>CM052811.1:4911678-4936340 GCA_028533885.1 Nasua narica
GGACCTGCTGTGCACCCACAATGTGCTAGACATGAGCATGGTCTCCAGAGTCTGTTCATGAATGCCACGCGTCCCGAGTTGCCGGGGCTCCACAAGCAGCAGGTGTGCTGGACACGCCCACTTCCTGGAACACTCGGGGCCCTCCTGGGACACAAGTCCGCACCGCTCACCAAACACAGCTCTGCTTCCCTGAGCTGCACATGCACAGAACCAGGCTTCAAACTCTCAGACCGGTCACCCCTAAGAAGCAGGTCCTGGAGAAGAAGTGGACTTGAAATACCCCAGTATTTCCGATGCCAGATGGACAGTGAAGCCCCCTATGCAAACCCCTCTTTCCGACTCTATTCCCTCCATTTCCCCCACCAGGAATAACGACTAGCTTTAAGTTGTAGTACTCTCCTGAGTATTTTCGTATTTTTACCACCACCTGTGTAATTTACAAAGTATTGTGTTGGCTTCAATTGTTTAAACATTTTTTTTAAAGATTTGACTTCTTTATCTGAGAGAGAGAGAGCAGAGAGAGAGAACACAGCAGAGGGAGATGGAGGAGAGAAGCAGAGTCCTTGCTCAGCATGGAGCCCCATGCGGGGCTCGATCCCAGGACCCTGAGATCATGACCCGAGCCGAAGGCAGACGCTGAAGTGACTGAGCCCCCAGGTGCCCTTTGAATGTCTTGAATCTTATAAAATGGTAAAAGACTCAAAGGATCTGCATCTTTCTCACATTTAAGGTTACACTCCCGACATTCTAGTTCCACTGCCCCACATTGTTGACGGTAGTTGCTACTGTCAGACTTATAATTTCTGCCAAGCTAACAGATGTAAAACATTATCTCTTTTTTTCTGGTGGCTTTCCCCTGATTACTAGTAATCAGTAAAAATGAAATAGCGTTTTTCATATTTATTAGACAGTATCTTCTTTATATCCTTTGTTCATGTTTCTGTTGGATTGTCTTCTCAGTGTCTTTTTTTAAAGAATTGCTTATATTTGAAACTGATCTTTGCAAATATCTTCTCTTGGCCTGTAGTGTGCCTTTTATCTTTGCTTACGCTGTGTTTTTCAATAGAAATTTTCTTTATGACCTGTGTGCCCTTCGGTTTTGTTTTTTGGTTTGGAGTATGGCTGACACACAACATCACAGTAGTTTCGGGGGTACGACACTGACTCCACAAGCTTGCAGATTATGCTCTGCTCACCACGAGTGTAGCTGCCATCTGTTCCCATCAGTGCAGTTACAATTTCGCTATTATGTTCCTTACACTGTGCCTTTTACTCCTGTGACTTATTCACTCCACAGCTCAAAGCCTATAGCTCCCACTCCCCTTTGCCCATCTCCCGACCCCATCCCTAGCTTCTGTTTTCTGCACTACACATACAACTGTATTTATTTCATGGATACACGGACATTTATCCATCTCTTTTGAGAGTTAGCTTAAAAAAATAAAGAAAAAGAAAAAAAAGCTCAAATGTGATCATACCACTGAATGAGACCAAACCTAGAATTCTGAATTTTCTACTTAGGGCATTAAAACATTTCTCTGTGTCTACTTTGTACTTAAACCAAGTATCTTGGTGCTCCCAGCACTAACATTTTCTCATTTTGTATAATAAATGTGACCATGTTTCACATAACCTAAGTTATCCTCACAATATTCACCGGACATAAATGTTATCTCTACTTTAAAGGAAACAGCAAGCTTGGGTGATCTGGGATCCAGACCTTGTAACTCTGTCTTAGGCTTTTTCTTTTAGTTCCAAAGTTGAACCTGATCCCTACCATTTTCTCATTTTTACCGAGGGTGTCTACACTTTAACTCATGTGTAGCTAAGAAAATGTTATGCTTCAAATTTCCTCCCTCTCCCGAAACAGGAGGAGGGGATTTGAGAGGTGTTCAAAATGCATATCAAGTCATACAGTCATCATTGCGCAATCTTCTCAACAGATCTGTGAGGTCAGTTAGAAGATCACCAGCTACACGTGACTATGAGCACTTTCTGTGGCTACTCGAAATCGAGATATCAAATACACACCAGACTTCAATGACATGGCCTGAAAAGGAATGTAAAATTACCTCAGTAATAATTTTTATACTGATCACATATTGAAATATTTTGAACAAAGTTAATAAATATTTTATGAGCATTAATTTCACTTGTTCCTTTTTACTTTTTGAATATGTCTACTAGAAAACTTAGTTATATACATGGTTAACATCTGTGGATCACATTGTATTGGAGAGCCACAGGCAAATCTGACAGACTTCGTTAATTTAAATTCCAGCACAGTTAACATAGGGCGTCATGTCAGTTTCCGGTGTACCATACAGTGATATGGCAAGTCAGTGCTCATGCCCAGCCCCTATCCCACCCATCCCCTCCACCTCCCCTCTGGTAACTCTCAGTTTGTTCTCTATAGTCAAGAGGCTGTTTTTTGGCTTGTCTTTTTCTTTATTCACTTGTTTTGTTTCTTCAATTCCACATATGAGTGAGATCATATGGTATTTGTTTTTCTCTGACTTATGCAGATGGCAAGATTTTCACTTAGCATTATACCCTCTAGATCCATCCATGTTGTTTAAATGGCAAGATTTCATTCTTCCTTATGGTTGAGCAGTATTCCATCATATATACATATATATACCCCATCTTCTTTATCCATTCATCAGTCGATGAACACTTGGGCTGCTTCCATAGGTTTGGCTATTATAAATAATGCTGCAATAAACATAGGAGTTGATGATCTTTTCAAATTAGAATTTTTGTATTCTTTGGGTAAATACCCCATGGTGTGATGATGGGATCAGAGTATACTTCTATTTTTAACTTTTTGAGGAACCTCCATACTGTTTTCCGAAGTGGCTGCACCAGCTTGCATTCCCACCAACAGTGAAGGAGTGTTCCCCCTTCACATCCTTGCCAACATTTGTTTCTGATATACTTTATTTTAAAAGCTTAAAAATGTTCCCCCTCCTATGAAAAAATGTGTATTAAATTGCCACACATGCCCAACAACATTTTGTCAATTAATACTACATTGGAACTAAACAACAATTGACTTTAGAGTAAATACGGAATTAAAAAAAAAAAAACTGCAGAGTAAAAAAGTCAAAATCTCGAGGCAACTCAAGAGGATTACAATCCTCAACATATTAACAAAACTGGCCCAAAATATCAATTCCTACCTACATATCTCTTATCAAGGGAATACAAAATCTGTTTTAATGTTACTTTTCTATAGTATTAATGGTTTTTAGATAGTATATTTACATTCTCAGCCAGTGTCTTGCAAGGTAAACAGCCAGGCTTTGGGAGACCCCCCTGCTAGGGTAGGGAGTGAGGCACGCAGGCTGCAGCCAAGGAAAAAGGGTTCTCGAGGCCCCACAGACAGAATAACCGTCAGCATCATCGCCACTGTGCTTAAATCTACCTGTGTACGTCCAGCTGTGTAAGTATCACCCAGACAACTAGTTAGAAATGGATTCTTGGATACTTGCCCCAGAAGTTTTATTCCCTGAACCTAAACCAGGACCTGAACTTTTTTTTAATTCCCCAGGCAAAACTTGAGTGCAGCTATGTTTGGGAAACCTGTCCTCATCAACCAACCTCAAATCCAAGTAGATATTATGGGCCCCAAAGGCAAGGCATAAAAACACTTTAAATCTCTAGGCGATATTACAAATTAACCCCATATAAAATACCATTAAATACCCACCAGATCTGCCAAGATTTACAGCCTGACAACACCAAGTATAGACCATAGTGTGAACGGGACCTCATATCATGCTAACACAACTACTCTGAAACAAGTACATTCTCTTATAGGACTGAAAATATTCTTACCCTATGATTCAGCCACTTCACTACTTAGAGGTATAATATGGGAACCAGGAGACATGTACAGGAATATTCAAAACAGTGTGATTCACAATAGCCAAATGCTAGGAAAAAACCCAATGCCCAGTAACAGTAAAATGGCTGGGGGGTCTGGGGGGCCCAGTCAGTTGAGTGTCCGATTCCTGATTTCGGCTCTGGTCATGATCTCAGGGTCATGATCTCAGCATCGAGTGGGGCTCCATGCTGGTGCGGGGCATGGAGCCTGCTTCAGATTCTTTTCTCTCCTTCCAGCTCCATTCCTCTCCCTCCCCCAACCCTCTCTCTCTCTCAAAACAAACAGACAGTAAAATGACTAAACTGTGGAATATTTATACAATAGAAACTACACAGAACAATGAAAAGGAAAGGATTATAGATTTTTTTCACAACATATGGATTAAATTCAACACAGACTGCTGTACAAAAGAAACCACACATCTCTTGAATTCATTCAGAGGACTACAAACAACATAAAAATATATACTCATAAAAAGTTCCAAAAAACAAATGACAACCCACACTGGTTGGGGATGCCTCCATGAGCGGTAAAGCTATAAAGAGCATGGAATGATGATCCCAGAAGCAACTGATGTGATGACTACGGAGGAAGGGATGGGTTACAATGAGGAACATCCAGGGTGGTAATAGTCTATTTCTTCCCCCCCACACCACACCCCCCCTCCCGGAGGTTACTACCAACTTTTTAATTGTTAAACTTTATGTATTAGCCTCAGTCACATTAGATGCTGTAACAAACAGATGCACAAAATTATGTGATTGCTCCAACAAAACTGGGGTTCACGTAACAGCCTGAAGCGGATATTGCTGGCCGCTGGTCAGCCTCCCTGGGCTGCTGATCTGGGGTCCCCGCTCCCCCCGTCCGGGGGCGCCATCACCCAGACCCTCGTCATTGCTTCATCCAGCCACGGGAAGGGAGACATGAGAGCATGGGCAAGGCGCACTTGTTCAGAAAGAGCCCCAGCCTGGAAACGGGCCCCAGATCGCTGCAGGCAGAGCACCTACCAGAGCCCGAGCACCCCACAAGGTCGCGGGCAGCCCTGTGACCAGGCTGTGGGCCAGGATGGGGAGAGCACACACTCTGGCACAAGGGCTCGGCGGCCAGGGCTGCATTTCCACTCTGTTGCATACACTTTCCTACATGGGTGTCACAGTTCACAATTAGAAAGGGAAATGAGAGGGGCGCCTGGGTGGCTTAGTGGGTTAAAGCCTCTGCCTTCAGCTCGGGTCATGATCTCAGGGTCCTGGGATCGAGCCCCACATCGGGCTCTCTGCTCGGCAGGGAGCCTGCTTCCCTCTCTCTCTGCCTACTTGTGATCTCTCTCTCTGTCAAATAAATAAATAAAATCTTAAAAAAAAAAAAAAAAAAAGAAAGAAAAAGAAAGGGAAATGAGAAACTACAACTCTATCTGTCCAAGTCGTCCTGAGTCTTCCCCAAGGAAGAAATCCAAAATGTCGCTCTACACACGCAGTTAAATTAGGAAGGCAAGGCATGGAATCGATAGTATTAAATTGTTATGTGTCTAGCTATACCTTATGTTTATTATGAATGTTGAAACCTACAAAATCTTACAATTAGAAGTGTGCTAAAAGACCGGCCAGCCCAACCCCTCAGCCCACAGCGTGTTTCCCCGAGAAACTGCCTGGATATGGCCGGTCATCCACCTCCTCCTGACTTCCAGAGACAGGACACTCACTACTTCGCAAGTCAATTTGTTCCATTGTTGGAAACCACTATATTTTCAAAAGTTCTTGCTGACAGAGACCTAAGCTCTTCCATCTGAGAAGTCCTCCTTGCAGAAGTCCACCGAGGTCAGGTCACGGGTCCCTCCATGGTCCCACAGGACCTACACACAGTGGTTTGCCCATCGCGTGCACTCCTTCACACCCATCTCCACACTCCTCAGGTGGGGCACCGAATCTGGTACACGGTATACAGACTTTTTTTTTTTTTTTTTTTTAAGGAATTGGCCTATTTTGTGTCTTCTAAAAAGAGCCTAATTAGCTTTCCACAAGGATAGCCCCTTTGAAGATGCACAAACTCCTTTCCACAGTAAGTCACGGAAATGGAACAAATGCTCTTTGGAGAACAGCATTCCGATTTTTACCAACTTTGTCCAATTCATTTATACACTACTCAAATAAAGATAACCAGGTATTTCTCTGCTTTTGATGTAACAATTTCTGAATCCTACAACACCAATATACAGCTTTCTTAAAGTCACAGTCTGATGCTTTGTTTAACTACATTTTAGAAGACAAAATAACTGCTTAGGATTTTTTTTTTTAATATTTTATTTATTTATTTAACAGAGAGAGAGAACACAAGCAGGCAGAGAGGCAGGCAGAGGCAGAGAGAGGAGCAGGCTCCCTGCCGAGCAAGGAGCCCCATGCGGGACTCGATCCCAGGATGCCGGGATCATGACCTGAGCCGAAGGCAGCTGCACAACCAACTGAGCCACCCAGGCGTCCCAACTTCTTAGGATTTTATCACTTGCTCTGAAACCCACCAGAAATGTTAAAAGTCATTAAGAAGAATTCCAAACAAAAAGTTCTAAGGAAATATAAGTGGTGAAAAAAAGACTGAAGATACATCAAGTTTGGCTTGGTTCAGTATTTTCTTTGGAGCACAGGTTAAGAACAGAGTTCAATCCTCATTTCAAACGCATCCATTCTCAGAGAGTAAGGGATATGCACTCACAATACTACTGGCTTTTAAGTGTTCAAATTAAAGTCAAGAATTATATAGTATCTCAACAGTACATATACAACGTCTCAAAACAAACTTTAATAGACTCCTGCTTTCTTTATAAAACTTAATAATCTTATTGGTCCTAAGTATTAAATACCACTCCTGCTCACAAATTATTGTTCTCAGACTGAAACACTGTCACATAAACCCCGTTTTCCAAATTGTTAACTGAAAGAGTCTATCAGAAAATATAAAACCAAACTTGATGGCTTTTGGTGTAGCAAGTGAACATAAGGTCCAATGTCACTGAACAGAATGTATCATGACTACACAAATAAATTAAGAGGAGGGAACAGTTCAATAGAGACTAAGGAGCAAAGCATCGCACTAATTTAAAATACCTAAATGTTTTTTAAGGATTGGGGATCATGAACAATAAAAAAAATAAGTAACTGCCCAACAACAGTTTTCTGCCTGAGGTTTAAACGTCCCTCTGAATATACACTATAATTCCCATGTGTAGTATGGTTGGTTTTAATTCTTTGGGTATTCTGAAAAGCCAAGCGGAGCATCAGAACCAAAACAGAACAAGGGGAGGAAGATGATAAGGCAAAACAGAATGAAGCGTAACAGGCTTTGGAGTCCAACTGCTGTTAATTTGCTCAGTATCTCTTAATTTCAGCTTAGAAACCAACATCTTCATACAGACAAATAACCAGCAAGAAGATCTAATGGAAGGAAAAAAACCCAGATACAACAGCAACCAGAAATATTAAGTAACTAAAAATAATCTTAAGAAGAAATGGACAATATCTGTGAGGAGCAAATTTTAAAACACTATGTACAGGAAGAGATCCAAAAACTACTTGCCTAGAAAGGGCAGCCATTCTTGGAGAGAAAGACTCCAGTGCCATCAAAAATGTTCATGGCTCCCTACATCAATCATTACATTTAAGTACAGCACCATAAAAATGTCAAGAAGCTTTTTAGAAAAGAAAAAGTTGACCTTAAAATACAGAAATATAAACAAGTGAAACAGCCAGGAAATTTATAAGGAGGGGAGACTTCCCCTATCAGAGAGTGAAGCAAATTTAAAAACTAGAATGAGAACTAGACAAAGAGAAAGATCAATAAAACAGAACTGGAAGTCCAGAGATAGATTCAAACACATCATGGGCATGTAGAATATAATAAAGGTAACATTTTATATATTCAGGGCCAAAACCAAAAAAAAAAAAAAAAAAAAAATAGAAGCAATTCCATTACATAAAAAATTCCCTAGTTTCCAAACACTATAAGCAAAGTAACAAGATAAACAAACCCGAAAGGAATATTTAGAAATCACACCATAAAAAGCTACTTTCCTCAATATATATAAAGTTCCTACAAATCAACAATAAAGAAAAAGTAACAGGGGTTCCAGGCTGCCTCAGTCAGTGGAGCCTGCAACTCTTGATCTTGGGGTTCTAAGTTCAAGTCCCACATTGGGCGTAGAGATTACTTAGAAATAAAATCTCTAAAAAAAAAAAGTAATAGGGCGCCTGGGTGGCGCAGTTGATTAAGCGGCTGCCTTCGGCTCAGGTCATGATCCCGGAGTCCCGGGATCGAGTCCCACATCGGGCTCCCAGCTCCATGGAGAGTCCACGTCTCACTCTGACCTTCTCCCTTCTCATGCTCTCTCTCACTCTCTCTCTTTCCTAATAAATAAATAAATAAAATCTTTAAAAAAAAAGTAATAAAATAATAGAAAAATGAGCAGATATGTGCATGGTCAGCTCTCATTCACATGAAAAAAAAATGTCCAAACTCTATAATAAGAGAAATGGAAATTAAAATCAGAATAAAGTACCATTTCACCTATCTAACTGAGTAAAATAAACTTCAAAAGCAGTGTGTATTGTCAAGTGCATAAGGAAACAGGAACTCGAAAACATGCCCGTGGCAGTGTATACTAACAGAATGCTGACGGAGAACAATTTGGCACGGTGGGGGAGGGAGGATGCCTTTAATATTGTGTATGTGCGCTGCAGAGTCTGTAATAGAAAAAACTGGAAAAGACAGAGACTGAAGTAAGGTACATTAAGTCAATGAAATGCTAAACAGCCATCAAAAAGAATGAGGCAACCCAAGTACCAAGATGAAATGATCTAGATTTCTTAGAACAGCAGACCTTTCTCCTTGCCAAGAAAACACTGATTTGGTTCAGTTACCAGGCAGCCGCTTGCCTCAAGAAAAGCTAGACCCTTCCCTACTAGTGCCAGGGGGTGAACAGGCACTGGTCTCAGAAGTCACTGCCAACAGCTAATTCAGGACAGGGACGTGTGCTGCAGCTCTGGCCCAAGAGAAATGAAGCCAGGGACTGTCGGCAATCTTGGTGCCATAAAAATGGACACAACATAGATATGCGGGCTTTGCCCCATGGACATTGTGATTTACATGAGATCCGTGGAATGGAGAAGGTGCCTGGGAGTTAGATGAGGCACTGCCTAAGAGAAATACATAGGGAATCAGGAGAAAAAGAACAAAGAAGCAGGCCTTGATGACAGCAGTAAGCTGCTGAGTTAACCGATCCTGGAAGCATGCTATTCCTGGGTTTCCACAAGGTCACAGACATGCCCGTGGGGATATTGCTGGAAGGATACCCCGGGAACTGGTAACGGTGGTTGCCTACCCTTTGGGGAAGAGGATGAGGTAAAAACAGGCTTTTCATCATATTTCCCCATCTGCTTTATTTTGCACCACAGTCATTTATTATCTACTCCCCAACAATTAAATTGTTTTAAAGTGACACATGCTGTGGAGTGCCTGGGTGGCACAGTCGGTTGAGCATCTGACTCTTGGTTTCAGCTCAGGTCATGATCTCAGCGTCGTGAGATCGAGCCCCATGTCCGGCTCCTTGTTCAGCACAGAGTTTGCTTGAGCTGCTCTCTCCCTCTGCCCCTCCCGCTCATGCATGCTCGCTCTCCCTCTCTCTCAAATAAATAAATCTTTTTTTTAAAAAAGGGATTCATGCTTGGTTTCAAATTTCCAAATAAAAAAGCTGAGCACCAAGATTTAGGATCACAATTATCTCATCTCCCCACACGGCCTCTGCATTGCTAGTTTCATCCCACTAAATGTTAAGTCGCGGCAGGCGGGTCTTAGAGGGTATAAGCGTTTCAAGCATGATGAGGTCACTGCCATAGATGAACAAGTCTTTCAACAAGCATCAAGTAAACTCAACTCCACTATTGTCGGAACCAACTTCGGTGACACAAAACTCTTAACTCGAGAACTACCACCTGCCATAATTAGTAAAAATAAATTCAAACCAAAACTTTGGAAAATTGGTTTTTATAAACCACCATAAAGATCTACAGATTACCCAATACGAATAACATTCTTTTTAAAACTCAAATTGGACATATAAGCTGAATTCTTTACTGCATCCTCTTCTATCTCCTCATTCTCCCAAACCTGCCCCTTCCCCTCAGGGCCTCAACCTAGTTAATGGGGTCACTTCCACCCAGCCCCTCAACTAGAAACTATGGAACACTTACTCATATTTGGGGGGCTTCCAAAACACTTTCTACATCACTCCTACACAGCACTGGTCATCTCCTGGCCTATTAGTCCGACTTTCCTTTACACCGGACAGAACCCTCCGGTCCCAGGACAGGCGCATACCTGCATACCTAGATTCGATATTCTCTCCCCTTCCCTCCCAGACCGTGGCGCAGGGAACTGCAAGGCAGGAGCCAGACCTCCCCTTACCTCCTGCTCCACAGTGAACGCCACATCATTAAGAACAGCCAGACTCCAAGGGGCTGATCAACTGACAGATCCTAAAACATATTCTCAGATCATCCACAGAAACCAAAAAGCAGGAAGCTCTTCCAAATGCACAGAAGCAGAAAGCAAGTGATTTCATCAAGACCTCAGAGGCTAGAAGCACCTATCTTCTACCTTCCAGATTCATGAGAGCTTATCTCCTTTCATTTCACTCTTAACCGTCTATGTAAAACTCCCAGGAACTAATGAAGAGGAATTTATTTATACTTGCCTATGAAATTAAAAGGGACTAGATTAACTGTATCCACAGCTGCCAAATTATGAAGCTCAGTAAAGGCAATCTGCCGAAACAAATTTAATCCAGATAAAAATAAATAAACACACACACACATCCCAAAATATCACATGAGGACAAAGAAAGGGCTCGTCTGCCTGACATCCACAATACTTGTCAAACTTACTGACATCTGACTAACAAGTTGCTCATCCGTGAGTAGGATAAAGGGGGATAAATATAAGAACAAGGAACGACTGCCCTTTTATTAAGAGGGTTTGGTGTGTGTGTGTGTGTGCACGTGTGAATACCTCAGTATCTGTCTCTTCCATGGTCACAAATAACACTAGCAAATCAGAAGACCTGCAGAAGGGGAAAGATGAGTCTGAACTGACAAGACGGGATAAACAAATCACAGTTACTTAGCAATAAAAACTATTGAGACATACACAACAACATGGGTAAATCTCAAAATAATTATATTGAGTGAGAAACGTAAAAAAAAAAAGAGTAAGGACTGCCGTACAATTCTATTTATATACATTTCTGAAAATGCAAACTATTCTATAACGACCAAAAGCAGATCAGTGGTCGCTTGGGGTTGCGGGAGAGGGAGAAGCGAGAGGCAGGTGTTACTAAGGGGCACGAGGAAGCCTCGGGGGGGGGGGGTGATGGAAACATGCATTATCCTTATTGTGGGGACATGTGACTTATGGATACAAACGTCAAAACATCCATTATACCTCAAAAAACTGTTTAAGGGGTGCCTGAGGCACAGTTGTTTGAGGCTCCAACTCTTCATTTTGGCTGAGGTCATGATCTCCGGGTTCTGGGATCAATTCCATGTCAGGCTCTCCACTCGGCATGGAGTCTGCTTGAGATTCTCTCTCCCTCTCCCTCTGCCCCGCCCCCAGCATGTGCACGTGCGTGCTTTCTGTCTAATAAATAAATAAAATCTTCCAAAAAAAAAAAAAAGGCTGTTTAAAATGTTCTAAATAAAAATCAATTCACGTTGAGCATCGTGGGGGTTTCCGTGAGAACATCCCAGCGTGAGTGAGGTCACCCTGACTTTTAGAAGGATATGTCATTTCAGTTACATATCGCACTTGTGGACAAGCGACAGACAGCAGTTTTGGAACAAGGAGAGACAGGAAACACCTACAGGCTTGTATTTCCTCCCAGTTCATCACTCTCACCGTTTAAAAAGATAGACCCATTTTAGTGAAACTTCTTTAGGTTTCTCCCAGAGAGTCTCTGTGACTCAATAAATGCCTGGTGTTCAGAAAGAAGGGAGCTTAAAGGCCACCCTGTCCCGCTTCTTCAGTTTCAAGTAGACAAGATTCCACCCTCTCTTGGGGGTTCTCCTCTGTTCGCTGACACCTGACTTTGTAATCTTAGTCTCTCTCTCTCCACTAGGCTTCACACTCATTCATTCAACTGCCCGCTAAACCACCCCACCTAAATGTCTAATAATATCTAAACACTTACAGGAGCCCAAAAGGGAACTCTTGACCCCCCCCAACACCACCCCCAAATCTACACAGCTCGGTAAATGCGGCATCACAAACCCGGCTGCTCACCGAGTCGGCTGAACTGCCATCAACCCTTGACGACCGCTGATTTCTTCCCTTCCACATCGAGTCACTCCCAACTCCTTCAGTTCTCTCTCCGAGTTGTACCAAGCCATGCATCTGCTCTCCATCTCCCCTGCTGCCCAGGCCTCTCCCCGGATACCTACAAGGTCCCTCTATTCCCTCTCTTGCCTCCACATGTCAGCTGCCACACAGGAGCCAGTCATGTGATCACATCCGTCCCCAGCTTCAAAACAAGCTAGCAGACCCCCCATTATCGTGAAGATAGATGCATCTTTACTCTGCCTTCAAAGAACTAGCCCCTCCCCAGCCTCATTTACCACTATTTCTCACTGATGGCCTTTAAATCCTACTGACCTCCCCACACACCAACTCATTTCCATCTCAAGGCCAAGGTTCCTCCAACCCCACACCTGGAAAGCAGAAAACATAGACACTTCACCATTCTCATCTCAACTCAAGGGGCGCCTGGGCGGCTCAGTAGGATGAGCCTCTGACTTGGGCTCAGGCCATGATCTCAGGGTGCTGGGGTTGAGCCCCGCCTAAGGCACCTCATCAGCAGGGAGCCTGCTTCTCCCTCTCCCTCTCCCTCTACTCATGCTCCTTCTCTCCCTCTCAAATAAATTTGTTTGCTTATTTATATTTGCTAATAAAAATTTATCAATTTAAATTATTCATTCCTGCTATCTATCAGAAGCATTAGCCCAAATAAGAATAATGATCCTTTCCTATTTTACCTTGAAGGCTTTCATATCCAGGGAGCTACATATTACTGGGTAAAAAGCACCCACCCTAAAAAAATAAAGTCAATTTCAATGCTCCTATTAAATTTATAAGGCTTTGAATTATGCAAAAAACTCATTGTTCTCCTGGGCTGTCTCATTAGCAACAGATTTCACTGCAGTACAATATCAATTTATGCATATGTTGATTTGATTTTGAAATTATACTACCTCCCACTAAAAACAGTCTACTTTTCAATAAGAGTCTCGTCAATATAAAAAGTATTAACTTTTAACAGTTAGCTTAAGCTCTGAGACACTGCCCTTGGAATATTTAGCCATTTAAGCACTTATACATTATCCAAGTGAGCCAACGTAAGCATTTTTGATTTTTCACATATTTTTTTTTAGAACTTTTAAAGGTTTCAGACGTCACTATCAAAAAAAAGTCACAAGGGATCATTATGTCTCTCGATGTCATACACTGTAGATTATTCTATAGTAAATCTTTAAAAATAATCCCTAGAATGCACATTGCATGAGAACAGGGATTTCCTCTGTTTTGTTTACTGTATCCCTTAGCACCTATCCCTGGCACATGGCCAGCACATTAACAAACACGTGCTGTTAAAATCTTGCAAACTCACATTTGGTTTCATCATTTTCAGATCACCTATTACTCCAAATTGATGTAGAATCTCTTCTTCCTATTGCTTGATGTCATTTGAACATTAAGCATGAGCTAAAAAGTAATTCTTCGATATGATCACGACATACATTTGACTTCCAAATTACATGGTGACATACAGTGAGCTGGTCACAAGAGATCGACAGCTATCCTCTTATGTTGGGCACACAGGGGCGGCAGGACTCCACTACCAGACTCCTAAAGAGTTTCCGCTCCCAGGCTGGGGAGGAAACCACAGCTGGAAGACCATCTGTATGTCCCAATTTATCATTTATTTACACCAACTCCGAGGTGAATGTTAAGTAGCTTCATACAGCTGATAAAGAAAGTCAACATAATTTAGTCAAAGGCAGCAATTATGAATCATAGAAAAGCCTCTGGGTTTTGAGGTGTGTCACTAGTAATTTATTACTAATGAGAGTTAAAATAGTCAAGTTTGCGAGCAATTTACTTTAATAAAGTTTATCCCCAAAACATAACTCGTGCCCTCACGTTTCTAAGAAAACAGCAGCAGAGATGCAACTGGTTTGCTGGGAAGTACAAGTGACACGCTGTGCAGAAATGGGACGGTGTCTCATATGAATGTCACCCAGCCTTTTGTAGCGGGCTGCCAACTGCACATCCGAAGGAAGCAGCACACGACTACCTAACAAACTATAAATAAAAATCCTTGCTCCAGCCATAATGGAGTAACCATGGCATTTATAACCTCTTTATGTCGCAGTGTCTTAGTAGGAAAATAAGAATAACCTCTATCTTCATTCGTGGGTTATGAAATTGACAAAGAAAGACGCACAGACGTTCCACAGACTTGCTCCCTTCACCCCACACGGTCGGCCTGCCTGGCCGGCTGACGGAGGCAGAGCAGACTCAGACCCCACGAGCGCTGCCCCCCTTAGATGACGTCTGTCTGGAACAAATTCACAGAAAAGGAAGTAGAGTAGTGGTTACCAGGGGCTGAGGAGGGAGAGATGGAGAGTTGTTGTTAAATGGGTATACAGTTCCCATTTCTCTAGATGAAAACATTCTGGAGATCTGCTGTACAACGATGTGAATGGACTTCACGCTACTAAACCATCCAGTTAAAAATGGTTAAAGGGGCACATTTTATACATTTACATGCACTATATGTTACCACAATTTTTAAAAAGGGGCACCCGTGTGGCCCTGTGGGTTAAGCATCCAACTCTTTGTTTGGGCTCAGGTCAGGACCTCAGGGTCACGAGATCGAACTTCACGTCAGGCTCTGTGCTGGGCGTTGGGGCTGCTTGATTCTCTTTCTCCCTCTCCCTCTGCCTCTCCCCACCTCTCTAAAAAATATAATAATAAATTTTTTAAAAAGAATCAAGAACTTCTTCAAAAGACATCATAAAGAAAACCACACTATAAACTGGAAGATTATATTTTACAACACAAATAATAAAGATTTCAAATCCAAAACAGAGAGAGAACCTCTAAAACCATTAGCAAAAAGACAAACTACCCGATTTTTTAAAAAGGCAGAAGAATGAGCATTTCACAGAAGAGAAATGGCCAGGAGCTGTATGAAAAAAAATACTAACCTTATTGTGTTCAAGAAAACTAAAAATTAAAACCACAAAATATCTTTTCAAACCCGAAAGAGTGGCCAAAGGGTTTTGACCTGATAACGAGGTGCTGATGAGGGTGTGGGACAAGAGAATTTCAAGACACTGTTGGTGAGGGTGTATATTGGTATCACTACTTTGGAAAACAATTCAGCATTATTTAGTAAAGTTGAAGGTACATTCTCCATGACCATTAATTCCACCTGAGGTAGGTAAACCTTAGAGAAATTCTTGCATATGTGACCAGGAGACATGAACAAGAACTTCACTACAGCCTTATTTATAAATAGTAAAAACCTGGAAACCACCCAAATGGCCTTGGCTGGGAGAACACAAATAAGTTATAGCAAATTCACACTCCACAGAAGTGGGAACGAAAGAACTGCAGCTAAGTTGACCAAAAGAAATGTATCTGGCAAATATAATATTGATTTTAAAAGCAAGAGTCAGGATGCTAGGGTGACTCCGTCCATTAAGCATCCCACTCTTGATTTCAGCTTAGATCATTATCTCAGGGTCATGAGATCCAATCTGGCCTTGGGCTCATGGAGTCTGCTTGTCCCTCTCCCTCTGCTCTTCCCTTGCTCACTTGGTCTCTCTCTAAAATAAATAAAATCTTAAAAATAAATAAAATAAAAAAGTAAGACTCAGAAGAAAACATACACCATAAATCATTTAAATAAAGGTCCAAAGTCAAAACTGAGCAAAACTAAACACCATGCTGTTTAAAAGTACACACGTTCATGGTGAATACCACTAAAAGGACATGATAAATTCCAAGTTCTGGAAGTTACTCCTCTCTTGAATGAGTTCGGAGAGGGGCACCCAGGGAGCTTGAAAAGGTCTCCCTGAACTTATGAGTGAGGATTTCATCATCCTCTACTAACATGGTGATTAGTCCTAATCCCCTACAAATCTAATTTTTAAAAATCGACTCCCCAGAAAAGGGAGGATGCACCAGGACAAAAAGTTCTAAAAATAAGTAAAGAACTTTGGGGGATAGAAGGGAAAAGGAGAGAACTCTAAGTCCCCCAATATTATTAACTTTGTTTTCTAAGTAATAACCTACCAACTTCCGTAGAGCAACTTAAACTTGACATCATTTGTGGCAGTGATCACATGTCACCTAGCTTTAATGCGTATCTGCATTAATTGTCTCTTAAAGACAAATGTCTTTTAAAATTCCTATTATGGCACCAAACTATAAATCCCTCAGTCTCCCTATATTCACTGTCACAAGGAGAGGAATCAAGACAGGAAAGCCAGTCGCCCTCCTTGGCCACAGAAGAGAGCGGAGAAGGGGCAGGAAGAGCAGGGGATGAAGGCTGGTGGCTACGGGACAGGGCAGCCAGCTCCGAGCTCTCCCGCTCCTGACCGGCAGCCCTGGAAGAAAGAAAGTGTGCCACACTGCTACACTGGCTGCCGGAGGCCCCAGAATACATGTACACAGCTCCTCAGCGCAAACCCTGAAACTTCCAAAGTCTTCTGATAGCTTAAAACGTCCAAATCAAATTCCGGGTTTTCCGCTGATCAACTGGCTCTATTAGCTGCGACCTGAAGTCAGACACAGGCAGCCACTGACACTGACTGAAAGATCACCCGTTTTCTTCTTTTTATTCTCAATGCTCTCTAAAAGGATGTGTTTGATTTTAATTTCTGTCATCATTCTAATCAAATTACCACGGGCTCTTTATTCTATCAAACCAAATTCTTAGTCAGAAAGCACAATGGAATTCTTTAATTGAATCCCGAGCCTTCCCCTACACCCAACTCCAGACTCACACTCAATGGGCTACTCAACATTTCTACTTCAAAGTCTAGCAGGCAACTCCAAATTAACACAGCCAAAGGGAAATCCTTCATGGCTATCCCTTTCCACACCCCAAAGCCACTCTCTTCCCTCCTCCATCGTTTGTCCGGGAGCTTAGGCCAAAAACCTAGGAGCTCGTGTCATCCTGCTCCTCTCTCCTGTGCAACCTCAGCTCCATCAGCAAGCAGCACCGGCCCCGCCCCATGCACGCCACTGGCCCCGCCCCATGCACGCCACTGGCCCCGCCCCCACCCCCACCCCGCCACTGGCCCCGCCCCCCACCCCCACCCCCAACCCCGCCGCGCACCATTTGTCCTGCCTCACCCCCAACACACTGCACCCTCCCCCAGCACACCCCCATGTGTGGGCTGCTCAGAATGACTTCTTCTAACGAGTATAATGTGGAATGTGGGGGTAAAAGAGAGCATTCGATGGAGAGCCCGGACAAACAGTGCCTCTGCCCGGTGATCAAAATTATGCCAACAGTGGTAAGTCAAGTTGAAAGTGCACACACTTGTGCTCGCTTCGGCAGCACATATACTGAAAGTGCACACACTTGATGTGAAGGAATGAAAACGACACTGCACCTCTGGGGTCTTCCAAACACCCACAAGCCCAGACTAATCATGAGAAAAACATGAGACGGATCCCACTTGAGGGGCATGCTACAAAATGACCGACAAGCCTCAAAGCTGTCAGCGGGCCCAAACCACGGGAGTCTGGGAAACCATCCCAGTCTAGTGGGCTGTAAGGAAACATGACAACTAAATGTAACGTGGAAAATTGTACACAGGATCCTGGATCACAAAAGGAACTTTTTATGAACTGAATATCTGTATCCCTCCAAACTAATACACTGAAGCTCTAATCCCCAATGTGATAGACTTTGGAGATGAAGCCTTTGGAGTGAGGTTGAGATGAGGTCATGAGGGTGGGGCCCTCATCATAGGATTAGTGCCCTGATCAGAAGAGATACCAGAGAGAGTAAGCTCTCTCTCTCTCTCTCTCTCTCTTTTACTTCCCACCCTGCATTCCCAACCCCACCCCCAAACACGCATATGCCAAGGAAAGGCCATGTGAATACACGGCAAAAAGGCAGCCACCTGTGAGCCAAGACAGGGGCCTCACCAGAGGCCCCCCCATGATGCTGGCACTCTGAACTCAGGCGTCAGCCTCCAGAACCCTGAGAAATTAATGTCTGTCGTTTAAGCCACTCCGTCTATGGTATTTTGTTAGGGCAGCCCAAGGTAATACCTTAAGTAAAAACTCAGGAAATCCAAATAAAGCATGGAGTTTAGTTAATAAAGATGTACCAACACTGGTTCACTAGTTGTGATAAAGGGCCATACTAATATATTAACAACAGGAAAAAGTAGATGTAGGTTATTTGGGAACTTTCTGTACTATCTTCACAACTCTCTGTAAATTTATAGCTGTCCAAAAATAAGTTTAAGGGAAAAAAAACCACTCAAATGTCTTCCTATCTTATTTAGTTCATTGCCAAATTCCTGCCAATCTCTCTCTCTCTTTTTTTTTTTAACTGCATGGTATCATTTATATGTTCAACAGAAAAAAAAAAAAAAAAGCCAAGCTCATTGGAAGAGTAAAACAGTAAACAGTAATTGCCAGGGGCTGGCAGGGGATTGGGGTCTCCCAATCTCTTTCAACTCACCACCTAGCACTCTGTTCTACCAAGTTCACTTTCGTGAGGGTTAGTTACCTGGGATACGAGTTACACAGGTGCATATGCATTTGACAAAACAGATCAAACTACATACTTCCAATCTGTGCATTTCACTGTATGTACGTTATACTTCGATGAACATTTAAAAAAAAAACACATGATTGATGAAATGAGAAATCTGATAACATAAAAATTACCCCTGAACTTGGTAGCTTAAAACAAATAACATTCTTTTGCTCTCGAAGCTGCAATTTGAGCGTAGTTGGACAGGGAGAGCTCATCCCTGCTCTACCTGGCATCAGCCAAGGACTGAAATTATCTATAGGCTCATTCATTCACACGTCAGATCATTGGTGCTTGCCATGTGAGACCTTTGCTGGGGCTGTGGGCTGAAACACCTACACGTGGCCTCTCCATGAGCCCTGGGCTTCCTCACAACATGGTGACTGGGCTCCGAGGACAAGCATCTGAGAAAGAGAAAAATAGAGACAAAAACAGAGCCACATGGGAGCTGTAACCTTTTAACGACCTAACCCTGGAAATCACCTAGCATCACCTCCACCATATTCTGTTGTTAGAGTAGTCATAAACCTGCCCGGGTTTAAGGGGAACGGAAATAAACTCCATCCTCGATAAGAAGTGATGAGAACTGGAAAGAGTGCTGTGACCATTTTTGGAAAGTAAAATACACCACATGCTGAAATACAAAGTTAAAGGAAGTCGCCAAAAGACATGAATAGCAAGAGAGAATATATAGACTTAATTCATCCAAGACGTCACCATCTAACAGATAAGAATTCCAGAAAGAAAACTACAAAAAGAGAAGGAAGAAGTTATCTAAGAAACAATTTCAGAGGATTTCCCAGAGTTAAAGAACATGAGTCATCAAACTGAAAGAACTTACCAAGAATCCACACTGAGATAATGTAAAATTTGAGAACATCAAGAAAAACAGAAAATCCTATGAATCTTCAAGGGAAAAAAATCAGGTCAAACTACATAGTTAAGAGAACAGACCAGCATCAGACTTCTCATCATCAAGTAGGTAGAAAAATAATAACACAATGCCTTAAGAGTTATAAAGGAAAGTTATTTTCAACCTAAAGTTCTATGAAGATACTTTCAAATACATAAAGACTTAGAAAGCTGACTTTCCACATGCTCTTTCTTAGGAAGTCAGTTGGAGATGTGCTTCTGCAAAATAAAAGTCTAAACAAAGAAAGATGGCACAGGATTAAAGAAAAAATGAATTGGGCTCAGACATGCTGTAAAAAGAAGCTGCAGAATGACAACGTTGCAGGCTGATACAGCAATCAATCCAGATTGGAGATGGAAAGTAGAAGCCTCCAGAAGACAATTACCCAAGGAGAGAAAAATAAATTCTCAAAGCGTAGATGTTACTCCTAAGGATTTGGAATTCAAAACTTAAGTTAGCGATATACTTTCCAAATTTCTACAATGGGCAACATTATTAATTTTAATAAAAAAATTTTATATAAATAAAAATTTAAAGGACAGAAAGCTATTAAGAAAAAGGGTTTTTAATTTTAAATTTAAATTGACTGTTTCTCGGGCGCCTGGGTGGCTCAGTTGGTTGAGCGGCTGCCTTCAGCTCAGGTCATGATCCCGGAGTCCCGGGATCGAGTCCCATATCGGACTCCCGGCTCTGCGGGAAGTCTGCTTCTCCCTCTGACCTTCTCCCCTCTCATTCTCACTCTCTCTCTAATAAATAAATAAAAAAATCTTCAAAAAAAAATTATGTAAATTGACTGTTTCTCGGCCTAAAACTAAGCCTTTGCAAGTTTTTTTTCTCCCAAAAGAGAAATAATGACCATTTAAATCTTACACTCCCCAACCCACAAAAGGCATTTTCTACTCAGCTGCCAATAAAAATTACCGGTTTTTAAGGGTTCCATTCTGTGTCCTAGAAGAAGTGATTTTCAAAACATAAGTAATTCTTAAAAAGTGAGATTTTATTGCTTTCTAGCTGGTAAATCTACACAAAAACCATTTCCACCATATACTTTCATTCATTTTAGAAGTAACCAACCACTTTGGGGCGCCTGGGTGGCTGGGTTGGTTGAGCATCCGACTCTTGACTTCGGATCGGATCATGATCTCCGAGATCAGGGACCAAGCCCTGCATCAGGCTCTGTGTTAAGCAGGGAGTGCTTCTCTCCTTCTCCATCTCCTTCTGTCCCTCCCCTTGCTCACACACTCTCTGTCTCTGTCTCTCTTTCTCTCTATATATATCTGGAATAAATAAATCAAGAAGAAGGAGAAGAAGAAAGAAGAGGAGGAGGAGGAGAAACCACCTGCTGAAAGCATTTATGTGTCCACGGGCGCCCTACAGTGAGGACCACCCAGTCTAAACGTCTCGGGAGCCATGCTCTAGATAGAGCCCCACCACAGAGCAGCTGGAAGGGCCTGGCGGCACAGGGACAGCTGCACCAGCGCCATCTGTCCCCACAAGAGCGAGCGTTGTGCTGCTGTTGGGAGGAGCAAGGCAGCGAATGTAAGATCTGAGAAGAAGCTGGGCACTCAGTAAGTGGAAGCTCGTTCACACAGTTGGCCCATATTCTGAAAGGAGGACCGGTAACCGCTGCCATTTGTTGAGCAGCTACAATGTACGAAGGGGTCTTGTAGCCTCCATTACCTGAATAACACTCTCCATAACCTGGAAAAGAGTTCCTAATATCCCCATTTTTAAAATGAGGAAATGGAAGCTCAGAAGGTCCAAGTAATGTGCCGAAGTCAGAGAGCAGGGGAGCCACATTCAAGCTGAGGCCCAAACCAAAGACCACACGCAGTCCACTCGGCCCAACAGGCGCATACGACTAATTTACAACAGTTTAGGGAAAGGCTGATGAAAAAAAAAAAAATCAACATTTCCAAAATACAAAGGCTAATTCTGGACCATGAGACTTAAACTGCCATGAAAGTGCTTGCCATCAGGGGCTCCGGGGAAACCTCCCTCACCTGGTAAAGCAGGACGATCCCTGGGATGGTACCCTTCACCAGGGCCGTCCAGATCTTGACCCTACACGCCTGCTTTTGAGACGCTGTCTTAAGTGTTCGCCAGATAACATACTAGTGCACAAGGCAGTCGTGCGTGGAGAAGACCAGGTGGGCTCCAGGGCGAAGACAGAGGTAGGCTGCTCCAGCCAGAGTTAGAACAGGTAACACTCTCCACCCCGGAAGGGAGCACCAGAATCATTACAACGTGTGCCTTGTCACCAGGCACAGTCCGAACAATGTGTGACAACGGTGATGGGCCGCAGACACTGCGGAAACAGAAGCAACGCTGAGGACAAGGAGCTCCGAGTCATAGGTGCCTAACAGAGAAGACAGATGGGAGAACTGACAACTGTCTGGCAATGTTATCTGCCATTGACCAGAACTTACTGTCTCCGTAAGTTTTATCACCATACATACACGTTCGCTGACTGTTCACATTGAGATATATCCAAAAAAGGCTTCGCTGTATTTTTTCAGGGTTCGTTTCTTCTACTTTGTCTTTACTTTTTAATTAGAAAACACAGTCTAATATTAACATGTGTAAATTATCCATCACGCTGTAGGAGCCTAACTTCTTTACCACTACCTATTCATGAGAAGAAAAGAAACACAGTAAAACCTGGACAAAATGAAATATTCAGGTTCCGTGTCATTTTGCTTACCTGGGTTCTTTGATGATACAGGAACTGTTTTAACTACTATTGTTAAAACCTTACAAATGTATGTATTAGTCCACTTTCCCATCTTGGTGTTTACTTTTTCCTATCTCCTCCTTGGCTTAAAAAGAATTTACAGCAGATTCCTTTTTTTCTGACTCCAATACCCATACACCTTCCCTATACCATTCTTCTCAAGTATCTAGTCACTGACGGCTACAAACCAACACGAAATTATCTAGCACCGGAGATTCAAGAGGCAATGAAGAGTTTCTTCTCCCAAGAGTTTACAGTCTAGTCTAGTAAATACACAGGAAAAAAAAAAAGATTGTAGTCCAGTATGTTCGCTGCTGTAAGTCATGATGAAGACAGGTGTTACAGCACTAATAGTGGCTGATAGTGATTCAGCACTTCCTATGCTCCGAACTCTACACAGAGGAAAGACCTTATAAACAGTCCTCACCACACAGTGTGTACTTGCTGGGGGGACCCTCTGTTCCCCGCGAGTCATGTTTCTCCTAGTAGTGCGTCTGCCCCACCCACTCCTTCCCATCAGAACAGGAGCTAGTCACTCAACCTTCTGGGCTTGCTTTTTTTTTTTCTTTTTTAAGATTTTATTTATTTATTTGACGGAGAGAGCGCACGCCCACAAGCAGGGGAGGTGGGAGAGGGAGAAGCAGGCTCCCCGCTGAGCAGGGAGCCTGAGGCGGGGCTCAATCCCAGCACCCCGGGATCAGGACCTGAGCTGAAGGCAGGTGCTTCACCGACTGAGCCACTTCAAACCTGCCAGCCTACAGCCGGCTTCGCTGTGTGGGAAGTTTACTGGGGAAGCTGTGCTTCTTCTGGGGGGAACCGACTGACGCCCAGCTCTGCCTGCACGGGGGAGTTAAACTTACTCCCAGGAGTGAAGCACTGAAACTCCGCTGGGAACTCCGCGGAGCCGCTCCTCTAAGTCACCACCTCCAACCCAGCTTCTGTCAGTAAGGCCGGCGATCCCAGCCCTGTCTCTCTCTCTCTCTGATCTAAGTTTGGCAAGAGGGGGCTATTAATGGCTAAATCCTAAAACTCCAACATTGCCGTTATCTCCATTTTACATACAAGGGAACTGAGGCATCCCTAGTTTGGAGCTTAAATGCCTAGTTCCAGGTTTCCTACCTAAAAAGCAGTACTACCGCCATTTCATACCACTCCTCTAAACAAGGAAAAGATGCATTTCCAAATTGATGATGCATTAATCTTAAAGGGAAATGACAAAAAAGAAATAGAAGTGAATGCTAAGACAGGTCATCTGTTCCACCATTGGCTGCTGATAAATATATTCGACTAGTTTTAGGAAATGAAACCTACAACATACACATAATCATCAGGTTCATAGCTCATTAACACAGTAGACAAATATTTATTGAGCACCTGCTATGTGCCAGGCCCCATCCCAGACACCAGCAGAAAAAAACAGCCCCTGTTCTCACGGAGATTACATTTTAGTAAGAGAAACAGACAATGAACAAATGAATATATAATGTCAAAAGGTATGAAATAATGTAAGGTCAATATTTTTAAAAAATATGACAGAGGAAAATGACAGGAGGCTCCTTATTTTTAAAGATTTTATTTGTTTTTAGAGAGCAATAAGGAGCATGAGTGGGGGTTGGAGCAGAGGGAGAGAAAGAAGATTCTCAAGCACACTCCCCACTGAGCACAGAGCCCAGTGCAGGGCTCAATCTCACAACGCTGAGATCATGACCCTAGCAGAAATAAGAGTTGGATGCTTAACCAACTGAGCCACCCAGGTACCCCAAAATGGCAGGAGTTTCTATTTTCAAATGGGAGATCTGAGAAGGCCTTCTTTAGAAGGCCTTGAGTAGAAAGCTACTTTAAGTAAGGGAGTAAGCTTACAGTTATAGTTACAGATAACTCTAAGCTTTGCACAGAGGCAGGGTTTCCACTGCCTCAGTGCAAAGGCCCTGAGGCAGGAATATGCTTCAAATACTCAAACAACAGATGAAATAGAAAAGAGAAAATCCTGTAGGAAATTAGGTGTGACAAGTTGGTAGGGCCCAATTATGGCAAGACTTGGGATTCCAGTCTCAGTAAGAAGAGAATTCCTCAGGGGGCCCTGAGCAGGTATAGCATCTATGACTTAGTACTAACCGTCTCTCTTCACTTTCTTTACATTTCCTATAGTAATGTGACAGTTTTTTGTTTCTTCTTCATTTGCAGGCAGAGAATCAAGAAGAGTGGAGTCTCCCTATTTTCTCAGAAACATGAGGCAGAACTC
>CM052811.1:4936840-4988811 GCA_028533885.1 Nasua narica
GCCGTTTGCATCGGGACTGTTAGGCGAGGAAAAACAAGCTACTATCTTTAAGTCACTGGCTTGTTGTTGGGATTCTCTGTGGCAGCCGCTGTACCCAGACTAATGCCCACATCTCTCCTCTGACACTCGTGTGCTGTGAGCCTTCGTCCTTCTCTTCCTGCTGCACGAGAAGCTCAAGAGCCAGAACCACTTCTTACCCATCTTCACCTCCAGGACCGAATAAACCCTTGGCCTAAACTACATACTCAGTGAACCATGATATCTACTTATCCCTACCTCTCTTCACTACCAAAACCGTGATGCCTAACACCTAAAGTGATACCATAACCAGTAACATCCCTTTTTTTTTAATTTAAGATTTTATTTATTTATTTGAGAGCAAGAGAGAGTGCACACACAGAGGGAGAGGGAGAGGGAGAAGCAGACTCCCCGCTGAGCAGGGAGCCCGATGCGGGGCTCCATCCCAGGACACTGGAATCATGACCTGAGCCGAAGGCAGACGCTCAGCCAACTAAGCTACCCAGGTGTTTTGGCAACTTTACTTTTTTAAAAAATGTTCTAAAAGTCGGGGCACCTGCGGGGGCTCAGTCAGTCAGGTCATGATCCCAGAGTCCTGGGATCGAGCCCCACATCGAACTCCACATCAGGCTCTCTGCTGGGCAGGGAGTCTGCTTCTCCCTCTCCCTGCCCTGTGCTCGTGCTCCCTCTTGCTATCTCTCTTCTCTCTCTCTCAAAAAATAAAATCTTAAAAAAAAAGTCCCAAAAGTACCAACATTCACTGCAGACTACAACCCTACAACAATTTACACATTTCCATAATCATTCTCAAAGGATACCAGTTTGTCAAAGGTTCGTCTTCTACATGACTCCTACCTGGTTTATTTGATTCCCAGTTTCAGAGAAGGCTCTGGATTTTGGTCGCGGTCCACCTTCCCGGGATATGACTTACAGTAACACATAGCACATCTGGCTTTCCCTTACTGGGCCCCGCCCCTTTGCACACTGCTTGCTGCCCAACACAGAGACGGCTAACAGCGCTAACAGTGCTAATCCGTGCCACCGACCGAGCCAAGGCACACTGACCTACAGGGCCGTTCTTCATTTCACAAGAGCTAACCCTGCAATAGCATACACTTACCTGGTCTAGAATTAGGGACAAAATAAGGAAATGCAATTTAGCATTTTCATTAGAAAACAATCCAGGATTAGCTTTGGGCACTATTGCGATTTATTTTGTCTTTGCTGAAATAGTCCCAACATCCTTTTGTCTTTAATATTCTGAGGATTTTGTTTTAAATCTACTCAAGTGTTGGCTACCAAAGTTACTTTATAAATTACTTTATAGTCCTATATGGTAAACTGTGAGTCCGTGCCAAAAACCTTCTTGGAACAGCGTTATTTCTCCATTAATTTATATTTCCTGTACTTTAAAAAAGAAACCACTTTGGAATGGAATCCTTCCAATCCATATAGAAAATTATAACAAATATACAGTTTGACAATACCCCAAATTCTCTTTCGGTTGTGACTAGTTTATCAGAATTTCTATTCAAACCCAATGGAAGGCTGAAGCTCCATTTTGTGATGCCAAATACTCCAAGACTTTCCTTTACTCTGTGATTTAATGATATTTTACAAGAACAAAAGGAAAAGACACACTAGTCTGATACGCTAGGAGAAGTACAGAAACCACCCATAGCAGGATTATGGTCTTAGACTAAGGACCCCTTAACTATCTCTGAAGATACGAAGGACCAGCAAGGGAAGCTTCACCCTGCCCTCTACCTTCATCGTCTGGGCTCCACTCACACCCAGTTCTCGTCATTTCTATTCTTGGTAAGCAGCTAACGTGAACAGCTGTGCCAGTCTTGTATTAGAAAAGGCACGCTAAGACTCACAGTGAAGCAACTGTAGATTAAACTTAAACTCCAAAGCCTGAACAGTTATCACAAGACAAAATACTCCGGCCAAAATTCAAGGTACATTCCAAAGAAACTGAAAAACTGGTAGGGGCTCATAAAGCAATCAAGACCTTTTCAAATATTATTCTCTATTAGCTAGACATTTTTTGACATCATACCCCATTAAACAGCCAGGACAACTTGGATCAATTAGTCACTGTGAAACTTGATCTGCAAAAAGAACGAAATGATAGTTGTGTGAGATTTCAACCTTCCCTCTTTAAAGGGATATTAACTTTCTGGGGCACCTAGGCACCTGATGCACAGTAGGTTGGGCATCGAATCCTTGGTTTCTGTTCAGGATGTGGCCTCACGGTTGTGGGATCGAGCCCCACGCTAGGCTCCGCGCTCAGTGGAGTCTGCTTTGGATTCTTTCTCCCTCTCTCTGCCCCTCCCTGCTCTCTCTCTAAAATAAATGGATAAAATCCTTAAAAAAATAAAAAATAAAGGGATATTAACATTCAAGATTATTTCCAAGATGTGATCCACTTCCAAGGGAAAGAACTAGTCAGGGAAAACTTAATTTGAAATTCTGTTGGCCAATTTAAGGATGAAATTACCAAGTGATGAAATCTAATAATTACTTCTTTCAACGACCACATGACAGAGTTTTCCAGCCTTCTCTAGTACTGAGCGCCAGCTCTAGTTATTATCCGGTCTATTCTTGTTCCAAGGCAATAAACTTCAGAGCGGACTGACCACCATCCACTCTAAAAGAAACTGCTACCTACTTCTTAATGGCCAATAAGCTAAATCTGGCCTACGTGCGTTGTTCGAGCTCAAAGAAAGAAAACTTTAAGCTATTTCAGCCAAAATTTTAAAAATCCTATTTTCACAAAAATCTAGCATTCCAGCTTCCCTTGGAAAATCAGCTTTGGTAATCATCAAGGAAAGGGAGTGAGGGCTTTTCTTTTACAGTGGGCATGGGCTTTCTGGATGGCCACGTAGTCCACGCCTCATAAAAAGGCGGCATCTACACAGACGTTCATTTACATTCCTTGCCTGGTGCCCTCTAGACATCTGAATTTGGAATTTATGTTGGCACTACTACTTCACCTGACCTGTGACCTGGTCGGCTAAAGCGCACCTTCCAATAAAAAACTCCCAAGGTTTACTCAAAGTTTAATGCTGGTCTCTCAGGCAATTCTGCTTTTATACGACAAAGTTCTAGAACTTCATTGCAGGTCTTTACATTTGTTTTTACAATGTAATCTTGTTAAATTAGATGCATTCAATTCGATCACTTCTGGGCACCCACTAGACGAATGGTTTTGCAAAAAAGCAGAGCCTTTCTCTCCATTCAGTTTTAACAAGCATCCACCTGAAACTAAAGACATACTACATGATAACTAACTGAATTTAAGCAAAATAAGTTTAAAAAAAGAAGAGAACAAAAAACACACGGTATCACCTAAATATCTTTCATGTGCATAGATCTACATATAATTTAGTTTCAAAAAGAAAAGGATGGGAGGGGCGCCTGGGCAGCTCAGTCAGTCAAGTGTCTGCCTTCAGCTCAGGTCATGATCCTGGGATCCTGGGATCCTGGGATCCAGCCCAGCCTTGGGCTCCCTGCTCCGTGGGGGGGTCTGCTTCTCCCTCTGCCTCTGCCCCTCCCCCCCCGACTTGTGCTCTCACTCCCACTCTCCCAGATAAATAAGTAAGATCTTCTTTAAAAAAACTGTTAAAGAGAAAAGGATTCAGAATTTGTTTATATAAGCACAGGGCTATTTATTTTATTTTAAAATACATGTAACTGAGTAACTTAAATATATCTAAAATTATATATTATCTGTAAGTCTAACCTTCCACAAACACCTACTTTGGCACAGAAATTCTCTAAAAACTAAGAAAGTTTCTGTGGGATTATGGATTAAAACAGAAAGTATGTTACATTTTTGTCCAGTGCCTAGATAGGAGCAAGGCGAGCTGGTCAGAGGCCTGGACCTTCACAGAACAGTGAGGTCCATCTGGTTGGCAGCTGGGGGGTTCCCCGTAGTTCCCCACTCCACGAAGACACTGGCTGCCCCAGAGGAGCCAGTACTGACACCTGTTGCTGCCCAGGCTTCCCTGGACCGGCTAGTTCTGGGCCATGGGGGAGACATCCCAAAGGAGCCTTCGGGAAGGGCCTGACTGAAAGGGGAGAGGGCGTAGCACGGAAAGCCGCAGGCCTTTGTTCTTTCTGAATAAAGACAATTATGCACCCTGAAGGCTTCTTTATTCTGAATCTCTTGATAACAATGCTGATAAAGCTTCTCTTTTCAATCACCCCTAATCACCCTTATCACCAGACACTGTAATCTTTTAGCTGAGAATACTGGTACCTCTCATGGTTATCTTCATTTCCTTTTGAATAATCATCACAGTCCTCCAAAATTCTCCAATGCTTTACCAGTCGCCTTTTAAGGAACCCTCTAGAAGAAAATAAAGTCAGCCAAAAGGGTGGTGCAGCTTGCTTCTAATGGACAGATTTGCTGTGCGGCCTTTAGTGAGCCTTGCAACGCAGGCCCGGGTCGCTCAGGGCTACGGGGCCCCTAAGTGGTGCAGGGGGACCCACAGGGGGAGACCAAGTCGCAGGGGGACCTGACCCAAATCTGGGGAGCTCCTAGCCAGATGGGCTGCAAACACAAGTAAGCGCCCCATCCAGCGATGGGCCAACAATTTCCCATCCCCTGTGTGCACAGTGAGCCTCCTAGGTGCCGGCCACACCCCATGGGGCAGGGCCACCGGCAGTCGCATCTTAGAGCCCACAGACCACCGGGCTGCTGCCGCTTGCAAAAGATCTGTGGATGGTGAGGCCACACAGCTCAGAAGCGATGATCATGGTGCCCATCTGGGCTCTTCCCCAAGGGAGTCCCACCGACTCCGAGCACAGTCTAAGCCAGCACTGGTCCTGAGCACGAGGGACATAAACGGGAGTCAGAGGAGGCCCCTGTTCTTAGGCAACTGAGAGCCCAGCCGGGAGAGGTGTGAAATAAGCAGGTACAATAACTGGTTTACAGGTGCTGATATGAGAGCGGCCCAAGCAGGAGGGGGTGTGAGGCAGTTCCTCGGGAGGCCTCCTCAAACGAGGGGTGGCCACATCACCCGGATCTGAAGGGGGATTCTCCCACTGCTTCCTAGAGCTGGAAGGGTACTCACACGTGAGAAGGGGCCAGAGGAAAGGGGACAGGCCCCAACATGTGCCCATCAAGTTCTTCCTAGGAAAGATTGATCCCGAAGACAGTGAGCTTTTGCTCCGCAGATGGGAGGGGCCGGTGGGGGTGTAAAGCCGGGGAGACAGGCTGAGCCGGAGGACTTCGGACTCCAGGGCGGGGAGTTAAAGGACAGGGAGCCGTAAGGGAGGGAGCATCAGCTGAGTTCAGAGGTCCTCCCAGGGACGGCAAAGCGGGATCTAACCCCCAAGTCCACCACCGAACTCCACCTCTTCTTCTCGCCTGGCCTTGGGCCTCATGCAGCCCGGTCTTGTGGGGGGGAGTGCTCCGAAGAGGGAGAAAGGAGCTAGCAGCCACACTGTAGAGGTGGTAGGCCTCTGCTTCAGGGGCCACGTTCTCAAAGGAGCAGCACCTCTCACAGGGCCCGTCTCACCTTCAGGAAAGACCCCACGTTCTGACCCCTGACACTGTCTCTATGTGAGTCACTAGAGATAAACGACAGGATCCAAGGGAGACGTGGACACCATTCAACAAAAGACTGGTCCATTTCAGAGCCACATTGCCTAGAGTACACTACGAATTTTATTTTTCCAAATCTTGTGATCATACTGCCAACGGCACCAATACTCTGCATTATATTTCAGAGGTTATCCATTGAACGATTAAATACAAGTGTTTAAAAAAATACACCCCATTTTTATAACCCCTCGGTCATATGGAGACCTTCATGAAGCTCTCTAACACTGACTGACTCACTGATGGTGGGGAGTAGGGAGTAAGGAAGGGCCTGGTCAAAAACACAGGTGCCCCGGCCCTCGTCCAGAAGGTTCTGTGTAGACCCCGAGAATCTCTATTTTCTAACGACAATCCCAAGTGATTTTTGATACAAGTGATCATCCCAGGGCCGTGCTTGAAAAAGCATTGCATCAGGCAGCATGGGAGCCGTGAGGAGTCTCACCCAGGGAAGTAACCGATGAGGAGGGCGTTTCTTCAAGTTTGCCGTTGGATTTGGCTGTTAGTGTTGGAGGCAGGAGCCTGATTACAACGGTTGTAAGAGTGAAAATGGAAACAGCAAGAATCAACTATTCTCTCAAAATGTATGACTGAGAAGAGCCAGGAGGAGACTGTGCGCTGAGGGAGACGGACACAAGGGTTTTTATTTGTATACAGCAGGTATACAAACGGGTAATATTGTAAAATACTTATTAGTAATCATATTGTTGTGGATATTTAAATGCCCTCCGGACCCACCCTCCACTCTACCTCGGTGGGCCACCAGGACGTGGAGGGACGGGGTATTCCTCTCCCAGGCTCCTCCCTCAGGGTCAGCGGGGGAGGCCACAGCGCCTCTGGGAGCAGCCCCTAGGGCTCCCCCTTGGGTTCTGCTCCTTCCCTCTCTCCTTGTCTCTCTAGGCCTAGTGAAGCTGCACTATTTCGTGCTCATTTCCCCACACCTGCCCTTATCCTAGTAAATAGTTCTTAAGGTCTCCTTGGTTACCTACCTAGTTCAATCTGGCTCCCACCAGAACCCTGACTGATACGCGTAACACTAAGCAGAATAAAGGCCAGAAGAGTGTCAAATCCGAAATGCTTTTGTGGTTCAAGTGAGAAATCAGTCACTTCAGATGGGATTCAGGAAAAGATTTATATGCGAAGTGTACTGGACGCAGAACTGGAAGAATGTTTAGGATTTGGATAAGACCAGGAAGAAGATGGGACATGTCATTAGGGCCAAACTGCTCAAATCTCCCAAACCCTGAGTCTCTCTCTTCACGCATCAGCTAGCCCTCCACCTTCTCCACACCCTACGGATGTACCAAAGCATGACTTCAGGCTTCAACCATGTCATTCATAAAATCATGAAATGACCACTCTTCTGAGGACTGGGTTTATGGCTTCTTTTATTTTTTAAAAAAAATCTTGTCAGATTCCATCATTGTGGAATCCCACCTGTTAGCAGACCGCGGGCCAAGGCTGTGCGTATGTGAGCTGTTTCGATTATTTCCCTGGAAAGTCAGCCCCGATGCACCACGGTCAGCAGAGATGCGGGTTATCTGTACTTAGCAAGGCAGTGAGGGAGCTCGAAACGCAGGGGGACAAAGAACTCCTGAAGCTGTGAAGAAGCAGAAAAGTCACTTCTGATTCCAAATTCAAAACTAGATTTTAATCCTAATTTAATCACTGTGTGGGCATAGGACTGAACCTCCACCTCGTATTTCCCTTCCTAAAAAGGAAGTCCTAAAGATTAAAAACAGAATACACAGGCACAGATGCTAACTTACATACACTTCATCATCTGTGGCGAGGAAAGGTGTATCAGCATATGCCAGGAGCCGGGCGCTTTACACAGATTATGTGTTTTAATCTTCACAATAATCTACAAGTAGGTGTTACTTATTATTTATTTTACAGACGAGGAGACTGGGGATTACAGGAAAACACAGTCATTTGCCAGGGAGCCTGGGGCCGGCGAGTCTGCTGAAGACCGGGTCGTGCCTCTCCCACTAGAGCACCACACTACTACTTCCTACAGGGAAGGACGGAATTCGGGGAAACCAACGTTAACTGCAATATTCGGGGCATGTGGCCATTTGGCTTAGCTGCTTCAGATGAAACAGAGAGGCAGTTTCACTTCTTCCTGCTGAAAACTTCTTCAAAATTTATTAGTCCATTTTCCTGCCTTACGTCTTTATTTATATTCCCTTCAACTCGGTCCAGAAAGAATTTGGGGCAGCTTTGTCAGTTAATGAAACCAACACAGAATCATGGAATCTTAAAACTAAGCACAACACACATTTTACACAGAAGGAAACTCATTTATGTAAAGTGACATATCTAAAATTAGTTAACTGACAGGGCCTAAAATACAGATTCAAGATTCCGCGTTCCATATGCCTTCCTTATTAAAAGGAATCTTCCACAGCAGATTGTCTCAGTATTTTCTGGGTTCTCGTGATGAAGACTGATGCTCATTACGGGTGTAAAAGTAGACAGGACAGACAAATGAGTTAAATATTTATGTCCTAAACCTAAAGCATTCAAATGGCGGCTTTAACATAAAATTAATCCTTGATCTGCTTGTTCCGTTGCTATTCACCTTCTTCCCCCTAGAAGTCATATTCTGAAAAAGGCCCAATACTGAAAACTCGACTAAATTCTTCACCTGTAAAATGGGGTTCACTATAGCACAGACCTATAGGAGGATTAAATAAGCTAATGTTTTAAACGACTCCTTTCCCAAACATATTACTTCACGTCATTGGATGCCTACATCACACGGGGGGTGGGGGAGTGAAGGGGGATATACAGAAAAGGTCAACCGACAAAATGACCAAAATGGAGCCAGGATTTTATAAACCTCCCTCCACATTTCTTTCTCTCTTCCAGACACACTCGGTTTTCCGTATTCCAACCATTACCAACAGCGCTTCAGTGTCTGGTAAGTTCTTTATCTCCATTCTCTCCCCCCAAAATACACGGGCAACCCAGATCTACAAGAGCGATGTACCGAAATTATTTGCCACGTGTTAAGACTATAAATTAAAATTGACTTTCATTCAAATGGTTAATACCCTAACCATCTATACCATATACACAACATATCTGCATACGGCTAAAGTATATCAGACCTCGAATCTCTTCTGACTTCATAAGGTATTGGGAGGCTCCATGAAATCCTACAAGGCGGTGAAAGAGATCCAAAGGCTGTAAGGCGTTACCCACAGTAATTGTTACCTGACTCCGCAGGATTAGCTACAATAGGTCAGCCTCCTCCCCCCCCCCCCACCCGTCATCTTTCTCCCACCTCTAAACCTTTCAAAATTCCTGGAGTCTCCCTCTTTGCCCTCTCTCCCCGCCTAAACAGCTCCATCAGTCATCTCTAAAGCAATGACCCTGTCCCCAAACAGGACTGTCTGATGAGGCCAACTGGCTGCCAAGAATGCCAACACGGACACCATGTCGCTGGGGAAATTTACTCCAGTTTCATGGTAGCGCTATGCTATCCCATAGCATCATGGGACAGAAAATAGTAAAAGGGAAAGACAGAGTAAAGGGAAGGAGGGGGAAGAGGGCAGCAGAGCTGCCTCAGTCTGGTAAGTCAGAGAGTTAGGTCAATCAGATGTATTAGAACCTATGATACAATGAGATTTAAAAAAAAAAAAAACCACTCTAAAAAATAGGTTGATCTGGGACACATAATTATTCTCACTTTGGGGTCTTTAAAGAATTCACTACACCAGCAGCTAAGAAAGAGCGCAGTTATATTCAGGGACATCTGATGGCTTCTCCACAGCACGTCTGGCCCTTGTCTTGGCACCACTCTCCCACGGTCCAAATCCTCCTCAAAACCTGCTCTCCATCCACCCCCTCCTTGATGACCACCCTGGAAATAAAGTCACCGGGAATTCACGCCCTGGAAAGGGGAAACATCGGATGCTTAAGGCATCATTTACCCTCACTCCATATGGGAGTTAATATTTTTATTTAAATTTAAGGCATACTGAACAAATACTATGGTTACCTGAAGGTCACTCTGCAATTCTCAGTTAGGATTAACCAACCCGAGTGCTCAAGTCCAAGGCAAAATCTTCTGCTCCTCTTCCTTGCCTGGTCTTACTGCAAAACATTTCTCCTTTCTCTCTTAACTTATACCCTGCAATGTACATTTGTATATTCCATACAGACCATATCTCTATCATTCCATAAATTCTACACTCGCTCTTGTACAGGAGTTAATAATAATAATAATAATAATAACAGTTTAACAGGAGTTAAACTATTTCTCTGGTCCTAAGGTCCCTTTCTTCCTCTGACATTCAACAACGTCTTTTATAATTTCCTAAATTTTCAAAACACTGTTAATTAGCACATACCAAATTAACATACTAACAAGTTATATTTTTACACTTTTCATTTCCCGATTTGTCTTTTTCCTGTTGAATCACACTATTTGATTACAAGTAATTCTTAGGCTTCCTCTCAACTTGGACTCAATTATTTACATGTTACAAAAAATTTCTACTGTGCTCAATTTTAAAATAATGATTGAATGACTCTTTATCCATACAATTTACAACATGAGTTTTTAGTTATTGCAAGTTTTTTCAGCAAAAAAGTCAATTCTTCAGTGCTTCAAAGAAATAGTTCATTATCACTATAAAAAGTTAAGGCGTGCATGAATAAACTAAATTCTTAAGATTTGCTTAGAGAAGAGGAAACGACTCAAAATACAAATGGTTGCAAAAATTTAGAGCAGTCCCAAGGGAATGAAGGTTGTCCAAGATACCAAATCAAGACCTACAGATAATAAAGAAGTCAAAATTTCAAGCCTCATCACCTTCTCTTGAGACTCCTGTTTATTTCTATACTGAAAAGAACTTGCTCTTGATTGCTGAGATGTCTACCTGAGTTCACTAATATTAAATCACTTTAAAAAGTTATAAGCATTATATAAATTAAAAGGTATTAACATAGTAAAAAAAAAATTAATCATGGTGGGCAGACAGAGAAGAATACACCTGTTCCCTAAAATTAATGAAAAGTCATATGGTGACAGATGGTAACTACACTTATCTGGGAACACTGTGTAATGTACATAATTGTCCAATCACCTGACACTAACATAACACTATATGTCAACAATCTCCAACTAAAAAGAAAAAAGTCTGAGGCCTATCTCCCTTGCTCATCATCAAAAAAATTTTTAAACAGAAACGTACCCTGCATTTGCTGATTCCCTGGCAACAACCTACTTTAAGTCAGGGGTGTAATATACTGAAAGGTCATACTGTAGTTCAGTTTGGAAAAGTGAGAATCCTCCACAGGGCTAAGATTAAAAAAAAATCCTACGTTCTGATCAGTTTATTAATAAATAGAGAAGAGGACCTTTTTCAGGACCTTCTTGGAGGACATGATTGATTTCACTACTGGTACTTTATTACAAGTGTTCTAACTTGCTCAAGATTTGTAGGGGATAGGTATTTTACCATGAATCAAAAATTATGACTGAAATAGAAGTAAGGGATTCAGATCCAAACAGAAAGTAGAATTTTTTATATACTCAGGCAAAAAACCAGAAAAGCACAAAGCAAGTTACTGCCATAATATCAGGCACAAGAGTGGTTTCCCATCTTGCTGCCTGGACACAGAGGAATCCTGCCTTCTAAATGAAATCCCTGATGACAACAAATGACAGCAACACTCTCAAGGAAAGGACAGTGAACCAGGATCCCTTGTAAAGTGCAAACATGCCTAGATTGAGCACACCTGAAATAATTCTAAGCCAAAAATTCAGTTAATTACCTCTAGCCAGGGGCTAGAGCAATTATCTATCCCCACCACCTCCTTCCCCAACAACTACCCTAAATGTCACTCGGGAGAAAATACTTCTAAACTTTTTCTGAATAAAAAATGGCGCTGCTTTCCCCATTACAATACTGTTTATTTCTCAACAATCCTTAGGCCTTTCACACAAACTCCACCGGCCTCATCTAAATACCCCCCTTCCCTAAACAGTGTCTTATTTTTTTTTTGAGGGGTGCGAGAGAGGGGTAAGGTGCCTTCTTCCAACTACAAGGTTGCAACTTTCTCGGCTAGGAACCCTGAGATTATTATCTCACTTGGACTTTTCTTCCTAACCTCTGCCTTCCCCGCAAACTGTTGCCTCTCCGTTCAACAAGCCACACTTGAACGCCAACTGTACCAAAGTGCAGGTCGTAGCGCCCTAAGCTGGCCTCCCCCGTGCCACGCTCGCGTGTTTAGTGCACTCTCCACTGAGGTACATCCATCCTGCTTCCCCGTGGGGCATTCAGTGCCACGGGCGCAGGGCACAGGCACCCCGGCTTCGCCAAAGCACAGCCGTTCTACACCATCTACCCCCGTGCCCACACGCACTGCAAGTGGCTTCGGGACTCGGGATCGCCCAGTGCCCGGCGCACGCACGACCCGGGTCGGGGAGCCGCCGTGGCGGGCAGCAGGGCCAGGCATGCACGCGCGCACGTCGGTGCCCGGGGCCCCCCCGCCCCCCTCCGGGCTGCACGGGCACGGCCGGGATGGGGGCTGGGTGGGCACGCCGGGGAGGGGCGGCTGGCGCGAGATGGCGCGCGGACAATAACAGGCGGGTCGCCCCCTCCCCTCAAGGGGCGGCCCCCGCCGCAGCCCGTGCCCCGCGTCCCGGCTCCCGCGTGGATGGCACACGGCCGGGGAGGGGGCGGCGAGGGCGCGACGCCAGCAGGGCCGCCTCGGGTACCTGGTCGATGGGCAGCTGCACGGCGTTGCTGAGGGGCTGCAGCAGGGTGGAGCCCGTGGTGCTGGTGGTGGCCATGGCCGGCCTGGCGCTCCGCCCGCCGCGATCCGGCCGCCCGCGCCGCTCGCCCGCGCGCCGTGCCGGGCGACGCCGAGGATGGGGATGCAGCCGGCGCGCCTGCCCCCTGGCCGCCCGCGGTGTGAGCGGCGCGGGGCGGGGCCAGGGAGGGGCCGGGGGCGGTAACCGACTCGGCCCTCCCCCGGCGCCCCCGCCCTCGCCCGCGCGCCCGCGCCCCTGCCCGCGCCCGCGCCCGCGCCCCCGCCCCCGCCCCCGGCCGCCCGCGCCCGCGCCCGCCCCGCCCCCTGACTTCCAGCAGCTTCCAGCGCCCCCTCCCCACCTCGCGCGCCCTCGCGCCAGACAGCCCCGCCGCCCAATCGCGGCGCGGCGCCTCGACGCCCGCAGCCAATCAGAGGGCGCCGGCCGCGCCGCGCCCCACCCCTACCTCAGGCCTCGGCGAGGGCCGAGGGGGCCGCCTTGCTGCGGCGAAGAGCCCTTCGGGGGCGGCTTTGCGCGGTGCGGGTGTGGGGATTTCGCCCTGTCACCCCTATCTTCGTCCTTCCCGACAGTCGGCGGACAGCCACCTTTCTCTAGGAGAAACCCTGGACAACAAAGGGGAACGCGGTGGCCGCCAGACAAAGGGGCGACGTGAGGGTCGCCGTCGAGCCAGCCCTGGGGGAAGTTGGGGACGAAGCCGGGAGGTTGGGGAGGAGGAACGCCACAAACCCAAAAACGTAACCTGGATAAGATGTCCCTTTGTCTGTGGAAAGCCCAAACTTGAAGCCATTCCCTGTTGTGTGTGACGTTCGGTCGCCCCCAAGTCCCCAGGACCCTTCAGGGGTGAGAGACCCCGCGGTGCACCTGGACCAGGGGCGGGTGACTCTTGTCACCGGAACCGCTCTTGGTGGCCAGCCGCGGGTCGCTGAGGACCCGCCTGACTCTGAAGGGACGGGAGTCTGAAAACCACCCCGCAGACACCTTCTCCCCCATTCCGCACTGGTGTGCTACACCCCGCACCTGTGATACGCCTGCTGGTCTGTGTATGACCGATGGCTGATGTACTTGCCCAAACTTCATGAAAGTGAGCCATTTGAGTTCCTTGAAAATGCAAGTGTCAACTTTTGTTTAGAAGACTTCAAAAGGATTCCTGGAGGAGAATATCAGGAAAGTGCAAAATGCAACAATTTAACAATCTGAAATTTGGAGTAGAAATAGCTAATGCTTAGAGTTCAACTACAGGTGAAAACACCACTTTGAATGCTTTAGAGGTATCAATGTCCCCAACAAACCGTGAAACAAGTACTATTACCACCCTCAAATCAGATTGAGTCACAGAGAAGTTCAGTAAGTTCTGAAAAGAGCACAGCTAATAAATAGCAGAGAAAGGATTGAGATCTTAGTAACCTACTTTCAAAGTTCATCTTTTAAACACTAGGCCCTCTTCTTTTTCACCCTTAAACCCAGTCCAGAAATTGTCATCAACTATCAGGTGCTCCATTTACTAGATTACTACCTAGAGTTTTGGTTGAAGAGACAGCACAGATAGGAATATATGTGCCTCTGTAAAACCCCTAGACCTCAGTTGTCTCTCTGAAAAGGAAGCAGTTGAACTAATAGGTTCAATCCCTTCCTCCCTGGCATTCTTTGGTTGTTGGGTTAACTTAATCCTAACAACCAAACTGATTAAAGGACAGAAGGAAAAAGCAAAATGTCAGGACCTTCATGCTCCCTGGGGTAGTGTTCCAATGGGAGCTGTAATCAATTAGAGAACAGACCTGTTCAGTGGGCTGCTCATTAAAATATATTATGCCAATAATCTGAAGCTCTCTATTAATGTAATGTTAGAAAATATTCTTTTCCTTTTCTCCACTGTGGGAAATCGTAGCAAAAGCATACAGGTGTCTGAGCATACAAACTGATGGAAAAATTAAAGTACCATTTAAAAAAACTCAAAAAGTGGGTGTTGGGAACATATTGCAACCTAAATAAAGTAGCATAGAGATACAGCCTCAGGTCTAGAACAAATAATGTCTACAAAAAGGAATTTCTTTAGACTGAATTTTTATCTTAATAGGATACAATACACCTCTATTTGGGGTGACCACATATCTACAATAGAGAGGATTTTAGCCATCTGGAAATTTTGGCTGTGTCAGAGTTGTAAAGCTATAGGTAAAATATAATGTAATATTAATACTTAGATTTTGGAATCAGACCTAGGTTTTTGGCTGTGTCTGCCTTTGATTAGCTGCAAAATTTTGGGCTACTTAACCTTTCTAAGCCTCAGATTCCTTGTATATAAAAATGAGGATAATAATAGCACCAAAACCATGGGTTATGAGGTTATAAAACCTTACCTACACGAAGAGCTCAGAGATGTGCCTGGTGTATGGTAAAACTTAAGAAATATTAATTAGCATCCAAGAAATGTGATTCTGAAAATGGAAACTATTTTTCTCATATTAAAAATACTCTACCTTCCTGTTTTTAATGAAGAAACTGAGGCCCATATTTTGAGCTAATAACTCAGTGATGATAGCAAAAATTTGTTGCAGGCCTTCTGCCCAGTATCTGCTAATTAGGCTATAAGCTCTTAAACTGTGATGAAGGGGGAGAGAATTGAACTAATTATATATAATGCCTCACTATCCTACTTCAGATAACATCCATCCTATAAGAGTGATTCCCACATTCTTAATTCTTAAAAAGAAAAAAGAAAGTATTGAGTACTTGCTACATTCATGAACTTTGTGGGGTCCCAAAATCAAAAGAACAAACAATCATATACAAAACAGAGAATGGAGTGTTATAGGAAAAGTACGAGATAAGGTCCTTTTTCTAACGTTAAAATCAAAAGAACACATCCAGAAGACAGAAACTTGACCGGAAGTCAAAAGACCCAAGTTTTAGTCCTGACTTTTCTACAAAATAACCATGAACTTAAGAAATCTGCTTAACTTTTCTGTGCCTTAAGTTTCTCATTGTTAAACTGGATAATATAACTTCATCCAAGCTTTACAGGAGTATTCTGACTATCTACGTGAAATTGACAATAGGCTAAATTATTTTTAAGATATTAGTAGTATCAGTGTTAGAAATAATAACTCATAGGGGAGAGGTTTTGATGTAGCAAACATCTTTTAACAAGAGTTAAAACAAGAGTTACTTAGACCAAATTGTAAGACCACTGAGCAGAGTTCACATATAATAAAAAGCCTACCTTGCTCTGCCCTCCTAAAATGGCTATGGTAATTAAAGATTGCTAAAATGAAACTTATTTTTAACTTTGAATAAACCACTCAGAAGAAATGAATAATCTGCCAAGCTGCTTTTGTTTCATAAAAATGGTATGTGTCATGAAAGGAGAGTTCTTAGGCGATTATTCTCCCTAGTCTATGCTCTTACGTCTTAGAATAACTTGGAGGATGGAGGGCATTGAACCATACACATAATAAAAGCCCCAGTTAACTGACTGGCATCTTTAAGCACTTACAAACTAACCCTAACAGACCAAAAAATGAAATTCAGGAAGTCGCCTAACAGGTTTCAATTAGGACATCACAAAGTACACTGAACAAGAGGTAACAAACACAGGAAACCATAAAGGTAGGAGATCTACATTGAAGCCCTGGCTCAGCTGATTTCTGGCTCTGCCACTTACGAGGCCTAGAACAACAAATAAATTGCTTTGGTTTCATTCATGTACACATTAGGAGATTTAGAAACTAAAGAATTTCACAGGTGCCCTCTTTGTCCAAAATTATAGGATTCCTGGGGCGCCTGGGTGGCTCAGTTGGCTCAGGTCATGATCCCAGGGACCTGGGGTCAAGTCCCTGCTCAATGGAGAGTCTGCTTCTCCCTCTCCTCCTTGCTCCTGCTCTCTTGCTATCTCTGCCTCTCTCTCTCTCTCCCCCTCCCTCCATCAAATAAATAAATAAAATCTTAAATAATAATACGATTCCCAAGAATTTCTACATTTTTTTCTTGTCTCCCTAAGCCCCATTCAGTCTAGGTTCATTTGACCAAGAGCTGCAAACAAAACTACTACTCATCAGTTTGAAGAATTGCATGGTTTTCCAGTTGCTGTGTTGGTTTCAGAGCTACCTCTAATTTATTTTATCTCTAAATCAAACTTTCTTCCTCAAAATGTCTGTGATTTTCAGTGACCTGTGATGACTTCTGTGTTATATCTGTGCATCTTGGGGAAACATTCCATTTTCCTCATAAATTTATTCAGCTTTTTCACCTTCAGATGAATGACTCAAGTCTCCATAAAAAGACAGCCCCTTAGTGCTTATTTATTGTAAATATGCCATCTGAAACCCGTTGTCCCTCTCATGCCTCCACAGGTTTGCGTAATGGCGTTTGTGTCCGAATTATGAAACACGTAAAATGTAAGTCACGACACCCACCCCAGATTCCGTCCTAATTACCATCATCACTGGGAACACTGACTGCATCTACCTGGAGTACTACCCTGGGTAAGAAGGCCTCATTTCTTCCGTTCTGCTTAATATTTCAGGTTATTCCTGTTTATCTATAATTATAAGAAGAATTCCTTTCCTTAGATATGTTGACATATCACTGCTCTTCTCAACAGTCTTGTCTGACTAGTGGAGAGAAGTTATACCCTCCCCTTCTGTTACCAGCTATGCAACAAAGAGAAAGCCTTTGGTGATTCTCCAGCCCACCACGTTCTGTGTCGTCCCCCAGAGGCCTAACACTTTGAGCAAATTTCCCTCTTCGTGGGTAAATGTGTCAAAGAACATATTGTGTTGTAGGTATTTTCTGCTCAAACCCTTCCTCCATTTCTGTCATTTTTCAGATGCTGGGTTTTGCTTCACAGATTACAATACTGATGCTAGAGTCCTAAGCAGTAAAGAATTAGGAATGAGAATCGTCTCTCCATATAAAGTCTGTGGTTACCACATCTGACCTAGTTCCCTTGTCAAAGGACTTGCTTTCCTGGACAGATGACCCTTCTGGTTAAACATAAGGTACATACTAAGGAATGCTTTGTAATCAGATAATGGCCTGGTTTCGATTTCATCAAATTATCTTTTAATTTATTTTCCATTTGAAAGCTGATAGCTATTCTCTCTTATTTGTGTTCTTATATGTAAATTCTGATCTGGGCTTTAAACACTGTATACCACAAGACAGTTCCTATTAAAATCACAACACATTAGGGGCGCCTGAGTGACTCAGTCGATTAAGCCTCCAACTCTTGATTTCAGCTCAGGTCATGATCTCAGGGTTGTGAGATGGAGCCCCACATCAGTTCTGCACTCAGCTGGGAGTCTGCTTCTCTCCCTCTCTCTCTGCCTCCCACCCCCCACTCCGCTCCACCCCCACCCCCGCTCACTCTCGCGTGCATGGTTTCTCTCTCTCTCTCTTTCTCTCTCTCTCATTCTCCCTAAAATAAATAAGTCTTTAAAAAATAATAAAATAAAATCACAACACATTAAAATAAAGTGGAAATCTGGGGTGCCTGGCTAGCTCAGTTGGTAGAGCATGTGACTCTTGATTTGGGGGTAGTGAGTTCGAGCCCTAAGTTGGGCATAGAGTTTACTTAAAAAACAAAATAAAATTGAGTTATAATTGACAAGATAGTTTTAAAAATCAGGTGGAAATCTGTAATGAAAGAGGTACCAAATGGTCCCAAGGTAGCTTAAGCCAATTGTACTATTAGATTTATAAATAATGAGTTCCCACTTCCAAAATGAGAATGTAGATCAGATGAAAATACTACCAGTGGAAGCTCCTTTCTTAGATTCTTCATGTGAAATATTACCCCTGATATTGGTGAGGCATTGGGAGGGTAGGATTACAGAAAGTACTAGGCAAAGAAGTTGGGCACTGGAACCAGATTTCTTGAATTTGAAGACTACTTGTTACTTATTTGTTTGGCGCAAGTTATTTAACCTCCTTGGGCCTCAATCTTCCCATCTATAAAATGGGAATAAGAATGACTTGTGCCATTCAAATCACATGATGCTTGTCACACCATAAACTCTCAATAAACATTAGCCACCATCACCTCCATCATCATATTCATCCTCACCATTGTTATTTTGGAGTCTCTGGGTTCCCAGTATACAGTCACATTGACAAGGGGACTACAGACCAAGTAGAGTGTAGATTAACAACAAAAAGTTGAAGTAAAAAGAGAACATTAATTTATTTTTAAAAATTTTTAATTGTTTTAACTTTTATTTAAGTTCTGGTTAGTTAACATACAGTGTTATGTTAACTACATACATCACTGTATGTATGGATTCAGCACTTCCACACATCACCCGGTGCTCATCACAAGTGCCCCCTTCATCCCCATCACTTATTTAACCCATCCCCCCACCCACCTCCCCTCTGGGGACCATCAGTTTGTTGTCTATACTTTAGGGTTTCTTGGTTTGCTTCTCTCTCTCTTTTTGCCCTTTGCTCCTTTTTTTTTGTTTCTTAAATTCCTCATATGAGTGAAATCATACGGTATTTGTCTTTCTCTGTCTTATGCAAATGGCAAGATTTTTCTTTTTTGTGGCTAAGTAATATTCCATTATATATATGTGTGTAATATTCCATTATAATACATATATATTGTATATTGTATATGATATTATATATTGTATATATAATGTAATATTCCATTACACACACAGATATATATATATATACATATATACATATGTATATATATATACACACACATACCACATCTTTATCCATTCATTAGTCCATGGACACTTGGCTGTTTCCATAATTTGGCTATTGTAGATAATGCTGCTATAAACATCAGGGTGCATGTACCCGTACTAATTAGCATTTTTGTATTTTTGGGTAAATACCCAGTAGTACAATTACTGGATCACAGGATAGTGCTATTTTTAACTTTTTGAGGAACCTTCATACTGTTCTCCAGAGTAGCTACACCAATTTGCATTCCCACCAACAATGTAAGAGAGTTCCTTTTTCTCCCCATCCTCACCAAAACCTGTTGGTTAATTCTTTTATTGTTAATTCTTTTATTGTTGATTTTAGCCATTCTGGCAGGTGTGAGGTGATCGCTCATTGCAGTTTTGATGTGAATTTCCCTGATGATCAGTGATGTTGAGCATCTTTTCATGTGTCTGTTGGCCATCTGTATGTCATCTTTGGAAAAATATCAATTCGTGTCTTCTGCCCACTTTTTAACTGGATTATTCATTTTGGGGGGTTTTGAGTCTTTTTTTTAAGATTTTATTTACTTGTTTGACAGGGAGAGAGACAGAGAGAACAAGCAGGGGGAGCAGCAGAGGGAAAGGAGAAGCAGGTCCCCACTGAGCAAGGAGCCCGATGTAAGGCTTGATCCCAGGATCTTGAGATCAAGACCCAAGCTGAAGGCAGACGCTTAACAGACTGATCCACCCAAGTGCCCCAGGTGTTGAGTCTTATAAGTTTTTTTTATATATTTTGGATACTAGCCCTTTATCAGATATGTCCCTTACAAGTATCTTCTCCCATTCTGTAGGTTGCCCTTTAGTTTTGCCAAGTTTCCTCTGCTGTGCAGAAGCTTTTTGCTTTGATGTAACCTCAACAGTTTATTTTTGTTTTCGTTTCCTGTGCCTCAGGAGATAGATCTAGAAAGAAGTTGCTATGGCCAATATCAAAGAAATTACTGCGTGTGTTCTCTTCTAGGATTTTTATGATTTCAGGTCTCACATTTTGATCTTTAATCCATTTTGAATTTATTTTTGTGTATGGTGTAAGAAACTGGTCCAGTCTCATTCTTTTGCATGTTGCTGTCCAGTTTTCCCAAAAGCATTTGTTGAAGAAACAGTATTTATTTCATTGGATATTCTTTCCTGCTTTGTCAAAGATTAGTTGACCATAGAGTTGAGGGTTCATTTCTGGGTTTTCTATTCTGTTCCGTTGATCTATGTGTCTCTTTTTGTGCCAGTACCACACTGTTTTGATTACTACAGTTTTGTAGTATAACTTGAATTGTGATGCCTCCAGCTTTGCTTTGCTTTTTCAAGACAGTTTGGCTATCCAGGGTCTTTTATGATTCCATACACATTTTAGGATTGTTGAGAACATGAATTTAAATGACTGATCCCAGTCCCGGCCTCCCTCACCTGAAAGCATTAACAGAGCTTTTTATTCACAGAAATAGGTAAGATGACAACTAGCTTTAAACTTTATCTTCTTCATAAATGTTGGAATATACTGTGGTAAATTAGATTATTTTGCTTTTTAACTGTCAGTATTTATTCCAAGCTTTTACAACCTACACAGTAGAAAAAATATGAAGAAGAAGACAAACAGTAATTGATGTAAGGATTTCATGGAGAATCGAGCAAATGAATGTTTCATTTATAATTTGGAGTATTACCTTGTGAAAAATTTAGAAATTATTACTCTGGGGGCACCTGGGTGGCTTAGTCAGGTAAGCATCTGATTCTTGATTTGGGCTCAGGTCATGATCTCAGGGTGGTGAGATCAAGCCCCATGTTGGCTCTGCACTGGGTGTGGAGCCCACTCAAGATTCTCTCCCCCTCTCTCTATCTCTAAAAAAGAAAAAAAATTATTACTCTCAATGATGATGTTGAAAATTCCAGGTACCATTACACTTCATCCTTCTGTATAGTATTTCTTTAAATACCATCTCTCTGAATCCACAAATACTTATCTTTTTTTGGTCAGCATCCAACTGGTAACCAATGAAATGATCTTATATTATTCTAGGACAGGAGCCAGGAACTTGATCTTATTGCATAAAGCTACTCTATTTCTCTTTGTGTTAAATATATTCAGCTTCTGGTCCCTGGATACTTATCTGAGAGAGCACTTAAAATTGTTCCCTCTGGAGTTGCTTGAGTGTCATTGAGAAACAAATTGAAAGAAAAATAAAGCTGACTCCAACATGTCTGACACAACTCAACTAGCTCGTATGTTTCAGTGGCTTCCACAGGACTACCTTTACCAGAATCACCGAGGACACTTGTTTAAAATCCAGATTTCTGGACAATACCAAACACATAGGGAATCAGAATTTGAAGAAGGAGAAAGAGAGAGGGGGAGGGAGAGGATTCAGAGGTCGGGGCCCTGGAATCTGCATTTTACCAGTGTCCATGGATAATTCCTAAGCACACACTGAAGTTTAAGAACCATTGTCCCAGGGTCTTCTTTTGTTAAGAACCTCATTTGAATTAAGCAAATACAGAAATAAGCCACAGATGTTGAATCTTGTATCAGAACAAGTAATTTAGCTAGGTTTCATTGTCTTTCAAATTTATAAATAATCAGTCCATAACCCTTTTTCTATGTCAAAATAACTAAATCCACTAATACTAAATTAGTAATGATAACTATGACAACTAACATTACCAGACTAATTCTGTTATTTAAATGAAATCAAAATAAAATGCTCAGAGTAAATTCTTGATTGTGTATGTGTAATAAAGATATAAATATTCTTTGATGTTTCTGGTAACTTTAATTTCTTATAAATATCATAAATCTGCCAACTTTGAGTTCCTACATTTGAGAGCCAGCATTGGCCAATATACCATTCAAATGATAGAGTATTTGGACCAGGAAGAGAATGTGGGGAGGAAAGGGAATTCATTTGCCACAGCGTTCAGTTTTAAGAGGCTCATTTAGATCAAGACCTATAAATAATACACATATCTAAAGTCTTTTCCAAGGAATGGTATACCTGAGGACTTCTATGAAGAGAAAGCAATTATAGACAAATATTAACAAGATCATCCAGGGAGAAGATGAAAAGAGGAGCAGTTAAGAAGAGTACAGGCATTTTCTTTTTTTGCTTTTATTTTTTGAATCTCACTGCATTTATGTGTACGTAAATGGCAATACGTGTACAAGTTAAAAATCCAATAGCACTATAAGACTTTAACAAGAAAGGAAGGTTTCCCTCACAACTCCTGATTTCTCCCCATTCCTGATTGTTGCTTCCCACAGTCAACATTTTCAACTCTTAAAATTGTTCTATTGTCCTCTGAGTTTTCTTTAAAAAAAAAAAAGTTTATACTGCTATTTCAAGACTTACTCATTTTAAACATTAAACACTGACCACTTTATTACGGATGATGAGAATACAGCTCTTTTCCCATCCTTCCTTCAACCCTATCTTCCCAATATAATTATATCACTACTGTGGGTTAAATAAATATTCAGAGTTTCCATCATTATAACCTCATAAATATTCTTCAAAGATGAGCCACATAATATTGTGATTATGTTTCCATGTCTCTACAACTTTGTATTTGTCCTGGAGTTAACACTTGCCTTTCTTTTCTCATGGGATCCTGTGTGTAGCTATCACTAATTCATCTCCTAATCTGACCACACAACTTGAAAACTCCTACCAACAGGGTTGTATGCGTGGGGTAATCTATCAGTTTTATGCCTCCCTGGGTGTTCTGCTACATTCTCCTGCTCCATTCTGGACTGGCAGCTCTCTGAGCTCTGAAGCAAGCCTTCAGCCTACGGTTTTTCATTTGGTGTCATGGACGGATCTCTTCCACCTCTTTCCTGTATTGGAACACCTGGAAGTTACACAGCCGGGAACAACACTTGATTACACCATTGGACTGTTTTAATAGTAAACCCCATTGCCACTGCCTTCTGCTGTTTGGTACTTGGGATTCTAGGGATCAGATAGCACATGATTTCTCTGCGGGCACAATATTGCCCCATTAGGGGCAAAAATGGTTTGGGGAGGGAATGGGTAGGCCAAAAATACTTACTATTTTAAAATATAAAACATATACTGGGGCACCTGGCTGGCAGCAGCCAGCTGGGACTGGTGGTACAGTCTGAACCAAGAGCTTTGGACTCTTGGTTTTGGCTCAAGTCGTGATCTTAGGGTCGTGAGATCCAGTCCCTCAATGGACTCATGCACTGAGTGTGGGGTTTGCTTAAGTTTCTCTCTCTCCTTTTCTTTCTGCCCATCCCACTAGTGTGCTCCCTCTCTCTCTCTCTCTCTCTCTCAAAATAAGTAAATAAGTCTTTTAAAAATAAATAAAATATAAAACATATATATATACTACATAAATGGATATACAATATATCTGTGGTATTAAAATTTCATAGGCGGGAGTAATTAGGGAGGGAAATGTCTAAAAAGGCTCCTCAGGGGAGCAATAATAAAAAGGAAAATGTTGAGGAGCACTGAGATGGCCTTTGCCACAGATGCCATAGAGTATTTGATCCCCATGGAGCTATGACCTCACACGTCTCCACCTTCCAAGTCTCTTTCCTTGATGGGTTTGCTTGACGGGACCTCAGCAAAGCACGGCACTTCTGCTGCAAGGGAAGCTGGGAAGTACCTCTTTAGCCCTGGCGTATCTAAAGCAGAGGAAGGCCTTTAGGAAGAGGAAAGAGGGGGAGTGGCCTTTGAGTGCACCAGCCTGTAATAGCTACCAAAGCTGGGTCTGGAATTTTAGGTTGAAACCCTTTTGCACTTAGAATCTCAAAGGCAGTGCTTCATTTTATTATAAGAAATGCCACTTTAATTCCTGATTCTTTGTATGTGATCTGTTTCTTCTTCTTTTTCTTTATCTGAAAGCTTTTTGGATATTCTTTTTATCATTAACATTCTGAAATTTTAGTGATGTGTCTTGGGAGGTCTTTTCTACTTCTTATACTGGGTATTTTGGGGGTTCGTTCATTTCCAGAAACACATGACCTTCGGTTCAGGGAAAGTGTCTTTGCTCTTTGATCATTTCTCCACTTCATTATCTCTGTTCTCTCTTTATGAAATTCTTACTTGAAAGCTGTTGGACTTCCTTAATTGACCCCCTAATTTAATTTTTTTCTGTTTTCCAGCTCTGTCTTATATAACACTTTCTCAACTTTATCTTCCTGATTTACTGACTTTTTTTCCCTTCATATATTTTCCATTAAATCAGTCACAAAACCTACATACATTTCCCTCATTGAAAGTTCTTGTAATGAATAAAAGTAACCAAATGAGCTAACAATGAAATACGGTTTACACATTTTAAAATTTCATGTGGTGAGAAAAGGAATTTGTACAACAAGAGAAAACAAGCAGTCACAATCCACCCCAATGCAGGGGCAAAGCTGATGTACCCACTGACTAATTCATTGTGTTCCACTGTTCACATAATTACTAAATCAACCACTTATGAAATATAAGTGAGAACATTAAGAGATCTACCTCATGTTTCTGATTTTCACAGTAGTAGTGCTCAACCTGTAACAGCATCTTTATTGACTCTGTTAAATGTTTCCAAAATAAAAAAGCAAACTTGATTCTTACACACTGCTGAGCAAGTTTTACTGAAATAGTGGATTTCATTGTACTTACAAGGAGAATCTGACTCCACATAGTAAATAAAACAGCATGAGTAATAAAGAACATCAAATAAATATCACTAAGAGTAAAGCTTACACATATTGAAGTATTGATTTGAACCGCATTCTAACTGAATTTAGTGTCCATTAAATGAGCCAACTTTACATAAGTCATGGCATCATATCAAAGCACATGAATTCACCCATCAGTAGTTTTCAAATCTAGTATACCTAAACCCAAACTAGTATTTGCACCATTGGTATAATTGTTAAGAATTACGGTTTATTTAGAAAGGAAAAACAGAAATAAACATGCATGCATCTTTTTAATTTAAGTATTTTGTATTACATATGAACAATGCTCAGATTTAAGTTTTGAACCAAGTTTACATTTTCTGAATTACATTTTCGTATCAAGGCTTTCTTACAAAGATAATTCTTAAGTGTACGAATTAGACAAACCTACGGTAGTATTTCCAACGCTCGATTTGTTTCTACTGAGATGTGAAAGTATAAACCAATCTGAAGACAGATATTTGTCAAGATTTGGGTGTCAACAATTTGCCAGGCAAACAATTTAGTGGAAAAAAAATTGACCTTTGTCTTAAAATGTATGCCATAAAATAGTAATCCCCTAGATTTCTAAGTTAAAATACATCTTAGATTTCTAGAGAAGACACATGCTTTATTCAAAAGGAGGAGGGTGAGTTATAAACTCACCAACATATTGAATATCCATTTGTTTTAGAGAAACCAATGGAAACAGAAACTGTTTCTGAAGATGCGGGCAGTGAGTTATCACACGGACATGAATTTCACACATTACTTCCCCCTTTAATGGTATTCCTGTAGAAGGTGAAATATATTTTGACCTTGGGTTATGGTCTCATTTGATTGTGTATAATATCTTTGATTCTATATATATAAACCAAGTATTTCTTCCTCAAGATGTCATACTCACAAAGTAAAAAATTATAGTTCTATTTAAAGAAGCAATAATGATAGAGTGAAATGGACCAGCACTCTTGGCTGCTGGCAAGGTAGAAATTCTGAACAATATTTTCGCCAGCTGCCATTCTGATATCTGTAACAGCTACTACGGTACAAGATACAATTCTTGTCAACCTTAAAAAAGTACAATGAAAACAACAGGTCATTTGTGGAGGGTTTTCCTTTATTCCCAATATATGGTCAATTAACCAACATAAAGCACAAACAATAATGTTGTAAAGGAAAACTAAGGGCTCGGGGGTGACACAGAATTACACAGAAGAATACTTCTTCTGAGGTTATAACTATCCTAATTTACTGCAATGTTCCCAACTGGAGAATTACATAAATCTGATTCAACCCAATGGATAAGGAAAATTATCAGGAATGGTCCCAGCATTAGACCTTTTAGGAACCCCATTTTTGCCTCTAAAACTTCCACAGATGACAAAATCAGGATGAAACCAATTCACAGATATAATTGAGCACTGAGTTTTTTCATATTAAAAAATTCATAAGAAGTACATGAAATTAGTAAGTTTTAGTTATTATAGTTATAATTTCTTTAGTATTAGTTACTATTCATTCATTTATTCACAAAGTATTTGTGTTTACTGAACAGATAATAGAAATGTATCTAACAGTGTTTCCAGGAACCACAAACTTCCTTTACCATGTGTCTAACCTCAGTGCACATACAAATTTCATGTAATTCTTATAAATGTTGTGGGAGCTTTGAAAATTGGAAAGCATGACACTCCATATAGATTTTTATTAACCGCGATTTTGTTTCTACATAGAGATAAAACTTAAAGTATATTTGATATGATATCGGTGGATCAAAATTTTTTCAAAATCGGGTGACACCTTTTAAAATTCTAATATGATGGTAGATCGGTTAGATATGAAACAGGCAGAGATGAAATTAAAAGAGAACTTACTTCAATCAATAAAAGAGAGGGGCTCTTTTCTATGTCCATTATTTTAATCTTTCAGGAGCAAAAATGTATTTGAATGAGACCTCTTATAACTTCAATCTGAAAACTGAGCAATTTCTGGCCCTGAGAGGGAGGAAGAAAAAAAGACTTAAATTCTATGGGCTTTTGCTCAAGATCCTTAGCGTCAATCACAAACTAAGAAATGCAGAATTATTAACGGAACATCAAACAGCTAAGGACACCACGCACCCTTAATCACCTCATCCAAGTATCTTACAAGTGTGTTTTATTCGTCACAGGGAAGCTGGGTAGAATGTGGATAGATATAAAACGAACTTAACTGCTGAAAAAGACCGTTGAGGGAAATCTGCTTTCTCCATGCCTCAACCCACAATTATGGTATTCATGGTGAAGAAAAAACGTTGCCAAAATGAAACAAGTAGAAGGATCTATGTTTGGTTCGACAGATTTGCTCAAACTCTTAAGGTTTTGAACTCCCAAAATTATTGTATTTGTATTAATATATTGTATTTGTATTAATATAAATATTGCATTGTATTTAATAGCTGCATAAAGCCCTTTTTGAATACATAGAAACTCATATTCTAACTCCTAATTTTTTGACACGCTACTTCTAGAATATAAAGTTGCTTCAGCATAGCCAAATTTTTAGCCACGGGCTCTAAAACAAGCCACCTGTAGTTCTCCAACTTAACAAATGGGAAAACTGAGGCACGGAGATGTGTATGGATTTGCCCAAGTTCACAGAGCAATTGAGAGGCGGAGCAGAGGTGTGAAGGCAAGTCCTGGCCAGAGGTCTCTCCCCAGAGGATGCACAGACCGGCTCCGTGCCAGCGTTCTGTCAGGGACATGAGAGCTACAAAGAGCACACCGAAGACTTAACGTGCACCTGAGAAGATGAGATATAGTCTCCCACACCCAAATCAACCCGAAACAGCCAAGTAATCATACAAGGCTGTTGTGTGATGTTGATGAGCGGGATACTTGCAAGTCTTCATGTGTTACCTTCTAATAAAATTATTTATTAGTTGTAAGGGAGAAAAATAAACATTATAGAGTGGAGATATCGGACCACCACTTGACTGGGTGATCAAAATGAACATCGCCTATGCTGTTCATTCGCATACAAGGTTGTGTGTGAAGATTAAAAAAACACTAACAAAATAGTAAAGTGCTGTAGGTTTCATGGACTCTGTCTCACAACAGAACTGCTTGTTAACTTTTTTTTCTTTTGCTTGTTAACTTTTTATCTGGAAATTATTTCAGCCTGAAAGTAATTACAAATATAAAAATAGTGCAAGGAACATTTGTGTGCCCTTTCCTCAGACTCAGATTCACCTACTGTTTACCTTTTATCCCATTTGCTCTATCATTGTGCTGTTTTTCTTCCTTCCTTCCTTCATTTTAAACACACAGATTTTAATAATAATACTGAATAATTTAAGGTAAGTTACATACATTATGGCCCGTTATCCCTACGTACTTCAGTGGGATTTTTTAAGGTTAGAGACTTTCTCTTAAATAACCAAAATACAGTTATCGGCTTCATAAATTATATTGATACACAATGCATTTATCCAATCTAACAATCTACAGTCCATACTCCAATCTTACCAGGTGATCTAATAGCATTTTTAAATCTTAGGGCATTTTTTCCCAGTAGAGGATCTGGTTTAGGATCAGGTCTCTTTAGCCTTATTCAGTCTGGAACATTTCCATAGCATTTCTTTGGTTTTCATGACCTTGACACTTCTGAACACTATAATTCCAGTTCCCACAAACTTTTCTTTTTTTAACTACAATATTCCTCATTTTGTGCTTACCTGATATTTCCTTCGTGATTGGATAGAGGTAATACTGCATACGCCATTTTGTATCCTTTGTGTGTGATATCAGTCTATCTCTCATAGGCGATGTTCATTTTGATCACCCAGTCAAGTGGTGGTCCGATATCTCTACTCTATAATGTTTATTTTTCTCCCTTACAACTAATAAATAATTTTATTAGAGGGTAACACCTGAAGACTCGCAAGTATCCCGCTCATCAATAATTCCCTTAAACTTAATAGCCACTGATTACTGGAGTCAATCTTTAACATAATGGTTGCAAAATGGGGATTTTCCAACTCCAGCCTTTTTCCCTCCACACATAGCATTTTCCTTCCTCTTTTTTTTTCTTCCATCCATTTTCTTCCATTTTTCTTCCATCCTGGTGTAAGAGTAAGCCCTCCCTCCTTCTCACCCATCTATTGATTGCTTGATTGATAGGTTGATCTTTTTCTTTCCTTCTTCCTTTCCTTCTTGTCTATTTATTATAATTTGATAATAATGATTTTTTATTTTTAATTGGTTTACAATTCATTATTGTACTTAATTATTTGGGTGGATGACTTGTCCCAGTTTTAGCCATTGGGAGCCCCTTCAAGCAGGCACCTGTGTCCTGAGGTTATGCCCCTAAAATTTTGGAAAGCACTTCCTTACTTCCTGGCATATGGAAGAATTTCTTGAACAATATGTTCCAGAAATATCTTGAACCTGCTCTGTCCTGGCTCTGTGGGGAGAAAACAATCCGGAAACAGCTGTCTCTTGTATTTGGGACCTTTGGGTCATTCTGAAGATGGGTAGAATTTTGATTAGCAAATAAAATAGAAAGTAGCATTTTAGGGTCAAACAAAGAATATGCTGAGCCCTGAGAAAGGATTTCACCTTCCCCTTTATGTAAGTTGTCTATGGCTGTGTAACAAATTACCCACCAAAATAGTAACAACCTTTCTGTGGATCTTCAACTGGGGCAAGGTTCAATGGGAATGGCTTGTCTCTGATCCATATAGTGTTAGCTGGGCTCAATTAAGACTAGAAGATATGGGCGCCTGGGTGACTCAGTCGGTTAAGCATCTGACTCTTGATTTAGGCAGGTCATGATCTCAAGGTCTTGAGATCAAGCCCTTCATCATGCTCCACGTTCAGCAGGGAGTCTGCTTGAGATTCTCCTTCTCTCCACCCCCCCCCCACATGCACACGTTCTCTCTCTAAATAAACAAACAAACAAAATAAAGACTAGAAGATCCAACGTGGCCCCACCCATGTCTAGGAACCTGATGCTCCCTGTTGGTTGGGGCATTAGTACTCCTCCACATCCAGTAGGATAGCTAGACTTCCTCACATTGCAGCCCAGGGCTCCAAGAGGGTGAGAGCAGAAGCTGCCAGGTCTTTTAAGACTTTAGCCTAGAACTGGCACAATGCCATTTTCATAACACTCCATTGATCAAAATAAGTCACAAGGCCAGCCCCTTTCCCTCAAAAGGAGGTAAAATACACTCCACCTCTGGATGGAAGGGACAGCACACATGTGTAGCAATGGGAAGAATTATTGGTAGCTAACTTTTCAGACAATCAAACATACCACCTTTTTCCTTTTCAATTTCTAGGAGTAGTCTAATCATTTTTGAGTTCCAACATGGAAAAAAAGAAAAGTTTCAGATAGCTAAATAGGAAAGGTTTTTGTGACTTTTGCTTGGACAATGTCTTAAGTGATCAATAAATTCTTGTTCCCTACATTGAATCAGAGTTTTGTTTGTGAAAGGTGAAAAATAATATTCAGAAGTTATTAGAATAGTTTGTACAAGTATCTTGATTTTAAAAATTCAGCTTAAGGGGCACCTGGGTGGCCAAGTTGGTAACGTGTGCAACTCTTGATCTCAGCTCAGGTCTTGATGTCAGTGTGGTGAGTTCAAGCCCCACATTGGTCCCTGTGCTAGGCGTGGAGCCTACTTAAAAAAACAAAAATTCAGCTTAAGTAAGATTGAAAATCTGGAGAAATTTCAAGGCAGATATATAGTGAAGATTTTTTAAAGTAATTATTCAGAAGGAAAACTTAGAAATTCAAAGGTTGTTGGGCAGAAGGTGGGGAGCTATAGAAGAGGATTGGGTTACTCTTTTTTTTATTATTCTTTTTAACACTGTTTTCCATTTGCAGTAAAAACAGAAAGATACCACCATCAGCAACGACAGATTTGCATTTCAACATAAATGAAATCATGGTGAATGTGGCAAATGAGAAAAATGTTTTTCCTGAAGATCCATTTCTTTATTTGGTGCACATCAAATACTTTGCTATGGACCAGGGAGAGAAAGATGAAAAAAAGGCATAGTCTCTGCCCTTCAGGAGCTTCAAGGGCAGAGACAGATGGGCTAAAGGATTATTATGACACAAAATGCAGAACAGAGACATGGGCAAGATACCACCTGTCCAGCAGTGTTTGGATGCTGTTCAGTAAAGATGTAGGAAAACCACTTTAAATAGAAACATCACAGACTAAATGATCCTTTGAATCCTATAAAAAAAATTGGCAGCAGAATGTATGTGTACAATCTATCATACGTATTATATTTATCTTGGTTTTATTTTTATTTTAGCCTTTTATTTTTTTTATTTTCACCTTTTAAAGAAGGATTTTCAAACATACACAAAAGTAGAGGCAAGCCTATGAGTATCGGTGGTCTTCAATAATTACAGCACAGATCAAATCCTTCATCTACACAGTCCTCTCCCCTGTCCCCAGATAGAGAACTTCAAAGCAAATCCCAGACATTATTTGATCTATATAAATACGTCTGTTTATAACTCTAAAAGATACACACCTAAAAGTATTAAGAATAGAAACTTAATATCATCTACTGTCAGCCAGCATTCAAATTTTCTTGATTGTCCTATAAAAGTCTTTCATCATTTTTGTTTGTTTGAATCAAGAGATAGTCAAGGTCCACATTACATTTTGTTAATATCTGCTACATTTCTTTTAGTGTATAAAAATTTTTTCCTCTCTCTTTTCTCATTTCTTCCTTTATTCCTATGATTATTTTGTTGTCGTTGAGGAAACTGGGTCATCCATTCTGTAGAATTTTCTAGTCTGGATTTGGTCAGTTGTGTCCCTGGGGCAGGGTTTAATATATTCTCCTATCCTGTCTTTCTCTTTAACTGGCAGTTAGATCGAGAGCCTGAATCAGATTCAGGTTTGATTTTTCTGACAAAAATTTTCTGGAGGTGGTAATGTGTATTTCCTACAGCATGGCATCAGGAAACCTATAATATTGGGGTTTTTCTTTGTGGTGATGTTAAAAAACGTTCAGTGGATTCAAATGTTAATGGTCTGACCCTTCCTTTCACCATGCTCCCCCAACGGCCTTTGTTGTAGTTTATAGTTAATAGCTTTAACAGCTGTGACTTATTTTTAATGCTATGCTTTAATAATTTGATGACATCAGATCTTTCATATTCTTTAACTAAAAGCTAAATTCTACCCCCAAAATCCACGTCTGTGACACAGCATAGTGGGGAGAGCAGGGGATCTTCATCTCAATTTATGGGGTATCTACCTGACTCCTCTCTAATGAATAAGTCACTCCTGGCTCTCGTTTGCCTCTGTAAAATGAAGGAGCTGCTGGACGATTAAGTTATGTTCTAACTGAAATTGTAGTTGTAATTTCCCCAGATTGTCGTAGGAATGATACTGGCTCCAGAAACAACATTGGGCCTTTGCTCATGTATACACAGGTCCCACCCACTTCCCTGTCTAAATAGCTTCAAGGGTAAGACGCCGGGAGCGAGAATTTTTGTTGTTCCTGTTGACCCATGACTAAAATTTTGGTTCTCTAGCTGCTGAGGCTGCAGTATTAGTCCTCCAAGTTCTGAGTGGTCAAACCAGTATTCCTACTCGGCAGGCAGGGGGTAAAAACAACTCTATCAGTTAATCAAGCTTTATGGGGCTTTTTTGAGTGATATTTGACATTCAAGTCAGTTATGGGTTGCAGAGATTTTAAAAGAAAACAGCCTTGGGTTGTACTTGGTCAGAGAGGAATCTGTGAGCTAACTCTAATTTTTGCATGACAGTAACTACATATTGTTACTCTCTAGAGGCCTAAACTTTTCACCAGGGACGGTTACCTTCGAAGCTTGTCGCTGTAAAGCCTGTATTTCTGTATATTCTCTATAAATAGAATAAAGCACTTTATTTGCCTTATATGCCTATGATTTGCAAGATAAATATACTTACGATATGGATCAGATAACTAATAGTACCCTCCAATCAGTAATTCCACACACACGTAGACAAGAGAAACTATAAATCATGGCTTTTCGGTTAAAAGAAAAACCAAACAAAGGAGAGAGCCATAGGAAAGGCAGCCAGATTTCTCCTGCCCAAGGAACTCCTGGGTTTAAAAACTGAACACAAAATATACCCATTTCTGTCCCATAAGATGTGTCTGCATTAAACCAAATGAACAACCTACCAACCTTTTATGAAAAGGTTGCCCTTTGGGATCAGAGACCAATGTCCCAGTGACAACCAGCAACCTGCCTCTTTGTTTCATTTTGCAGATCTAGACTCCCTGAGAAGATTTGAATTAAAAAATCCTTTGGGGATGCCTGGGTGGCTCAGTCAGTTAGGTGTCTCCCTTCAGCTCAGGTCATGATCCCCCGGTCCTGGGATTGAGTCCCACATTGGGCTCTCTGCTCAGCGGGAAGCCTGTTCCTCCCTCTGCCTACTGCTCCCCCTGCTTGTGCTCTCTCTATTTCTCTCTCTCTCTGAGAAACAAATAAATAAAATCTAAAAAAAAAAAAAAATTCTTCAGTTAAGAACTTCTTATCATCTAGAAAGCAGATTATATTTCACATTTTGTCCTCATTGTCACAGGCAGAATGAGAAGACTACTGAAGTAGAGGAATGAGGCTCAGGGAATAATCTGGATTCATTTGTGAACCGCCCCAGACGTAAACATGTTTTGGAGAATGCTTTATTGCTTAATATATAAGCTGTCCTTTCGAAATATTCATAGTTAATTGCATATTAAAGAAAGCAAACCAGCCTGAAGTTGGAATTCATCTTCCATTCAATCCAGCAAAATACGCCTTCAGCCAACATGGACTTTTTCTTGTTGTTGCTGTTGCTGTTTTTCCGAAGCTTTCTCAGAAGGAAGAATACTTATCGGAAACAACGCTCTTGATTAAGGCTTCTGGTGTGAAAAGGATTTTAGCTGATGCTGTGAAGGAATACAAAAGCAAAAATCTTGAAAGCCTGGGGCACAGAATTCTCATTTTGGATGAAAGGGGTCCGAGGCTAGTTCCTAAAACGGGATGTCACGTGGGATGACAATGGACAAGTTGTATGTCGCCCAGTGACATTGTGATGTGGGATGGGCCACGCAGCTGTTTGTAGGGGCGTCCTAGAAGAGAAGGGGCGTGGACTGGGTCTTAAATGCTTACTGCCCTGTTAGTATTGAACCCAAAGTTTGAGAATAAGAACACTTCAGGTGTTCTGGTGTTTTTAGGGGACAAAGGAAGGAAAACAAATCTGTACATATGAATTTATACTTATAAAGTATAAGACTAAGTATAAATAAAGTATAAATATACTTATAAATAAGTATAAGACTCTCTGTCTTTTATTAAAGAAAAACCAGAGCTGGATAGTTAAAGCATAAGAACAGATTGAATTCAGGACTGTTGCAGTGGAGGAAAGAGACGTCAGTATAGAACCAGGCTAAGTTCTGAATACAGCATTGGCGAGTGGGAATTTTAGTGAAGGACAAGAGTAGGGGTCAGTGGGTGGAAAGTCATTGAAACCAGAGGGGAAGAGGGGGTTATAGCTAAATTGACCTAGTGGGATTCCTGCTAAAATGGGACAATGCAGAAACAAACACAGAGGCCAAAAATTTGGGGCCTATTTGAAAAGTTTAAAGGGACTGATAGAGTTTGGTCAAAGAGAGAATCTCTGTCACCCCTCCGCAAGTGGACTTGGTACAGACTGCCATAAAAATTATGACTGTAGTAAATTCATTAATGTAACAACGAAAATAAAATGACCAAATATTAGTGAGGGAAGATAAAGAAAAATGATAATAGAAATCTTGGACCACAAAAAAATCTGCTGCAAACAAGCCTAGCACCAGCCTTGAGTTTCTCGGGGATGGGGACAAAGAGGGAGACAAAACATACTTTTCATTGCCTTAGAAAATGAAACATTCCAGTTCATCAGGCAACAAGCACTTTCTGGCTCTGGAATCTGAGAGCGACTTCTCCAGTGGGTGGGTGGTGTCATGAGTACCCCACGGGACAATGGGATTCCGGTAAGTTCACAAAGAAGCCACAGAAGTTCTATTTATGGCTGGTTCTCATGTGGCTTTTTGATAAAGATGAGGCAAAACATGAAGTTTTCTTCTATGACAAAAATGCCAAGGGGATACAGCTGAGTCCATGCTTTCTAGAGATCTGATACGGGGATAAAACATGGAGAACCTCGAGGAACAAGGAGGCCCTTCCAAATATCATTTGTCTCACACGAATTCGTGACTCGGGTCTCTAACCGGCAGCTGAGGGACACATAACCCCTACTGTAAACTGAAGGGAGATGTAAATTCTCCAGTTACTAGGCAGGAGGTGGCTTTTGTGAACCCCGAAGAGCCCATGTCAGGTTCTTACCATACAGAACCTTATGGAGATGGGCCCCAGGACCCAAGCAGGATACAACATAGATTTTTTTTTTTTCAGATTTGGCCTTTTTTACTGGAACATCTGAAGGTCAGTTTTACATCCGAGTTGATCCAAATTGAATGTCCCTGGAGGTTGTTTCCAATTTTTCCATCATTATGTAAAGTGTGTCTTTCCAAACCTTCCTTTCTACCTCTGATACTAGCCTTTCTACTAAGTGATTTCATCTCCTGCACTTAAACAGTACTTTTCCCCCATAATACATCAAAAATTATCTATTTTCTGGGGCACCTGGGTGGCTCAGCTGTTAAGCAACTGCCTTCGGCTCGGGTCATGATCCCGGAGTCCGGGGATCGAGTCCCGCATCGGGCTCCCAGCTCCGTGGGGAGTCTGCTTCTCCCTCTGATCTTCTCCCCTCTCCTGCTCTCTCTCTCTCTCTCTCTCTCTCAAATAAATAAATAAAATATTTAAAAAAATATCTATTTTCTTGTTATTAAAAATTACACAGAAAAAAAAAATCTCCCAGAGAGCTCATCAGAAAAATATTCAACATGATGGTTTTCAAAGAAGTATTTGGTGGTCAACAATGTTTTCCTCTGCATACGGAGAGTCATTGTGGCTTTACCTCATTGATGTGACTTCTATCCTCTTATTTCTCCCCTGGACAGACATACAGGACCCATAGAGACTGTGCCATCCAAAGTGATAGTCATTATCCATATGTAGCTACTTAAATTTAAATTAATTAAAACTAAGTAAAATGAAAAATTCAGCTCTACTAAAAATTCAGTTGCACTAGCCACATTTAAAGGGCTCATTAGCTGTGAAAAGCTAGTGGCTGGAGTATTGGACAGGACACACACACACACACAGAGAGAGAGAGAGAGAGAGAGAGCGTTCTCGTCATCACAGAAAATTCTATTGGACAACACTGCTCCAGAAAATAAATGTATGGTCTGTTAGTACAAGAGAGCATATCTGTAAAGTCATAGCTAAGTGGGTTAATGCAGTTGGTGACAATCAGGATGTACCTGAGACCCAAAGAGAAAGGATTTGGGTCTAATAAAGAAAAATGACTAAGCAGTAGTCATACGGGGCCAGAGGTAGAAGCCACGTGTATTAAGTACAAGGATTATAATCATAAAGGTCCAGGAGAAGGACAACCATCTGACCAGAATGGAGTGTGACAGGAAATGCCCACAAGGGGATGCTGGGTGGAGCTTTCTATTTATTGCACATACAAAAAAACTGTTTTGCGGTCCAATCATTCCAGAAATTGTGGGTTACACCAAGTCAGAAGGATTAATTTTCAGGACTTTTCTGAGCCTTTTGCATCCTAAGATCTCTAAGGTTTGGGTAATGTTCCTCAGTTTCATTTGAATTTGGGATCTTTCTCTGAAATGGGTCGTGTTCTGAGGAAACCCTCTGCTGTAGCATGTAATTGAGGACTGGCTCCTGTTTTGATTCTCTAACTGCCCCAGCCATGCTCACCCCCAAACATCTTTATAAATAAACATACTTAGCTCGAGCTCCATGGCACGGTCAGTCAATGACAGGTGCATACCAGTCTGTTTCTGAATCTGGTGTGATTTCTTTGGATGTCAGTATTCCACGTTCCGGTGAACATATCTGCCCATAAATGGTGCCCCATACCAACAATAGTGCCAAGATGTCACCAAGCATTTCAGACTGGCCGTTGAAAAGCAAGTTTTATACGAAGGAGGGGAAAAAATGGTGGAGAAAACAAAAGTTAATGATCAGTTGGCTGTTAAGGATGAGTGGAAGTCCCATAACATCTTGTGGAAGTGTACGAGAAAGTTATGAAGCCTGGGAGGATTGGTCAGGCATATGAAGAGTAGCCAGGAGCATCAATAGCCTGAGTATACAGTGACCTCTAAGAGTTTAAGAGAATAGGGGCACCTGGATGGCTCAGTCTATTAAGCATCTCTTCTTTGTTTAAAGATTTTTATTTACTTATGTATTTATTTGAGAAAGAAAGATTGGGTTGGCAGGGGGTGCAGAGGTTGGCAGGGGGTGCAGAGGGAGAGGGAGAAGCATACTCCCTCCCAGCTGAGCAGGGAGCCCAATGTGGGGCTCCATTCTAGGATCATGAGATCATGACCTGAGTTGAAGGCAGACGCTTAACCGACTGAGTCACCCAGGCGCACCACATCTGACTCTTGATTTCAACTCAGGTCACGACCTCAGGGTCCTGGGATTGGGCCCTGAATCAGGCTCCACACTTAGCGGGGAATCTGCTTGAGGACTCTCTCCCCCTCTCTCGGCTCCTCCCTCTGCTCGCTCTCTGTCTCTCTCTCAAATAAATAAATAAGTCTTAAGAGTTTATGAGAAAAAAAGAGCACTTGCCAATGTACAACGGCGGAACTCATCTTCACGAGGAATATGCAACACGAAGGTGCTGATCTGCTTATCGCTCCCACTTCCTAAATGCATCCCCTAGACTCAATGTGGGCTGGAGTAGAACTCTTGCAATACAATTGATCCCATTTACCGAGTGCTTCCTATGTGCTGGGGACAACACTAACCCCTTTTCATGAACTATCTTGTTTAATCCTCGCAACACCACTAGAAGATCATTACATTATATTATTATACCCATTTTACAGAGAAGAAAATTTTACCATTTACCAAATTTATAAAAATTTTACCATTTTTGGTAAATGGTAGAGCTAGGACTCAGAGTTCGTCTTCGGAGTCTGAGCTCTTGGCGCAATATCATCATGTCCGCTATATCATATATAGTTTTTCAATGTTGTATCTTCTCACTTCCTACATACTGTGGAGGAGGCTTTAACAACCTCTCTCTGAACTGGGTCATGGTGGCCAGAGTGAGAAAGAAGGTGCGCCTAAGAAGAGGTCGTTGGGAAAAGCAAAGTCACCGAGTCTTTGACATGTTTTATCTTCCTTGAAAATTTGTGGGCCGCTGGTAGCAGCAGAACAACTCTGGCGAGATAGCGATGTGGAATGGGCAGAGCGTACTCTGGCATATCTCGGCTCTCCTCCAGAACATCTCCATTTGAACGTTTCTCTGAGACCTGAAACTTAACACTTTGAAAACCAGGCTCATCATTTTCCCTTCAAATAGCGGTAGGAAACTCTCAGTCCTTCACCTCTACACTAATTCCACTTTTTACAACAACTTCCACATTCTCCAACCAACCTATTGTTTTCTTGTCAATTCTTTTATCAAGAGCGCTAAAAATAAAAGTGTTTCTTCTCTACCACCTGCACTTTATCAACTTGACCGAGGTCTGATCAGAGGTATGTCAATCTACTCTTGCACGTAACGTAGGAAAGCAAGTACCATTTTGCATGTTGACCACAAGACCTTATATCTCAGGACTAGCTTCTAGAACTCCTTTTAGTCTTAGTTACTGCCTAGAAGGCTTATAATCAATTACATCAAAGTCATAATCATCTCTTTAGCATTCAGATAGTTAATGCCAAACAATTCTACTTAACAGATTAACTCGTTCAGATGATCTAGAGGTTGTCTCGTGAATTCCTTCTCTAGATCCTCCCAAAGGCAGTCTGACTCAAAGTCATATATATATAGATATATATATATAATTTTTTACGGATGTGCTGTATTAAATTAAAAGTTGGTGTTTGATCATCAGTTTCTCTCCTAAAAAACTCTTAGGGCTGTCCTGCTTTCCAGAGAGACACCTGGACTTGAATTTAGTGGTAATTCAGGCATGGGAAGAGAATTAGAAGAGGAGCCAGTTGTAAGTAGACCACAGGGGAAATGCTACCAAAGTATGGTTGCTGGGGAAGCTGGCTGGGTCAGTCAGTTAAGTGTCAAACTCTTCATTTTGGCTCAGGTCATGCTCTCAGGATCATGAGATCGAGCCCTTTGCCGGGCTCCACGCTGGGCATGGAGCCTGCGTAGGATTCTCTTTCTCTCTCTGCTCCCTCCCCGCCTTAAAAATAAAAGTACAGTTGCTTATTTCTAAAATTTATTGTGTAGGCACTTAGAACTCATCAGTAAATAAAATACAGTCCCTGCTCCTACAAAGCTTACATTTAAATCAAGGAAAAACTAAAAATTATGAATCGGAAAGGAACATTTTAACTAATAAAGCCAAACGTGGAAAAAAAAAAATTCTGGTTTTGTATCCAGGGATGTGCTTGGGAGTGTTTAACACTTGAGTCTGGAAAAATTAAAGAGACCTGACTTGTGGTGTTTGCTGATTTTCATGGTGTAAATACACCCACTCTGGCCAATTTCAGCTATCAACAAGATGTCACTGAGAGCAGAATTAGGAACACATGTGCAAACACAGCTCTCAGGAACTGGTGTGAGCCAACTCCAGTGCACCATTGGATCTGAATAAACTCTATTATAATTTAGATTTTCAGACAGCTCAATGGCGAAAATTAGGTTTAAAAAAAATGAAATTGAAAAAAGCAAAAAAAAAAAACCCCTAAAATATACAAAAGTTTTATGTGAAACAGAAAAATCTCCTTATTCTTCTAGTATCTGATATACAATAAGGACAGGTAACCGGTAACAATAAAATCCAAGTAACAGGTAACAAGTTCTATAAAGACTCTATCAGTTTACCGTTTAAACCTTTAAAACTGGGGGAAACTGCCAAATCCCTTGTTATCCTTCTGAAACCCTGCAGACTCATTCTTATCTAAATTGTGCAGTTAATCACAAAATTTTAGAAACACGTTTTCACCATGAGAGACAACGGCCTTTTATTGAGTCTCTAATATAGACCAGGTATTTTCATGCATTTTCTGTATGATAACTCTACAAAGTAGCTATTGTCCCATTTTAGAGATGAAGAAACTGAGGCTCAGATTAATTAAGAGACCTAATGTCTCCTAATAGTAAACTCAGTCTGGGACTCAAATAGATGTCTGTCTGATTCAAAAGCCTGTGGGGTTTTTTGTTTTTTTTTTCATGTCGTATGCCTTTGGTTGATGAACAGGTTCAAAATACAAATCTAATTTTCAGAAATACTTGATATATTCATTAACGCCCTGAGCATTTAGGGCTTAGGGCTCTCCTAAGGTAGGAGGTAATTTCAAAGCAACGGAATCAGGTGCCCTAAATAGGTAGAGGCCTATACTTTAACTGCCCCCAGAGCACCATGGCAACAAAGCAGGCCTCGCTAGGCCTCAGGGCGGGACCACTGGTGATTATTCATTTCCTTATGGCTAATAGATGGTTGAATATTCTACTTGGTGGGCACCCAGCTGTGCAGGGTCAGCTCTGGGCAGTAAGACAAAAGTGCCTCTCCTTCACCCTGCCTTTCAGTAGCTCCTGGCTTCCATGCAATTGTGCCCCAGCCCCCCATGTTCCATGAGACACAGAGACTCTGAAGCAGCCTAGTGACCCCTCCAAGGAAACTGATATTTTAAACAAAAGTAAAATAATAGAATTTATGACCGGGTGGGACTTCAGAGGTTATCTGGTTCAGAGGTTGTCACATCAGAGTCAAAGAAGTCGGGGTCAGCGGCTTCCTGCCGGGAATACAAGTTGTTAGCCTCCCAAGGTAGGTATGACCTAAGGTCTGACCCCCAGTCAGGTGCTCTTTCCACGGAGCCACAAGGCGCTTCCTGATGGGGAGAGCAGTACGGGACCAGTCCCCCAGGAGGACACCTTTCACAGAGTTTAATGCTGTGGGTGAAGCAGATGAGATTGTATAAAAAGTTCCCTGGGATCCCAGGTTGTTGTTTTTAAGATTTTATTTACTTATTTGAGAGAGAGCATGAGCAGGTGGGGGGCAGAAGGAGAGGAACAAGCAGGCTCCTGCTGAAATGCAGGGTTCCGTCCCAGGACCCTGGGATCGTGATCTGAGCTGAGGGCAGATGCCTAACCGACCGAGCCGCCCAAGTGCCCCTGAAACCCCAAGTTTTGACAGAGTAACTAGCAAAGGGCACAATAATGGTATTTAGAGAGCCTTTTTACATAGTAGAAAATTCCTTTATGAGCATTATGTTTACTACTTCTAATAGCTTATGTGTTTATGACATTTTATAATTTGTGGAATATGTTCTCACGTGCCAACTCATGATTATGGAACTCATCAGTTACTAGCTGAGGATCCGTATCCCCGTTTTATAGACAAGGAAACTAAGTTCAGATGTCTTGCCACATGGTCAAGGACAAAAATAGGATCAGAGCCCGTGTCTGCCTCCTAATTCAGTGCTCTTTTCTCCTGATATCTGAAAAGAGGCATCAGAGTAACAAATTTTCATGCATTCACGTTAAAGAAAACGGAGGCACAGCTCTCTCTCTTTTAGGGACTTCATGCAAGATGATATATACAATCTGCCGCAGAGTGGGTCTAAGACCTAAGCATCACAAGACAGTCTTACCAGCTACAACATGGGACTTCCCTCCCCTCTGAGGTGACCCTGTGAACAGAACACCATTTATATATACCAAAAACAAGCAAGCCTCTCCCAATTTGGCAAATTTCATTCTGCTAGGCAATGCAACTGGAAAATGTAATATCCCAAATGCATCTGTGCTCCTGCCAAATTTAAATCACGTGCGTCTATGGCTTTTTCCATCCCTCGTGTAATGAGTTTGATTCTTTTAGAAGGTGCATTCTCACAAGTAGAGATAATGGAGATCCCTTCTCTCCTGAGCCTTATGATGAAATAATCACTTGGCAGTGAACAAGCAAAATCTTTCCTGCCAGTTTGGAATTGTACCAGAAAAGAGCTGGGGGGAAATTCCAATATACAGTTCAGAATTTGACCCTCCAAATATGAATTATAAAAGATCATGGTTTTAAAGGAAAACATTCTATTTACTGAGGGTGGGTTGTAATTTCAGTGTATCTGGTAGGGAGTATGCTTATTTTCTGCTCTTGTGTCTGGACAGATAAGATATCTAATATTTATCTTCAGGAGATCATCATGTAACTGAGGCTAGAATGGTCAAGGTTAAATGCCAGAAGAACTTTAACTTTAGATGGTGATCATTTGTTTTACTATCTGTGAATGTATCGAAAATATTTACTGTTGTAAATTCCCATAAATTAATGTACACCTTTTGGGCTGTAAAAGTTTCAAAGTAGAATCATTAACCTGATGCATAAAAGAAATTATTAAACTATTAAAGAAATACATAAACACTAGAGAATATGGGGAAATACAGAAAGGCATAAAAAAAGAAAAAAGTCACCCAAAAGCATTTGACATGGTCCGAAGGGTACAATTGAAGCAGGTGGATAAATAATCTTCCGTTTTGATTCCAACCTTTTTGGAGATACCATTTTCCCCCAGGCCAGCTGCGCAATGTCAGTTAGGCTAATCTGCTTTCAATCCAAACTGTGTAGCCCGCCCCAAATAGTGTCTCGGCATATCTCGGATCCCTAGCTGCATGATATGTAAAGTGCTTATTTCATGGCTCACCAATTTTAATGGCCCTCCTATGTAAAATTTAGTTTTTAGACTTTGTAACTTGTTTTTTTTTTTTTTAAAGATTTTATTTATTTATTTAACAGAGAGAGAACACAAGCATGCAGAGAGGCAGGCAGAGGCAGAGAGAGAGGAAAAGGCTCCCCGCTGAGCAAGGAGCCCAATGTGGGACTTGATCCCAGGACGCTGGGATCATGACCTGAGCCGAAGGCAGCTGCTCAACCAACTGAGCCACCCAGGCGTCCCTGTAACTTGTTTTTTTAAAGCTTTATTTATTTATTTATTTTTGAGAGAGGACAGAGTACAAGCCATGTATAAGCTGGGGGAGGGGGAGAGGGGGAGACAGAGAGAGAGAGAATCTCAAGCAGACTCCCCACTGAGCGGGAAGCCCAATGCAGGGCTTGATCCCAAGACCCTAAGATCATGACCTGAGCTGAAACCAAGAGTCGGATGCTCAACCAACCGAACCACCCAGGTGCCCCTGTAATTTGGAGGGTTTTTTTAAGCACAATACAGCTTTTGGAAATTCTTCCTATAGAGATTATAGGATCTCTAGAGGCATCTTGAACAATTTAGGAAAAGATATCACGGATCTGCTTTGGTCGCTTGGCACAAAGCTACAGAATTCACTTGTATTAGCATGACTCTGAAGCTCGAAACCATTTCTTAGTTCTAAAACTCTGTAAATAGGCAAGGAACCACAGATTTGCTAAGTACATGAGATTATCTCAACAAGGCATGCAGATATTAAATAGGAAATGAATATGCAGGGATAACCAATAGTTTAAATAAACAATTGAATACATTTAATCCATGGTTTTAAGCTGATGATATATGAAGACACAGTATACTACTTCTCAGAATACTTTGAGCAAAGCTATTATGCGAGGCAAAATAATTTAAAAACCTGTTTCAAAAGCTGGCATTTGCACTGATTCTGCAAGCCAGAATGCAATCAAACAAATCTGTTGATTTAAAGGCTCCTCATTGACTTTTACAGCCTCTTCCTGTTTGCCAATTTGCCTGCCAATTTTGATTGATTACTTGAGACAGCCATTTTCATCTCTAGCTTTTGAGGTTTTCCTGTCAATACCTATGACGTGACTTTCCAAGAATCTGCTTGCTCTATGTTTCAGGTGCCATCAGGCTGGAGGAGTTTTTTGAGATTGAAAAGACCCAGAAAGATAAGTCTCTTTTTGCTACAACACGGAACTCTTCCAGGTAAGAATCCAGTGGCATTTCACCTTCAGGAAAGAGTGATTACTGACTCAAGAAAGGTTGGTAGAATGTGCTAGACTATTCTCCCCAGGGGATGAAACCCTGTAATTTTACTCATTATACTGGTTGTGTGACTGTCACTTATGGTAACACGGTCTTGAAAATAAACACACACACACACACACACACACTATAGCTTTTTATGAACTGACTTTCTTCCACTCGGCCTCCAGTCTTTCATGCCAGTCTCCTTGCTGTGGGAAATACTAAAAAACTTACAAGAGACTTCCTGTTTTAAGATGACTGAAGGTTGTTCCCACCTTCTTCTCCTCTTGGAAACCCACCAAAAATCAACAAGGAAAATAAAAATTAGAAACACAAATTCCATCTTTGATGCAGTCAGGAGATTTCTGAAACCCCAAGCCCAAACCCTACTCTTCCCCCACAAAGAAACTGGTTTACTGCCTGATCAAATGATGGTGAGGCCCAACAGTCCACAACTCCCCTACCCAGTCCTACCCGGTTCCAGCACACACACACTCACATACCACAGACACACATGCAATACACACACACCCTCACACACCACAAACATACCCACATACGCTCACTCCATACACACACAAATACACCACACACACACATAAACACATACCACACACACACCCTCACACACCACACATGCACCTATACACACTCACTCCATACACACTCACACACACATACACCACACACCTACACTCAAACACATACACTCAACCTCCAATCAGCTTTCTTGTGTCCCACTCTTAAATATAAGAATTAAGGACTGCTAGGCACTTGAGGAAAAGATTCAATAAATAAGAGACTAAAACTAACCAAGAGAAAAAAGAATTCAGAAGACAATGAGTCAATGTTAATATGAGCTAATATTAATATCCTGAGAGAGATACAGAAAGATATTGCATCCACAAAACAATAACAGAAATTTATTTGTTTTTAAAAAGGTATCATCAGAGATCAAGAAAGATCCCATATCTTGGAAATTAAAAATACATAGCCAAAGAGATTTTTTTAAGCCAGGGAAAGGATTGATTGATAAAGCTGAAGAAATCCTTCTGAAGTAAAATAGAAATGCAAAAGAAGAAAGGTAAAAATGTTGATTATCCGAGAAGTCCAAAACCTGAGTAATAGAAATTCCACAGAGAAAAAAAAAAAATGAGAAAGAAATGATCAGAGAAGCAATATAAGGAAATTCCTCAAAGTGAACCACACATGTCCAGAATGAAAAGACTCATTAAGTACCTAGCACAATGCATGATGAGAAGACCCAGAACAAGACATATTACAATGAAAGTTCAGAGCATCAGGTAAAGAAGATCATAAAAACTTCTGGAGAGACAAAAGGGGCCAGACACTAAGGATTCAGATGCCATATCAAAATGACATAGACAATTCTTTTAACTTTCTTAATGGTGTCTCTTGTAAAACAAGAGTTTTAAATTTTGAAATTGGCAATTTATTTTTTCTTTCACTGCTCATGCTTTTGGTGTTATATCTAAGAAACCACTGCTTAATCCAAGACCACAAAGATTTACTCTTATATTTTCTTATAAGAGTTTCATAGTTTTAACCCTTACATTTGGGTCTATGAGCCATTTTAACTAAATTTTTGTATATGGTGTGAGGCAGGGGTCTACCATCATTCTTTTCATGTGCATATTCATTTGTTCCATCACTGTTTCAGTCATTAAAGCATGCAACTCTTAATATTGGGGTTGTGAGTTCAAGCTCCACGTTGGGAAAGAGCCTATAAAAAAAAAGAGAGAAAGAGAAGAAGAAAAAGAGGAAAAAAGAGAGGGAGAAAGGAAAGAAGAGGAAGGGATGGAAGGGGAGGGAGAGAAAAAGAGAGAAAGGAAGGAAGGGAGGAAGGAAAGAAAGGAAAAGAAAGAAAGAAAGGTAAGTGACAGTTCACAGGATGGAAGAAAATACTTGCAAAGAATGTGTCTTATAGGGGACTTGTATCCATGATATAAAAAGAATTCTTACAACTCATTCAACTCATCACAATAAAAAAAAAAGTAATTCGATTTAAAAATGGGTAAACGATTTGAATAGACATTTCTCCAAAAAGATATATCAATGGACAATAAGCACATAAAAGATGTTCAACATCATTAGTCATTAGGGAAATGCAAGTCAAAACCACAATGAGATACCACTTCACACCCACTAGAATTTCTAAAATAAAAAAGACAGACAAGTATTGGCAAGGATGTGGAGAAATTGGGACCTCTTCATACCTTGCTAGTGGGAATAGAGAATGGTGTAGTCACTTTGGAAAACAGTTTGGCAATTCCCCCCAAAATTAAAAATAGATTTACACCATGTTACACTATCCACTCCTGGTATATATCCAGGAGAATTGAAAGACTGTTCACATAAAAAGTTGTCCATGAATGTTCCAAATTATTTCTAAGAGCCCCAAAGTTGAAACAAAACAAACATCTATCAACTGATGAATACACAGAATTGTGCAGGGTATAGCTGTCTTGTTTAAGTCAAGAAGATGTAAGCAACAGGGTCAACTTCTCTGAGCTCTGATTGGCTCATCTCTAAATACAAGATAACACATTAGTATTCCAAGGTCTATGTATTATATACCTTGTTGGGTTGTTTTGAGGATTAAATAAGATTGTGTGTAAGATAGTGACTGCCACATAAGAACCAATCAATCAATAGCAGTTTCCTTCTTCTGACTTTTTTTTAAAGGTTTTATTTATTTATTTGTCAGAGCGAGAGAGAGAGAGAGAGAGAGCACAAGCAGGGGGGTGGCAGGCAGAGGGAGAAGCAGGCTCCCCGCTGAGCAAGAAGCCTGATACGGGACTAGATTCCAGGACCCTGGGATCATGACCTGAGCTGAAGGCAGACACTTAACCCGCTGAGCCACCCAGGTGTCCCTCCTTCTTCTGACTTTTTGATAGGGCACCTCAACACCTTTTTTTCCTTAACTCTCAAAGAACCTAAAACATCCTCCAAGGTATGTTTTTGCATTATTTCAAGCTCTTTCTTCTCACTTTGAGGGATGTTTGATCATCTATCCAGATAAGTTTTCTCTTCTACAATTATCTAGACTGCCTTCATTCCATCTTTCCTTCCCTTCCTATATTGTAAATACACAGAAAGGAAGAGTAATAATGTAACCAGTTCCTTGGTACCGTCTACAAAAAAAAAAAAAAACAACAACTCAGTATTTTCCCCTATTTACCTCAGATACATCTTTTTTTAAAGTCATCTGATAGAGTTGAAGTCCTTTATTTCAAAATTGGGATACATAATTCCTAGCCATGGTTTTAAGCTTTTATGAGACTTACACATAGGTGTCTCTGATATATGACATCGTTTTGCAAATTTTTTAAGATTTTATTTATTTATTTGACACGGAGAGACATCACAAGTAGGCAGAGAGGCAGGCAGAGAGTGAAGGGGAAGCAGGCTCCCTGCTGAGCAGAAAGCCCGATGTGGGGCTCGATCCCAGGACCCTGAGATCATGACCTGGGCCGAAGGCAGAGGCTTAACCAACTGAGCCACCCAGGTGCCCTTTAATAACTGTTTTAATAGAATTCTTTTTTTTTTTTTTTAAGATTTTATTTATTTATTTGACAGAGAGATCACAAGTAGGCAGAGAGGCAGGCAGAGGGAGAGGGGGGAAGCAGGCTCCCCACTGAGCAGAGAGCTCGATGCGGGGCTCAATCCCAGGACCCTGAGATCATGACCTGAGCTGAAAGCAGAGGCTTTCACCCACTGATGCCACCCAGCTGCCCCGCAAATTTTTAAAGTTCAAGGAAACGTGTCATGCTCTTTGCAGCATTCTGTGACTTGCTTTTTTCACCTGGCATAGTTCTTGAGATTTATCCCAAGCTGATTCACTTTAGTTTTCATATAAAAGTCCATTGTGTGAATATACAACAACACACTTGTCGAGGTTGTGTCCACATTGTTACTGTGACCAACAATCTTGCAATGAACATTTTTGAACAGCTCTCCTTGCCGGTGTGCTCCAGAATTTCTCTGGAATAGCAGTTCTAGAAATTTTTATATATATTAGAGCTACTGGTGTTTGTTATGTTAGAGATTAAAACTGAGAAAATGTAAAAATATTTATTTTTATTTATTTATTTATTTTAAAGATTTTATTTATTCATTTAACAGAGAGAGAACACAAGCAGGCAGAGAGGCAGGCAGAGGCAGAGAGAGGAGCAGGCTCCCTGCCGAGCAAGGAGCCCGATGCGGGACTCAATCCCAAGACGCCGGGATCATGACCTGAGCCGAAGGCAGCTGCTCAACCAACTGAGCCACCCAGGCGTCCCTGTAAAAATATTTATTAATTCATATATTTAAAAATAGCAACAATAGGGATGCCTGGGTGGCCCAGTTGGTTAAGCATCTGCCTTCAGCTCAGGTCATGATCTCAGGGTCCTCGGATCAAGTCCCACATCGGGCTCCCTGCTCAGTGGGGAATCTGCTTTTCCCTCTCCCTGCAGTTCCCCGTACTTGTGCTCATTCTCTCTCTCAGACAAATAAATAAATTATTTTTTAAAAATAGCAATAATAAACCTGTTACGTGTTGTTACATTAAAACTAGGCATAGCTTTAAATTTACAAGATATTGTCAAATTGTTCTCCAAAATGACCAAATGCATACTTTCATCATAGTATGGAAAATTCCTATTTCCTTAGATTGTCTCCAACTTTTGGTCTGATCAGGCTTGTCAATTTCTACCAAACTGAATATTAGGAAAGGTTATCTCATTATTGTTTTAGTTTTCATTCCCAACAACGAGGTCCTTTATTAACTCTCCTCAAATTACCAAGTTTGAGTATGTCAGGGTCCTGATGTAGGCGGCTTTGCCAAATTTTGTAATTCACTTTACAAAAATGTTTACAAAATTGACTGAGAATATATCATCGTCTACAGCATCACCATCATCAACAAACCCAGAGACAGGTTACAAGCAGTGATCACTGTTCCAGAATAGCCCGCAGCATCCCTCTAATGTGTTAATAGCCCAAGTCCCCCTCTAATGTGGAGGATTCAGAGGTTTAAAGACTCTCAGTGCATGGTGTGTAGTAAGAAAGCTGCACTCAAGCTCTGAGTGCCGTCTCTAGACCCCAGTCCCTCCTCATCTGGGGTACCTCTCAGAGTCTACGTTCTCAAATATAAAATGGGGATAATAACACATGTTTTGCCTACTTCATTGTGTTCTTGCAAGGATCAAATGAGACCTGTGAAAATCCATTAAAACTCTAAGTGACGGTATATTCATTCAATGGAGTACTAAACTAAGCAGCTACAAAAGAGAAATATGGAGAATATCCATAAAATGACAGGGGGTGATTTCTAGGATGTAAGCAGGAAAAAAAAAATCAAAAGGCCAAAGAGTAGATTTGCCCTCTTTTGTGTGTGGAAGATAGATAGATCCATCATCTTGTTTTTGTAAAAAAAAACACACAGGACAGATGAAGTAGGAATTAAGGAAATTAATTACCTATAGATGTAGAAAGGGGCTGAATGGAAGGCATGAGGAAGGGAATAGCACATCTGAGTGTAACTTTTCCTATGATATGGGCTTTTATAGCCACATTAATGTTTATACACCTAAGTTAAATTAAAAGTCACCAAGATGAAGAAAATTCTACAATGTAGTACAAACAGAAACAAATGAACTTAATTGTGTTTAAAATGGACAACATAACCACACTGAATGGGAGGGAAACTAACCCAAGAAACTTTTGTGAAAAACAAAACAAAACAAAAAATTAAAAAAAATAATATTTTTATGGAGATACAATTCCATACCATAAAATTCACCCCCTAAGAACTATTTGAACATGGTATTTTGATTATAAGGACAAAACGGATTGCAAACAAATCTTGAGCCCTATTTAGTAAGGTTTGTTTCAGCAGGGATGTTGGTTAGTGATTCTGAAGCAGCTTTCTGCATATTGTAGGACAGAACAAATGAGTGCACATGTTGTTAATGCCGAGTAGGGACACAAACATGGGGCGCTGAGGGCTCAGAAGAGCCTACCATGCTGGGTTGGAATTGGAAAAGTCGCACAAACTCGTGGTCTTTAAATGCTCAGATAGAGATATGGTTCTATTTGTGCGGACCTAGACACCCAAGAGCCGTGAATATACCCACTGCCCAGACATCAGAGTCTAACTAGTGTTTCCCGCTAGAAAGAACTAGAGCTTCTTGAAAAAAATGGCTGACTATGAAGCTGAGGCGAGGAGAGTACAAGATGAACCTGAAACACTTTATTAGTCTATCAACTGATGGTTAAAATAAAGAAGGGGCACCTGGCTGGCTCAGTCTGAGGAGCATGCGACTCTTGATTTTGGGGGTGGTGAGTTCAAGCTCATCACTGGGAATAGAAGTGACTTAAGTAAGTAAACAAATAAACAAATTAAAAAAGAGAGAGAGAGACATAAAATAAAGAAGTGTCCAAAATATGATGGAGACACGTTGAAAGAACATAGGAATCAAGTTGGAGGAGCTCCCTCCTCCCACTCACCCAGAGTTGGGAAATGTAGAGCACCAAGATCAATGATAATGATAATGGATTATAACCCATTGAGTAAAATAAGAAGCTAGGAGTCCATGCTGATGAAATAGCACAGAGGAAATGAAGAAGAGGCTTCCTAATGTAATCAACACGGTTAGAGAGAATGGTGGTCTTTGAAAACTACCATTGTGCAACCATCATACAAATTATCCATTTGGCAAGACTCGTCTGTGAAACTAGTTGTGAAATCTCACCATGAATTTGAGAGACCCTCCAGAAAGCACTTACCAGGAGCTGGGCAACTCATGCTTCATCATCTCGGCTCGGGGAGGTGGCTCCAGATGCGGTTGTCCCCATTTTACAGATTAGGAAACTGAAACTGACCGGAGATAGGACTGAAATCCACCCAGAGCTGTCCCCGCTTCCCAGGACCCGCAGCCTCCTACTGGGCCTGGCAGGGACCCCGAGGTGGTTCCAGTCACAGGGCCACCTGGTCTTGAGTGTCCTGAGCTCTGGTGCAAAGAGATGGGAGGATGAGGGTCCAATCTGTGCGGAGAACACAGGTTGGTTCGGGGCAACTCATCGCCAACAGCAGCCGGGTGTGGCCTGAGGCCCACTGTGGTCGGGGTGACAAACTGTTTGGACAGGCCCCTGCCACACCCCGCTCCTCGAATTCAGGCTCAAGTCTCTTGCTTTGCCTTTAACAGCAAAGACTCCTAACTCTAGGAAATAAACTGAGGGTTGCTGGAGGGGAAGGGGTGTGGCCATTAAGGAGGCATGTGATCAATGAACACTGGGTGTTAAACGCAGCTGATGAATCACTGATCTCCACATCTCAAACTAATGATGTCCTATATGTTGGCTAATTGAATTTAAGTTATAAATAAATAAATATTAAAATAAAAAATAAAAGCAGAGTTAGGGAAGATGTGGCCTGAATTAATGAGATAGTCATCTCTGCTTTCCATTCATCAAGGCCCATGTAAACACGGACTCGAACCACCCCCGTCAGCAGAAATCTTGTGTATCTTTTTTCCGGAAGTGGCCCTGAAGCCCAGGGTTGTCTCATGTTATCTGTTTACATCAGGGCCTATTTACACCAGCCTCAGATTCAGCTGTTCCCTGTTATCTCTGCGTGGGTTTTATAAATAGCCACAGAGATATAGCCCTGGAAGAGAAGAAAATTTCCATCACGCCACTTCAATGGTTAAATGTAAACGTTGCAAATGTACCACACTTTTTATAATCCGGTTTTGAGAAGGCTTATTATTATTTGCTTTTTTATTCTAAGTACATTATAAAAATAGAAGGGATGCAGCGCCCCTGTCCCTCTTTGGATGGTCCCAATTTATCTGTTTCCTGCTTTCGAGTGTAAATTCTTTGCCATTATGTGAGAGCACATCATGGTCAATGGAGTTTGTTGAATAAATAAAAATCTGATGCTATCAATTTTTCAATCACCAGATCACCAATTTTAGAAGCTCCGGAAAAAATAAGGAAATGAATCCTTAGAGAAGTACAGCAAATGGAAATCATAGCAATAAATAGTCAAGATGACCAGCTGACTTTTGGCCAATTTAATTACTTTTACTAAAATGTCATTCCCCCCCCCCC
>CM052811.1:4988911-5036972 GCA_028533885.1 Nasua narica
GGGGTATCACCTCTTATAGCAAAATAATTCATCACAGTAATTAACAGAAAAGGGTGGAGAACACAGGTTGATCATACCCTTGGAGTTCAATGTCACTGAGAAGTACTATGTATCCCTTTGATACATAGAGTGCCAATATGTCTGTTCACTTGCAACCAACACTTACTATTGCAGGAAGAAGTTTAGACAAATCCATAAAGCCTTGGGCTTCTATAATTTAAAATATATTGATGGGACTGGAAGAGATTATGCGGAGTGAAATAAGTCAAGCGGAGAGAGTCAATTATCTTATGGTCTCACGTGTGGAACATAAGGAAAAACATGGAGGGCATTGTGAGAAGGAAGGGAAGGGTGAATGGGGGGAAATCGGAGGAGGCGATGAACCATGAGAGACTGTGGACTCTGAGCAACAGACTGAGGGGTTTGGAGGGGCGGGGGTGGTGGGTTGGGTGAGCCTGGTGGTGGGTATTGAGGAGGGCACGTACTGCATGGAGTACTGGGTGTGGTGCATGAACAATGAATCTTGTAACACTGAAAAAAAACATATTTGGGAAAGAAAAAAATAGAAACTCAATATATATATATATATATTTGATATAAACTCTCCCCATCCCAACTCCTCCCAAATTCTGATATTTTGTCAGGTGCTAAGGAGAATTTAAACCAAATTACATGTGTTTTCACTCTTTTCCCTAAGCTTGGAACATATAAGCTTCATGTTAACTAATCTCTACAATAGTCTCTTTGTACTAAATAATTACTTTTATTTACTATCACTTTATTACTAGAGAAGGAATTGTTTATCTAATCAGAAGGTAAGTTAGAGACCCAAAGTCATCTTTAAAAGAAACAATTTAGAAATATTTTTTGAGGATTGTTATATACCAGGTCTGTCTTATAAAAATCATGTAAGGTAAGAGCCCCATTTTACAGATGAGGAAAATGATGTTATTTACAGAATATTACAGTGAATAAACAACAGAACTCATACTTAAACCTAAATCATTCTGCATTTCACACGACACTGCCCTTCATAACTTTCTCCACTCCTTTCCTCTCCGAGGGCCTTTCCAGATGGTAACACGTTGCCAGAGAGGGCCTCTCTGACTCCCCGGAGGCCCGGAGAAGAGCACTAGATGACGTTGTGTATCAGTGTTTTTTAGAAGCAGAGTATGGGAACTGTATGTGAACTTTCATTTTTCCCCCCAAATCCTCACAGGCCAGAGGCTAACTAGCTTTAGGTCCTGGTTTGCTTTCTGATAACGTGTTGAGCTTACTTGGGTGGATTCTGTTTGCAGGTGAGGCCAGCCATTGGTGAAATAAATCCAATTCAGGGGCTAGCATTCCACGTGCCACAAATCTAGGTCATGTCTTCATCTCCTTGAGTCTGGGCTCTGTGTCTGTTTCGCAGCTGAATTCAGATTCCAGAGTGGAAGAAAGCAAGGCTATGTATCTATCTCCTCCTCCTCTCCAAAGCGCCAAAAGGTGTGGAGTCTTGCTGGTTCTGTATAATGCCCACGACTGAGCCTTTGGCTCTCGAATGTTCTGTCCCGGTATCAGCTCAGTTCTCTCATGCTCTTCTCTCCTGTGACAGTCCTGATCTGGGCTCTGGGTTTGGCTCCCTGGGACCCATTAGTGTCATAACCGTCAGCTGTAAGATCTGAGGACCAGGATCTTGTTGTGTATCTCATCAATACCTAGCATATAGAATGTGCTCGATAAACACAGTTTAGTGAATGAATATAGATGTTCTATTTCATCCCCTTGGGCAAAATAATAATTTTCTGTTAGAGTGTAAGTTTGGGGAAATGGCCCAGCCTCGGTAGTGAATCAGAAAATGTTTGGTTTTGCTTCTCCTTTAGACACAAACAAGCAAAAGATGTGGTCTCTGATGCCAAAGATCTTACAGGTTATTCATAGACATACAAAAAAATGTTTAAATTAATGACAATTCAGGAGACTATATGACAAATAGCATATCAACTACACGCATAAGTGCTCTAGGTACTCAAAAGAAGAGTAGTCTCCATTGTACAGAGAGCTTTAAATAAGTGGGCTTTGGGAAGATGGCTGGGATTTAAAGAGAGAAAGGGAAAAGGAGATGATATTTAAATGAGCAGAAGGTGTGGTAGGAGAATAAACACGACCTTTTTCAGAACACGGAGTATGGGGGTGCCTGAGTAACTCAGTCAGTTGTGCATATGACTCCTGAGTTTGACTCGGGTCATGATCTCCAGGTCCTGGGATCGAGCCCCATTTTGGATTCCCAGCTTAGCAGGGAGTTTGCTTCTCCCTCTTCCTCTGCCTCTCCCTCTGCTGGTGCTCTCTCTGTCTCTGTCTCTGTCTCTCTCAAATGAATAAATAAAATCTTAAAAAAAAAAAGAGAGAGAAAGAAATACAGTTGAAAAGGTAACCGAAGACTAAACTATATAGAGCCTAAAAACAGTTCTTAGGAGTTTGGACTTTGTTTTATAAAAAATAAGCAGGTATATTAGTTAGGTTCACTGTATTAGTTAGGAAACTTTGGATTAGTTGAACACAATAAACTCAAACAAGTTTAAAAGGGAAAAGGATTTTTTTTTGAGAATTTGGGATATCTTGCGCATGGCAATCACCTTGTAGATAGTTGTTATATGGAATGGAAGTTTTAGAATAATGTTCCTTTAAGATGGACGGGAAAATGAAGAGGAAAAACAATTGTTATAAGAAGAAAAAGTAGGTGATTATAAGAATATCTATTGGATGACCCTGAGCTCAATAAAAGAAAAGTTGAGGTCATTCTAATTCAGTAATGTTTTGCCCCATTCCTCATCCTTTGGAGTCCCTTGATCATTCTCAAAAGACATGTTTATGATGGAGATAAGAACTGGATCTTATTGGCTGTTTTCTCTTTGCCCCTCTGCAATCAGAGGCCGAGAGCATCCTATTGAAGGAAAACATTCCCATAGGAGGAGCTTTTTCCTTTTCCTCTCCACTTGGTACTCTCATCAGGCACAATACTTTCATCATTCTGTACAAAACAGGACAAAGTCAGGTAATGTTAGTCCTTTCAAAAAAAACAAACAAACAAACAACAAAACAGAACAGGGGAAAGAAAACAGTCATAATTTCAGAGCGCATTTTCCTTAATTGTGCATCTCAATCTTGTTTTATTTTGAAAATTAATTTGAAGACAAACCCCCTCAGCATGTTAATATTAGAATAAGCAGCTGTGAAAGCACGAATTGTTTAAAAAGCTGTGAGCCTGGGTCAGACAAGACCAACAGTACTTCATTTGTTCAAAGAAGATAAAAAAAAACAAATTCAAAGGCACGTTGAGATCAGAGAGGAAAGCAGCCTGGGAAATGTGAATGAGCAAATTTTCTCATAGCCTTTTAAAAAACAGTTACTAAGTTAGGCGACGCTTTAGGAAGACACATAATGTCATATTAAACCGCAATTACTATTATTCCAATTTTATTTACATTATTCTAATCTCAAATCCTTTCTTGTACAATTAGAAACTTTACATTGTTATAAATAAAGTATACCTAACATGTCCTTTTAAAAACTGTTTATCTTTATAAATATGTCCGGGTATTGGCTTTATTTGGCACATTCCTCATTTGAATATCCCTACAGAGTTCTTGATGTTCACATAACCCCTGCCTACTTGTGAGTTGGCGAGCGAGTTAGAGGAATTTAATAGTGTTACAAGGCTTTTCTCCAACTATAAATTCATTTGGTACGTGTGGAAGAACAGCAAAGTGGAACATTATAAAGGGAGAGCAAGGAAAGTCCTTACATGAAGGATTTTGTTAGGAATGTTTTTAGGAATAAGGTCTTCTTAGTAACTTCTGCTTGTGAGTTTTACTTTACCATAAAAAACATACTGGGTCAAGCTAATAATTCATTTCAGAGTCCTGGAAGAACAGACTGAAGAGATCCGTGTGCCTGAGTTATCGTCTACTAACTCTGCACACACCTTAAATACTTCGCTTTGTGACCCCAGAACCGGGACTCTGCAAACTACATTTCCCTTTTGCCAGCGGCTCTGTGTTTGGCTGTCAGCAGGAGTACTCAGAGGAGTCTACGAGACTGGGGGGAAGAAGGGATTTGTCTCTTCCTACTTATTTTCTGGGTGACTTCTGTCTACTGTATGTGACTTCCTGTCTGCTCCCTGGGTGACTTCTGTCTATTGTATGTGACTTCCTGTTTACTTCCTGGGTGACTTCTGTCTACTGTGTGTGACTTCCTGTCTATTCCCTGGGCGACTTCTGTCTACTATGTGTGACTTCCTGTCCACTCCCTGGGTGACTTCTGTCGACTGTGTGTGACTTCCTGTCTATTCCCTGGGTGACTTCTGTCGACTGTGTGTGACTTCCTGTCTATTCCCTGGGTGACTTCTGTCTACTGTGTGTGACTTCCTGTCTACTCCCTGAGTGACTTCCTGTCTACTTCCTGGGTGACTTCCTGTCTGTTTGCTGTTCCTGTGACTGTTACCTCACAATACGTCTCACCCTTGGGAGAGCAGTTCCTTCCTAAAGAATTTAAATCCAGTTTGCAATCTTTCCGACACTTGCAGAACCAGCTCCCTTGCTTCCCCTCACCCTCCACGCCCGCCTCAAAGTCTCCCACGCCAGCTGAGCAGCATTCCTCTTCAGAGGGCTGGGTTTCCACTTGCCATTTCTTAGCTTCGTGTTTGTTTGTTTGTTTGTTTTTCCTTTTTGCCTGCCTTCTGTTGAAATGATAACATTTTAAGGTATCTTTTCAGAAGTGATCAGAGGCTCGAGGCAGGGGGAATCAGGGCAGTGCTGGTCAAAGGGTGGTACATAGTTTCATTTTTTTTTTTTAAAGATTTTATTTATTTATTTAACAGAGAGAGAACACAAGCAGGCAGAGAGGCAGGCAGAGGCAGAGAGAAGAGCAGGCTCCCTGCTGAGCAAGGAGCCCGATGTGGGACTCGATCCCAGGATGCCAGGATCATGACCTGAGCCGAAGGCAGCTGCCTAACCAACTGAGCCACCCAGGCGTCCCTCATTTTTTTTTTAAATTGAGTCCAACTATTACATAAATCTCACTTTGTGTTATGGGCTGAATTGTGTCCCCAAAATTCCTATGTTGAAGTCCTAACTCCCAGTATCTCAGGATGTGACCATATTTGGAGATAGGATATTTAAAGAGATAATTAGCTTAAATGAGGTTATTAGGATTGGCCCCAATCAGTATGACTGGTGTCCTTATAAGAAGAAGAAATTGGGACACAGACATGACAGAGGGAAGACCAAGTGAGGACATGGGGAGAAGAGAGCCATCTACAAATCAAGGAGACAGGATTCTCAGAAGAAACTAATCGTCCTGATGGCTGGATCTCAGATTTCTAGCCTCCAGAATTGTGAGAAAATAACTTCAGTTGCTTCAGCTGCCCAGTCTGTGGTATTTTGTTATGGACGCTCTAGCTAACTAATATACTGGGTATATCATTAAATTTGATTTAGAGCCATCAAACTAGATGAACTTGAGCATCTTAAAATCATTTTAATTTTAAAAGTATGTACAACTTCTGACTTTTCTTGGGATCCACAGAAGGAAGGAAACAGGATTACACAGTAAATACTCCTACCCAGAAAAGAGTGGGATGGTGTTGGAGAAATGGGTCTTCCGCAGCACTGTGGTCCTTAGTTTGGTCCAGAAAATTCCCTAGGCATCTGTTTGTTTTTCTTCTCTTCCCTGACAGTGGAGGAGTTTCTTGATTGAGTTTCGGCCACCGGAAAGATTTGCTTTTTTTGGTTTACTTAAGCACCACATCTGAGAGGAACACTCTAATGTACAGAACTACCCTGTGGCTGGGAGAGTGTGAGGCAGTGAGTGTGTGAGTGTGTGTGCACGCTCACGCACATGCTATATCCCCCGCACACGTCTTCCTCTTACTGTCTCCACTCTCGGTAGCTGGTCTGGGCACGGCTAGAGAAGCTGAGATTCTCTGTGCAGAGATCGCAGTTTTCTGGAGTGAAGTCCTGGAGAACCAGGGGGAGGTGTGGTTCCACGTGGAGGCCACTGCGCCTTAAGCCAAGTCCGCGATTTCCTCTCACTGACCTCAGATCCCCCCACAAGGCGGCCGGGCTGCCCAGGGGGACGGCTCACGCACGCTCTCAAGTCGCATGGACTTGTTTTGGAATCTTGGCCCTTCATAATGATGTCCTCTTGCCCACGTTTCCGCTCTCCGAATCTGCTTTTCCCCAGCTATGCAGGGTTGTAACAACCGCGCTTACATAAAGTCATCTGTGAATAGAGCACGTAAAACTCTTAGGCACAGCAAATCTAAAAAATGGACAAATATGATTTATGATGCATTTATGGTGATGTGTGTTAGGGTTCTTAGCCGCGACAGCAGTAAGCCACGTGCTCTGCGCTGCCGGTTTAACCGCACTCTTGGCCTGGGGGTGAGTTAGCAACCACCTCCTTCTCTTACCCCCGGTGCCCGAGCACACAGGTGGGGAAGAGCAGGTCGTGCTGGTTTAGGACTTGGCCTTCGTACGTGGTCCCAGCTCCAACTGGAAAAAAACTACGGGGGCTTTGGGAAGATCAGAGATCCAAACTTCACCCCTTGGCACAGAGAGCCACGGTCCATCTGCCAGAAAGCCTCCTCCTGTCCAATCCCGGCATCGCCTTCAGACCACAGGACATTAGCTGACACCATTCTAAGAGGCACAAGATTCATTTCTTGGTCTGGCCCTCCGCCCTCTCAGAAAGACGGCCCCTCTCTCCCGTGCCCCCTTTATAAAGACACCTCTTCATATCCATAAATAAACAACCTTTCATCTCCTGAATATCTTCTTTAGTAATTTCTTAATTGCTGGGAAGTGTCTGATTTCTTGGGAACCAGTGTTATTACTACGTTGAATCTGATTCAGTTATCTCGGCTGCTTCAGTTCCGCGGCATCCCAACCACGTGCTCGCATAATTCGGCCGCAATTTGGGTTTTCTCTGCTGGGCGTTCCGTCAGCCCCCCCCCCCCCAACTGCCACCCCCGTGTCGTCTCTGCAGCCGTTCTGCTCTTGATAACTCCCACTGATGTCTTGGATTTCTCTAGAACATTTACAGTCTCGCCAAGGTACAGAGCATTCCTTCCGAACAGTCTTCCTTGTCTCTTTTCTAGAAGGAGCCAGTGTCAGTTCAGTCGAGTCTCCTTGAAACCATCCTATTGCTTCTGCGGTGGTGAGTGCATTGTCAGGAATCTTCACTGTTTTCAATACTTCTATTAAGGTTTTCTTTGATACGGAGAGCTCGGTCTGATGTCACCTTTCTCTTCCTGGCAAATGTTCTATCATTTATTAGAGTCCCGGGAGCATATTTATGTCACTTGTCTATCTCATTAGGCTATGCTATGGCTGGTCGTGATTTTCTCTACTTGGGTCTATGGAAACAAGACATATCTGCTTTCCTCATCCAGGCAGCAAAGTACTCATTTTATTATAAATCTATTCCGTCTAATTTAATCTTTAACTTGACGACGCATCCTAAATATAGCACTTGCTCAATTTTCTAGTGCTGTTAGAAAAGGAATTTAAATAGGGATATTACAACATTCGCAACATCAGATGGGGATGCTGTTGTTACCATCATTGGAAATTCTTTGCCACAAAGAAATCCGGAACACTGAAAAGAGAGCCCATATTTTAGGTAGATGCCAGTAGTTGTGATGTGATGGGTCTCGGGGGTCCCCCCAAACAGAGATGGTGCGTTCTCTGACGGACACAGAATCGCTCATCTTCTCTACAAGGCGAGAGGACATTCTTTCTGCTTTCTTGCTTCTCCAGCACCATGATGGTGTTCTTTCTAAGCAAATACCTGAGCGGCGGCATTACCAAGTAAAGAAACACCAGTCGTGAAATCATGACCTCTTAGGACCAATGCAAAACCTACTCTAAGATTTTTACAACCTTAAAAACAAACAGAAAAGCCTGCGCGGGCCAGGCGCCTCTCCTGCTCTCCCCCGGATCCCCCTCCTGCAGCCGCTGCTGCTCGAGCAGCTCTGCTCTGTTTGGGGCAGCTTCGCACAGGCGCAACCGGCCAGTCCCTCCCCAGACACCTCCACCTTTCCTCTCCCTCCCTGCCCAGCACTTCCTGGTGGGGGAGAGCCGGGAAACCCTGCATTCCGGCACGCATGACCCACAAGTGTGGGGGCGCGACACCCCACTTGACCGGGAGGCGTGAGAGTCTACGAATAAGTGCTCCTCTCTTTGAGTCCTGTCCCGGGGTCTGGGGTGCATTTCCTCAAGGCTTCCACGATCGCCATGGACTCTGAGAGCTGGTTGCCACCGGTGGTAGCTGTCAGAGAGGGAAATATAATTAGAAACAAAACCTTCTCCCAACCCAGAAATCCTCTCCACAAAGGTAGTAGAGCAAGAAAACACTTTTATTATTAAACAAGCATTCAACCAGGAGCACCCGAGTAGCTCAACTGGTGAAGGGTCTGCCTTCGGCTCAGCTGGGGATCCCGGGGACCTGCTGGGGGTGGGGGAGGGAGTCTGCTTTTCCCTCTCCCTCTGCCTTTCCCCCCCACCTGTGCTTTCTCTCTCAGTCTCTCTAAAAAATACATAAATAAATTAATTTAAAAAATAATCGTTAAGCCAGAATGTGATGCACATCACAGGCAATCCATTGAGAGATTGCCAAGACGGAAAGGAACCTCAACCCCTTATGTAGTCAGCCGATGCAGCCCACTCTCAAGGTCAACAACAGCTGGTCCTTAAGCATGATGACTTGAGAGTACTGTTTGTTACACATGGTTCATCCTAACTTTAATTAATTGGGGCAATTGAGATGACCATCAGTGTTAGCCTATGGGCTTCATCCAGTGGAAAAACAAACTCCTCCTATCTCTGGTAGGAAGTGGCTCTACAAGGATGCCTCCCTTCCCGCGCAATTGGGAGGTAGGGGAACGACCTCTTCTGATGCTTGTATTTTAAGAGATGGCCCTCAAGATGTTTGGCTTTTATTTTTTAAATTTTTATAAAGATTTTATTTATTTATTTATTTGACAGAGAGAGAGAGATCACAAGTAGGCAGAGAGGGAGGGGGAAGCAGGCTCCCCGCTAAGCAGAGAGCCCAATGCGGGGCTCGATCCCAGGACCCTGAGATCACGACCTGAGCCGAAGGCAGAGGCTTAACCCGCTGAGCCACCCAGGTGCCCCAAGATGCTTGCCTTTTAAAGAGATGGCTCCCAGGCTCTTGAGAAAGGCATTCCTGGGTCATAAAGCAAAAAAAAAAAAAAAAAAGAAGAAGAAGAAGAAGAAAAGAAAAAGAAAAACAACAACAAAAATGTCAGCTGACAAAATACTTATCTAGTCTTCAAAGGAAAACATTTTAAAGAGATGAGAAAGCACTTCTATATTTTCTAAGGTAAATGCTCTGAGAAGAGGGAGAAAATCTTTGCCCTGTTTTCAACAGGGAGACGTAAGCCGCTTAGTTCCAGGTTTTATTTGCCCTTACGTAGCCCACATAGTAACGCCTCCTGTGGGACTTTCCCTCTTAGACCGTCCTTCCCTGTCTCTACTACCCATTCCCACAAAAGCTATTTCTCAGCGAGGGCCCCAAGTAAGAGACTCATAACAAAAGCACGCTCTCACCAAAAGTACTCTGGAGCAAAACGTCATAATCTGAGTTAAAGGGCAAAGAAATTGGGGGAAATATTTGTTACAAAATGAGGAACAAGCCATCAATACCCCTAATATATCTTAAAAGTGTACAAATTAATAAAAGTACTAACACTCTCTCCAAAGTTGCAACTTTAAGTTAAAAGTATTTTTCCCACCCCTTATTATACATTTTTAAAAGGTAATGTATTGGGAGGCCTGGGTGGCTCCGTCGGTTAAATGTCTGCCTTTGGCTCAGGTCATGATCACAGGGTCCAGGGATTGAGTCCCGCATCGGACTCCTTGCTCAATGGGGAGTCTGCTTCTCCCTCTGCCTCGGCAGGTCCCACTGCTTGTGCGCACGCTCTCTTTCTCTGACAAATAAATACAATATTTAAAAAAAGTGATTTATTTAGTCAAATCTAAGATACATTGATTATATAAGATACCCTTGTGTTATGAACCATTAAGAAAGGGAAAACCCTGCCCTATTCAACCATAAACCATTTTTTCACTTGATGTATAATTGTATTTAATGTAAAGTAAAATGAAGGCACCAAGCCTTGAACGTGGGCTTCCACAATCTCTGATGTGAATCTCTGATGTGATGTTTGTGAGTCAGAGTTGGAAATTGAATTTAGAGTCTCTCCTCCAGAATTTTAAGTATTGCAAGGTTTGCCATGGCTTGAATGGCAATTTATACTGTAGTTATCACCTAAATGAGCACTACATTAAGAAAACAGAAAACCACGAATAAATTAAACACTGACTACGGCAACATTTTAATGGGCCGAGTACCTGCAACAGACAAGTTTTGTCTTTGTTTTGTTTCTTAATAAGCTTATTTTAGAAGAGTTTTTTATTTACAGAAAAAGTGCAAAGATAGTACGGAGAGTTCCCATATTCTCCACACCCAGGTTCCCCCATTATTAACATCGCACATCAGTGATGTACATTTGTCACAATGAGTGAGCCAATTACTTATTATTATTAAGTAAAGTCCATACTGTATTCACGTTTTTTTAGCTTTTACCTAACGTCCTGTTCTGCTTCAGGATATCACATTATTTTGTGGCGCCAGGGTGTCTCTGTCAGTTAAGTGACTGCCTTTAGCTCAGATCATGATTCCAGGGTCCTGAGATCGAGCCCCACGTCGAACTCCCTGCTCAGCGGGGATCCTGCTTCTCCCTCTCCTTCTACCTGCTACTCCACCTGCTTGGGCTCGCGCTCCCTCCCTCTCTCTCTCTGTCAAATAAATAAATAAATAAAATTAAAAAAAAAAAAGGATATCATGTTATTTTTAAGTGTCATGTCTCCATAGGCTCCTATGAAAGTTTCTCAGACTTCCCTTGTGTTTGAAGACCTTGACAGTTTTAAGGAGTACCAGTCAGGCATCGCATGGGAGTCATCTGATGTTTTTTTCATGATTAGACCAAAGTTTTGGGTTTTGAGGAAGAAGACCACTAAAGTGAAGTGCTACTTTTATCACATTCTTTAAAGAATATATGATAAATATGACTTCTCGTGGTTGATGTTGAACTTGACCACCTGGTTGAGATCTGCTCGTCAGGCTTCGCTACAAAGTTACCGTCAGCCCCACCCTGGGTCCATACTGTCCCCTTTGAAAGGAAGTCACTATGTGTGGCCCCACTTAAGGAGTGGGGGGCTGTGCTCCACCTCAAGGGCAAATATCTACATAAACTATTTGAAATTCCTCTATAGGAGAGGTTTGTCTCTTCTCCTCCATTTATTTAATCAACCATTTATTTCCATCAGTATGGACTCATGGATATTTATTTTATACTTTGGGTTACAATCCAACAGTATCTTAATGTTTTTGCCCAAACTGTTCCAGCTTTGGACGTTGGACGCTCTTTCCGTTGGCTCTATGTCCCTTTGACATGGCCCCTGCCATTGTGGGGATTGTTTGGGTTTGGGCCTTAGCATTCAAGGTTTAGCTACAAGATGCTCCAGTCCTTGTCGGCTGACAGAGCAAGGAAATGCACGTGTGTCTGGGAACCCGTGTAGATACACATATCTGTAGACAGTTCTCCATGTAACCATCTGTATCTGTATTAAGCTAAACAGGAGTTCACACTGATGACTCCAACCCTAACCCAGAACCACAGGGACCATTCTGGCCTTCTCCCCTTGCTTATCTGGCAACTTCTGCCCCAATAGTGAGCACCTGGCTCCCACCATGATATCTACCTACTGAATTACTCCATTCTGGTACATGTATATCGTAATATCAGAACTGTCACTCAAACCCCTACGAGAAACAAGTTTATCAACTACAGTTAGGTATTCATGTACAGGCCATTTGGCCTCCTTCCTACAGATGTCACTCGTTTCCAAAGTTATATAGGTCAACACCTTTGCCTCCACCCCTTCAGGGAGGTTCTTTCGTCCACTCCTACTATGATTAGATTCTTCACATTCTGCCTCCTGTCCTGGGAGCCCATGACCCCCAAGATTTTTTTGCTGCTTACATAAGAGTTCACCCTTTGTGGTAGAGCTCTATGGACTTTAACAAATGTATGGTGTTATGGACCCATCCCTGTGGTGTCCTACAGAATAGTATCAGTGCCCTAAAACAGTGCCCTAAATCCCCTGTGCTTCATCCGTTTAACCCTCCCCTCCCCTCAAGCCCCCAGAAACCACTGATCTGTTTTTCTTCTGTACAGTTTTGCCTTTTCCAGAACATATATAAATGGAATCATACAGTATGTCAGCGTTCAGACTGGCTTCTTCCACATCACCGTATGCCTTTAAGATCCATCCGTGTCTTTGCACGGCTGGACAGCCCCTTCCTCTTCATCACCAAATAGCGTCCAGTTGTCTGGATGTACCCCAGTCTGTAAACCCATTTACTTGTTGAAGGACATCAGTTGCTTCCAGTCTGGAATAAAGCAGTTCTAAACATCCATGTGCATGTCTGTGAGGACGTACATTTTCAAATCAGTTGGGCCAATACTTAAGGACACAATGGCTGGATCCTAAGGTAAAGCTATGTGAGCTTTGTAAGAAACTGCAAACCATCTTCCAAAGTAGCTGTACCATTTTGCATCAGTAAAACTCACTATGTTTAAGCCAAACCCAATTTTCTCACAGGATAGTGAAAACCTCAGAGAATTCTCCTGCGGGAGTGCCAAGTTCTGGGGTCTGTGGCTTCCTGCTTGGAATGACGTCTACTTGTGCCACCAAAGCTGCCTTAGTGAAACTTGGTGGCCGAGACGGCTCAGTGCAGGGGCTGCCCACAGATGCTCCTGGACAGCAGCCCATGAAATCCAAATGTGACCCCCCAACCCTTGACAGCCCATTGGCACCCCCACCCTGAGGGTGACAACCCCAGGGCATCACCCACCTACCGGGTCTCAGTGTCCCTGGGTGTATCTGACTCTCGGCCCCCAGCTGCAACCACAGCCCAATGGAATCTGCGAAAGGGAGATTTTTGGCTTCTGCCTTGCCGAGGCCAGGCCCAGAAAGTGGGAAATTATCAAATTATCCAGTTGTAGGGATGGTGTTCGGAGATGTTTCGCAGCTAAACTTGAACACCTGTTCACTATAGACAGTCACTACAGTGTGTAGCAGCAAAGACAGCAAGAAACAACCCAAGTGCCCGAGAGATAAACAACGATCAAGTCAAATACAAACGAACCATGAGATGAACTATGACGCAACCCTTAAAAACTCCATTTTTCAGGAATTTCTAACCATCTTGGAATTTGTATATCCATGCAATGACGTTGCAAGAAAAAAAAGTCAGATGTAATTCTGTCTCTACAGACAATCCCAGTTTCCAAAACCAAATTCTACCTGGGCATAGAATAAAGTGGGAAGAACATAACGCAAAATATCGACAATGGCTTCTCCTGAGTTGATTTTCCTTTTTTTCATCACTTTTTAATTGTCAAGTTTTCTACAAAGCATGACTTTTTTCTTTAAAAAAATACAATGTATACTGTGTTCTTTAGAAGTACATCAGTATAAAGTGTTCTCCTCCTGCTGCCAAAGAGATTTCACACTCGAGTCCAAAAAAAGTGCCATCTCCCACTGAAATACAATCTACCTAAAGGTTCCCGTAGGCCTAAACACAAAATCAATTATAACCGATTTTTTTTAAAGGAAGGAGCAGTTTCCACATGCTTTGTCAGCCTATGTAATTGATTTGAGTTGCTTCTGGCCTAAAGTCTGACTCAAGTTCTCATTGGCTAGATCTAAGACAGCAGAGGAGAAGATAAGCTGCTATAACAAAAAGTTTCTATAACACTGCGGCTTTGAAAAATTAAATTGATTTCTTCTTCCAGTAACAGTCTAGAGGTGAGCAGTCCTGGACGAGGAAGGTGGGCCTGCAACGTGAGGTCATTCTGTGAACCGAACCGAGTTCACTCCTCTGCTGTCTCCGCCCCCCTCCAGAGCGCCATGGGACTTGCCTGTGGAAGCTGACTCACGTCCATCCATGTCCACATTCCCACCCACGCAAAGGAGGAAAGAGAACCTTCCAGTTGCACTGCTGTGTCTCTGAGGGAATGTTGAGATCATTCCTGATCCCATCAGGGAGGCTAGGAATTGCAGTATGTACTTAGGTGGCTCTGGGCCCTGCTAACATTCTGAGGTTTGGTCCCTAAATGAGAGAAGGGGAGGATGGGTATTGGGGAACAATTCGCCATCTCAGCTACAGGATAGTTGTGGGAAGATCTAAGTCAAAGCCCTTAGTGTTTAGTCCTTCTGGGCGTACAAGTCACTGTCCCACCCAAGTGCCCCTTTGACGAGTTTCTGCTTCTCATCTGCCCTTCCCAGTCTCAGAGAATCTGAGCTCCCTTGCAGAGACCACTCCCTTCTTAATTCCTCAAATCCCGAATCCAGAATTCGTCTCTTTCTTGAACAATACAGCTAATCCCCTGTAGGGCATAGACTTTCCAAATATGAAAGTCTGGGATGACTGGTCTCTAGGGTATCCTACTCAGGCCTTGGAATCTTCTAGTCTTTCAAACATCAAAACAGACAAGTGGCTCTCCTTCTGAGGGAAAGGAGACCTCAGGCTTCCCGAGGATGGGAGAAATGTTCTGCTATAATTTCTTCCAGATGGGTTTACAGCAACAAAAACAAATTGTATGACACTGTATATTAACTATACCAGAATTTTTTTAAAAAACTTAACAAAAAAACCCAATTTATAGGGCAAATCAATAGATCTCCCTTCTACATTAAACTATAAATAAATCTCTATGCTACATATGTGTTATGGACTGAATTATGTCCCCTCAAAATTCATATGAAGAAATCTTAATCCCCAATACCTCATAATGTGACCCTTACTTGAACATAGGGTCTTTAAAGAGCTAGTTATGTTAAAATGAGGTCATTAGGGTGGCCCGAATCCAATAGGAATAGCGTCTTTATAAGAAGAGGAGATTAGGACACACACACACACACACACACACACACACGAAAGAGCACGTGAAGGGGAAAGGCCCCCAAAGGAACCAGCCCCACTGACACCTTGGTCTAGGACTTGGTCTAAAACTTGGTCTAGAACTTGATCTAGGACTTGGTCTAGGGCTTCCAGCCTCCTGAGCTGAGAGAGAGTACATTTCTGTCGTTGAAACCATTCAGTCTGGGGTGCACTGTTTCAGCAGCCCTGGCAAACAGACGTGAGAGGACTCTAATCATAATGCAGGTATTGTAACAGGACATTTATAAAGACATTTATATATTTTTTGATTTGTAACGATTGATTAATTGCAGTGGGAGTTAGCATAAGGAGCACTGACCACGGGTTCGGACTTCTGAATCTTAATTCCAGAAGGCCTTCACCACCTGCCTGGCCTGACCTGACCCAGTGCCCACCACATCATTTCTCTAGATCATGGGATCCTCTCCCACAAGAGGAACCCCTTCGCCAGATTTTATGACACATTTTTGTGCAACCCTAGCACTCAAAGATAGTGGGCACCCACCACAAGAAAGGGCAAATAAATCTGGGCATCTCTGTGTCCTGTATCCCACTTTTGGACAGCCCTAAGGCCCATTAACATCTTAAAGGATCTTAAAAAGTCCTACAGGGAAGAAAACTCTTGGTTTGACTCTGCATTCCCTGAGCTTCAAGACTGCAGGACCCTCCCCCCACAACTGCCATGTTTATAAACTTCGCGGGTGCTAATATCTCGCAGACTGGATTGAACTTTGCAGGGTTAGAGAAACATCCTGACACTTGTTAAAACAGCGAGGGAGACTTCATTCAGGACGGTGACAAGAGAGGTTGACTGTTACAAAAGGGTGGGGGATGGGGCTCAACTGGGACACAGTGAGGACAGGTAAAGATGGGGGTCGAGGCACAGAATGAGGGTTCCATGGGTGGACCATTACTAAGAGAAGACATCAAGATTGGGGACAGTTCTTGCTTACCCGACCCAATAGGACTGTCCCCGAAGGTGGGTCGGTGTCATCACATATTGAAAGAAGATGAGGAACATGACTGAGGGCAGTTAGATATCAAGGGGGGGCGGGGCTTCCTGCTAAACCTGGGCTAAGCTGGCCGAGGACAAGGCTTAGCCATCGTCATGTCCGTTGGCCATCACAGCAAGAAGCTGCTGTGAAACCTTTATCACTTAATCTTTTCACCCCTTGGTAGATAATTTCAAAACCGTCTCGCTTTCTGAGAGGAAAGAAAGATGAGAATCCAACAGTAGCATCTCAGTCGTGTTGGTTTCAGCCCAGTTATTATACACTTCGCAGGAAGTGGGGCCCGGCCCCCACGTCTTGGACCTTACCCTGCCAGGCACCAGTCTGGCCCAGAAGCCCGCCAGGCGGTTTCTAACCACACAGACAGGTTCCGCGACCGAAGAGTCCCTGACCGACTGTGGCCAAGAAGAGTCCGAAGACTATTTCTGTCCCCTGTGCTGCCTGCCACAGCCGCTCCCTTCTCTGTCTGTCACCTCCTTTTAGTCGCAGCAGCCGTAGGACATTTCTATGGTAAGGTGACAGCATCCTGTTTCACTGGAACATGGATTTGTGTGAAGTGAGAATGCTGTGTTCACAAAAAATGTGGCAAAACCAGGGGTGGTGTGTTTTCCCCCCAAAGCTTCACTATTTATCAGAGAGCTATTTATGACAAAGGTTTAATTAACCAGAATAAGATTGGATTATATAAACACTTCCTTTGTGCCTGTACTCACCCTTAGGACTAAAACTAAACTCTAAGAAAATGAAATAATGATAAAAGCAGAATGAACTTTAAGAAGCACTTCGTTCAGGGATTCCCCATCCTAGCTAGGTGAGAATCACCTGGAAGCTTGAACATCTACACATGACAGGGTCCGAACCTCTGAGATTCACTTGATCTGTGGACACAGAGAAGGAGGGATACACTGAACTTTAAAAAACAAAAACAAAAACAAAAACAAAACAAAACATTAGGGGCACCTGGGTGATGCAGGCAGTTAAGCATCCAGCTCTTGGTTTTGGCTCAGGTCATGATCTCAGGGTCCTGGGATTGACCCCTGCATCAGGCTCAGCGCTCAGCATGGAGTCCACTTGAGATTCTCTCTACCTCTCCCTCTGCTCCTCCTTCTCATGCTTTCTCTCTCTTTCTCTAAAACAAATAAATAAATCTTAAAAGAAAGAAAGAAAGAAAGAAAAAGGCTTAAAATCTCCCCAAGTAGCTTTGGTGTCCAGTCAAGGTTGAGACCATTGATCTGTTTCAGCTTCCTTACCTTACAGATGAGGAATCTCACACCCAGAGAAGGGGAGTAACTTGTAGAAAGTCACACAGCGTATTAGTGGCGAAGCCAAAAATAAAAACTAGCATTATACAGTGTTGCAGATTACCTTCCCCCAATAACCCTCACACATGTTCACTTACAGTCTTAGAAAACAAGAAACAAAATCAAGAATTTATTGACAAGTGTTCATCTGAATTCCCTCCTGATTTGCACATGCTGATTATAAGAAGGTGAAGTTAATTAAGAGTAATTGAGGGGGAAAGTTATATTTCAATGCTTGTAAGTACAAGTTTCTGATTATCATTTTTCCTATCATGTATCATATGCATCATGTCAAATAATATGTCACCATAATCTCATTATCTGAAGATAGTGGATACTGGAAAGAGTCACTACAGAATGAAACAGGGACTCAATTTTCACAGAAAACAGTGAAAAATGTTGCCTGGGACTTTATCTTGAAAAACAAACACATATCTTCTATTTAGCATTGCTATGCAAGCTACCTCTTAGAGTGAACACAGAAGAAACTAAATGTTGATTGCTTTTATTGGCATTATTTCCCCATAACAACCAACCCCATCCGTCACTTCCCATTTGACTTTCAAAAAGTGATCTTTAAGAGAGGCACGTCTGCAAAAACATTCCAGAGCTTTGTGAATTTTCCCAAGGGTTTCTCTTAACCCTTCGGTATTCCATCCTTCTCTTCCAGCAGCATCCTCTTGTTTCCTTAGTTGTTCACTGGTCTTCACTGGAACCAGCCATTCTCCAGCCTCATTTCAACTTCTTCAAAATCCTACATCTTTTGAAAACTTCACAATATCGCTTCACAAGCCATTTGCATGTGTTTGCATTACATTTCCATTTATAATTACAATTGATGAGACATCGATGGAGATGTAGCTAGAGTTCTCAGGGTTAGATGTTAATATTAAGTGGTAATGACATTGGAATGGGGACTGATTTTTCAAGGGGTCAGTTCCTTGATAACATCTCCTGATATACCACATCTTCTCCATACAGATACTTATAACTCTGGAGACTTGGCTACTTTGTTCAGATAATGAACATACCTTATGCTAGGTGGTATCCCAGCGGGTTAATGGTGTATTTGGAAATGGCATCTGCCATCTTTGCATGCAAGAAAAATAGGTTATGTGGCTCATCCCTCCATGGTAGCTATTCTTTGCCTAGAATACCTCTTAGCTTCTTAGACCTGGCTCCCTGATACATGATAGACATACATGTAGGCTCCCTACAGTGATAGACACATGTCCATACTGCATCAATTACTGTACCCCACCCTCTGAGGTTGGTAACAGGATCTTCCTTCCTCCATAAGTGAAAATCCCATTTCTATACCCAGAGTTCTCAGCTCGCCTCAAGCCCAACAGTGGTACAGACCAACCCTAGCTGTCTGGAACCAGAGTTTGTGGTTCCACAGCTCTGAAGACAGAAAGATGATGTTACTAATATCTCCTCTGCCTTGAGGACTTGGTATCTGCGGAGGTCATCTTTTTATTCGGATTTATCTATGGGTTGGCATACACGACAGCTAGACGTGTCTGACATCTTGGTGGCTCCCCTTGTCCTGTGCTGTGACTACAGGAGGTTGAGCAAGCGGCCTTCCCAAGGAAAAGGAGATGGGAGAGTGTCTTGAGGACAAACACTCAAATACACAAGCTTCCTGACTCTATGTCGAAGGGACAAAGCAAAGATATTTGGGCCTCCACTCCTCAGTCCATAATGATCCAATTGCTCAGCTGCCCAAAAGGGGTTTCATAGGAAAATAAGCTTTCTACTGAAGTGCAGGAATGGACCTGAGGTAGATATGACTACTGGGCCTCCTTAGCAATATGATGAGCAGGGAATGGACGTTCGATGAATCCAGAGTCATAGCCAACACTCTGTGTGCGCTGGGGGCAGGGGGAGGGGTGCCACCTGCTTGCACTCGGTGAGGACATAAGCACATAGTCAGTTTCCCAAGTCAGGTGCAGTGGTGTGGGGGATGGGAATTCAAGCCACGCCCTCCCCATGAGAATGGCAAAGCAAGCTACTTTTCCCTGGTGGGGTCCTCATGAGAGGCAGCATACTACCAGCTCATTACTATTGCAGTTCCAGGGTCTTCTGCCTTAAATTACACAATCCCCATATGGTTTTTATCCATTACCATTAAGTTAGCTTTATAACCTCTACCAATCTTGTGTATTTTCACCCATCACATTGCTGTCCCTTAGTGACAACCATGTAGCGAGGTGAAGACCACAGTTAGGAAAGGATTGCCTTCGGGGGAGCCCACTACATTCAAGGTTACAACAAACACACGAGGAATGGGCCCTTTTATTCTTTTCCTTTCGGACAGGCCCATACTAACTGAGCCAGCAGGCTCTACCAGCCTTGACTCTATGAACCTGGATGGCACCATAAAGTGAAATTCACATGTAAGCCAGTCCATGGGACCAGCAAGTTCAGGAGCCGGCTGGAAGGGTCTGGCAGTAAATGTCATGATATAGTTACCTTGTACCAATGCAGCTTTCAGACGGTTATAGCTCAACTTGGAGACTTTCCAAAGGGTGAGAGTCCAATTTTCCACTTTGACACGTTAAAAATCATCATGAGTAAAGTGTTCCCGAGTTTTGGGTCTTATGCCAGTGCAATTTCCTGTGAATCAAACAAAATTGTTCTCGTAGCATGGAAAGGCTTGTATTTTACCAGTGGAAATAAAGACTTAGAAATTATTTCTTCATCCTGGGTTGTCTGGAACTTGGACTACTGGCAATGTGACCCCAGTTGCCTTGATCCATAAAAACAGTATCCAATTCATTTCTAGCGTATTTCAGAAAATGGCTCTGTGGAACAGATTTCCCCAAGCATGGTGCTTCCAAAGCCCTGGGAGAAATTCAAAAGCTATTCCCCTTCCTTGAAGCCACATCAGATAACTGCCTACCAGTTGGACTCTGAAGACTCTCACACTGACATTGCCTTATAAACAGCGAGACGTTAATAGCACAAATGGCCATCTTGGGAGGAATGATGTGTAAGTGTCCCAGATAATTCAGTCATTATTAATTAGGACGTAAAAAAGATTGATGATACAGCAAATCTTCTAAAGGCTCATGCCATGAGACAGACTGATTGTGTGCTTTGATTGATCCTTGGGGGTTTGAGAAGCAAGTGAAGGTAGGTGGTGCTTGTATATTACTGAATTGCTGGGACCTCACCTCCTTCACTTACCTTGATGAGAGTAAAGGGAGGGTAGACTAACATATATCTGGAAATAGAATTCAGAAGTGAGCGGGAGAAAAGGATATGATGAGGCTCCAACAAATTCAAAGACAGGGTGTGAACTCAGCAGCAAGTGTGTGACCTCTGGGCCCGCTGAAAGTAGGCAACTGCCACTGAAAATGAATTTTTGGAAGAATTGAATAATAACTTAGCAAAAAAAAAAGCACTTCTGGGGAGATTCAGTTAGACTATAAGAAGGACTGTGGGGAATTAAAATGAAATCATTTTCAAATTTAAGAATTCCATAGTCAGGCTGAGAAATAGAGTGTGTGCTGTGGCCTGGATCATGGTCTGCTTGATAGAGGTGAAGGCTGGCTTCTATAAAGGCTGAGCAAACACAGAGCTGGAGATCATGATGGAAAAAATAAGGTGCTTGGGGAAGAGACTTAGGAGACTTAACATGGAAAATAGGAATCCTGGAACATAAAAAGTGTAAGAGATGAAGAGGAGAAATAATGAAATAATAGAAAAAAAATCTCATCTGAAGAGAGAGAGAAATCTACAGATTAAGAGTCCCCCCAAATTAGGCAAGATTGGATAAGAGACATGTCTCTGAGCATATTCAAATAAAATTCATATATTCCAAAGAGCAGGAATCCTTCCAAGAGATGGCTTAAACTATGCAATGCCTGGAGACTTGATTTTTTAAAAATATTTTATTTATTTATTTGAGAGAGAGAGAGAGACCGAGCCAGAGGGAGAGTGAGATGGAGATGAAAACCCCCCACTGAACAGAGAGCCCAATGCGGGGCTTGATCCCAGGATTCTAGGATCATGATCTGAGTCAAAGGCAGACACTTAACAACTGAGCCACTCAGGCGCCTCATGGAGACTTGATTTTTGATTCAAAGAGTCACACACTAGGGCATCTGGGCAGCTCAGTGGGTTAAAGCCTCTGCCTTTGGCTCGGGTCATGATCTCAGAGTCCTGGGATCGAGCCCTACATCGGGCTCTCTGCTCGGGGGTGAGCCTGCTTTCCTCCTCTCTCTCCCTGCCTGCTTGGGATCTCTCTCTCTCTCTGTCAAATGGATAAAATCTTAAAAAAAAAAAAAAGAGTCACACACTGAGCACTCAAGAAAGTGCTGGTGGAGGTCGTACCTGTCATTGGCCTCAGAGCAAGTAGGTAGATCTCCAGAAGGTATGCAGAAAACCTGAGAAAGGCCAAAGTGGGATTCTCGTGCCTGTGGACTGCCGCTTTTGAAAGTGGTTGGCAATGAGAGGTCAATGAAGACTCAAGGGGCCTGGGATGCCACCTGTCTGGCTGTGACATTGCAGCATTGCTTCTTCTCTAGATAGCCAGCTCTGCAGAAATGTTTTCATGTCCTTTGTGACTGAAGCAACTTCAGATCCCTTAATGGGGTTCATGGGAATTTCTCCAACACAGACCATCATCCCAACATGACATATAAAAATTAAAAATAAAAACTTCCAAGTTTTCTAATTGGAAAGAACAAGTTACTTACACAGGAAAAGGAATCCAACTGCCATCAGACTAGTGTATCACTCTGGAAGCTAGACATTGGAGTAGAATCCATAGACCATTGTGGGGAAAAAATAACACAACTGTGAGAATCCCATACACAACTGGATGAACAAAAAGATTCTATGGATATGCAAAAATTAGAGACAATATTACTGTATTGGCTAAGACCTTAGCTGCAGAAAGCAGATTCCACTCCAGCTAGTTTAAGCCGAAAAGGATTATCTCAGTAGTTGATAGAATCACTGAAAGTGCTGAAGAAAAAGATGATAGGATTAGCTCCTAAGAGTAATTCTCTGATCCACACTGCAAATAGGCCTGCTAAGGAGGCCAGTGTTATAAGGAGTCCACCACAGGAAACACAGTTATTTTATAGTCTGTGTCTAATAATTTCAAGATTTAAAAGCATTTGCAGGGAAAGGAAAATAAATAAATAAATAAAAGCACTTGCGGGTCTGTTTCTGTTGTCTGTCTTTTCAGATGATTCTCTCATGTATTGTTTGCTTCTTTAGATGCTTGGTTATGTCTGCGCGCTGTACCTTGCACCTGAAATGTATTTTTAAGAAAAATTTGAAGTCTGCAATGGAAGTGCTTTATCTAGAGAGTATTTGTGTTTGCTTTTTCCAGACATTGTAGGCACCAACAATATGGGGCTCTTTAAAACCAAGGCCACAGCTGGGAGATTTTTTTAGTCAGACAACGTAAGTCTGGCTGCCAGTCCTTGTGAGGACTGCTTTACTTTCCACTCAGTCCTACCATGAGGGGGAATCTCAGAGGGGCCTCCACTCATGATGGGAAGACCTCCTTTAGAATCCCCCCCTTAGGCAGCCCTGGGCTTTGCTTTCTTTCTACAGATCTATGAAGCCAAGAAAAACAAGTTCAAGTTTTCTAAATCAGTTTCTGAATTTCTGTTTTCCCTTCAATTTTGGTCTGGTTGTTCTTTATTATCTTGTCAGCTCTCTGATGCCTTCTAAAAGACTTTCAATAATTTATCTAGCATTTTTAGTTTTTGTTTTTGTTTTTTAAGATTTTGTTTAGGGGCACCTGGGTGGCTCTGTTGATTAAGTGTCCAACTCTTGATTTAAGCTCAGGTCATGATCTCAGGGTTGTGAGATTGAGCCCCGCATCAGGCTCCACACTCAGCACAGAGTCTGCTTGAGATTCTCTCTCTCTCTCTCCCCCTCACTTGCTCACTCTCACTCTCGCTTTTGCTTTCCCTCTGCCCCTCCCCCAGCTTGTGTGCACATGTGCAGACCCATGCTCTCTCTCTAAAATCAATAATATTAGTGGAGGCTTCTTGAAGAAAGTAATGATTGACCTAAATCTTCAATCATGTTTGAGAGCAGTCCTGGTAAGGGTTGGGATGGTGGGGGCTTGGGGGAGAGGGGCTGTCAAGCAAAGAGTTCCACAAGCAGAGACCCGGAGCTGAGTCACCATATGATGAGAATATGTGGAGGTCAGGAGCCCAGTTACAAGGCGGCTGCAACCAGTACGGCCCTTAGATCTGGTGGAGCAGGGCCCCGAACTCAGACCCTGGGTGTCTGGGGACCCCACACATTGGAAGGCCTTTCTCCAAGTTTTCTAAGCTCCCTCCAGCATCTGAGACTGACTTGGATCCCCAGAGCCTGGGCCCTGGACTGGGAACAATGTGGCCCAGCCCTCATTCGGTTCTTTCAAGGTGCTTTCCAACCCTCAGTCCTGCACACGGGCTGAACAGATGCCCCGTGGGACTCTAAGACTCACGCCTGTGGTGCCATCCCCAGGGACCCAGGTTCCAAGACAATGGCCTGGCCAACAGATCGCCCCACCTGGCCAGCACAGGATGTCCTTCACGGGACCCTGAGACCCAGCCAGCTGAGTGGTGCCAACACACTGATTTGGGCTGATTCTCCCTCATGCAGGACGCAAGACAACCTCAGGCTACTGAGAGTCCATGGCTACACCGTGGGCTTGAGCAACATCCGTGTCCCCGTAAACTGGTTCTCTATTTCCACAGTACAACGACAGTGCTGCCTCCCACCGACAGCACTGAGGATGGCAGGGAGACGACAGTGTCCCTTACCTGTGCAGCCTCTGCTGCTGGTGCCCCAGGTGGCCACCCCTTCTGTGGGATCTGTGCATGTATCGGTCCTGTGGGGGACACAGCGCCTGTTTCCTTCAAACGCTTCGGAGACCTCTGTTTACCAATGGCAACCCCAACATGTCCCTGTTCTCTTTCGTCTCCAGTCTTAGAGCGATGTCTTTCTTGCCTCTGACCACGTGGTGACATTTTATATTCACAGGTCTGTTGTAAGCCATGCTGGAGGAGATGTGTGACATTCTCCCAGTGAACAGGATCACTCATTTTGCCCCTGGCTGAGTCTCACCACAGGTTTGGAGTCAGGGGTGCGGTCAGCACTGAAAGGTACCACATCCTGGGGATGCAGCAATTATGGCCCAAGGAGATCAAGGGAAAACGTGGCTGGAAAATGTCCTCTTTTACATTTATATCATAAAATTTCAATAGGTATAGGGGCTCCTGGGTGGCTCAGTTGGTTAAGCATCTGCCTTTGGCTCAGGTCATGATCTCAGGGTCCTGGGATCGAGCCCCACCTCCAGCTCCCTGTTCAGCATTAAGCCTGCTTCTCCCTCTCCCTCTGCTGCTCCCCCTCCTTGTGATATCTCTCTCTCTCTCTCTCGCTCAAATAAATAAAAAAAATCTTTCAAGAAAATTCAACTGGTATGTTTAAGATGACCAGGAAGCATTTTCCCGCACACTCTGTATGAGATTTGCACCTGTGGTCATCATAAACAAAACCCAGTAGCTGCCTTTGAGGGAGTCCATGGGAGCCGATATTCACGGGGCCCACAGCGAAGAGTGCAGTGTGGCATCAAGAATAAGGCTGGAACAGGGCCCCTGGGTGGCGCAGTTGGTTGAGCGACTGCCTTTGGCTCAGGTCATGATCCCAGAGTCCCGAGATCGAGTCCCACATCGGGCTCCCAGCTCCATGGGGAGTCCGCGTCTCACTCTGACCTTCTCCCTTCTCATGCTCTCTCTCACTCTCTCTCTTTCCTAATAAATAAATAAATAAAATCTTTAAAAAAAAAAAAGAATAAGGCTGGAACAAGCACAAAACAGATGACATCGAGCAAGTTAATGCCTTTTTTTTTTTTTTAAGATTTTATTTAGTTGAAAGCGAGAGCGAGAGAGAGCACTAGCAGGGTAGGGGGAATGGGGAGAGGGAGAAGGAGGCTCCCTGCAGAACCTGATGTGGGACTCGATCCCAAGACCCTGGGATCATGGCCTGAGCTGAAGGCAGCTGCTTCACCGACTGGCCTCCCAGGCGCCCCCGAACACGTCAATTCTAACAGGAGCAGGACCCGGAGAGCCAGGGCATTGCGAGCACTAACAGCATGGCTACTTTCTCCTCGTCCGGGAAATGTGAAACTAACCAGCAAAGATGCGCAGGGAAGAAGGTGAAGACGTGGCTCCCGGCCCGATCAGGAAGGTGTGCGGTGGCTGGACCCTACCGCGGCTCTTCCGAGGCCCTCCCTGGAGGAGTCACAGAAACACAAGCCCCTTCTTTCTCCCAATGATTCTAGATCTTTATGATAAATCACTACCGGTTGTGCGGTCCGTGAACCTTATAATGCATCTCTAATCAAATTGCGTATGCAAACAGAGCGCTACAAAACCATGTTTCTCCGTAAGGCCTGGGCCAGCTGTGGCCATAGCGATGCGAACAGATGGGGAGGGAAGCCCCGCTGAGGAGTGGACGGTGGGGACCGAGAGGAGGAATCTGCACTGGAAAATATGTAGGGGTCACACCGGACAGACTCGGTGGTTGTGCGGCTATGTCTCAGAGGGTTGCTATCTGGGGAAGGGAGGTGGAGGCGTGGGGAGATGGCAGTCATTACCCAGGGACATAGCAACCCAGAAAAAGGAGCAGGTGGGAGACCTGGGTGGGTCCAGTGTCCTACGAATGATGGATGTCCATGAGGTTTCTGGGAGATGTCCAGCAAAAAACTGGGCTGAGTGATACGAAGCCTGAGCATGGAAAGAGAGATGCAGGGCCGTCGGTGTGCAGGGGGTGATGGAAACCAGGAAGGAATATGAGATTCTTTGTTGTTAAAGTGCAGAGCAAAGACAGCGGCCGGGACAAAATACTCCGCAATTTACCGACCACGCAAGACTATGTGCTCTTCCTCCCCTCCGTGGCCAATGCAAGACCCCGGGCTAATTACTAAGTGGGGAATGATTATGAAACTAGAGTCGTTGCAGTATCTAATCTAAATACCTGGGATTTGTTTGCGAAGGGAGTGAATGTACTTTTCAGACGTAAGAGCTAACAACGGTAACATGACTTAACATATTTCATTAAATATGTCGAGGGCAAAAACTCGAACTAAATCAAACTAGGATATGAGAAGACAAACAAAATTAATTTCAATATTATATCATTGTGTTCAAGTATTTTGCTCCCTTGGGATGTCAGGTGAAGTGAAAAATCTTCCTTTGGGTAATGATACTTTTGGAAGGTGGTATGTACCTTCTTTCTTTCCGTCTTTCTTTTTCTTAACAATTGGGTTGTCTAGCAAGGGAATCTAATTTTACTTCTATTTTTAGCTATGTTGCAGTGTATCTGTGTTAAAGGCCTCAGGTCCTTTAGATAAAATCGTCCAGGATTAAATAAAGCCGACTTCACAACCACAGACAGACTCAAAGTCAGAAGCCTATAGTCGGCTTTAGTGCTGAGAGAGTTAATGCTCATTCTGGTACATTCCACAGACTTTGACTCCTCATAGGATTGAGGTGGAGGACAAATACATGTAAATAACAGGTGAACAATTGATTCCAAAGATTTTATTTTCAATTCACTGACCTTAGATGTTAGCCCCAAAGACCGCATAACTATTAGCTGCGTTAGCTAGTAAGTCGCCATACAGAGTGGGAGAGTGCTGAACTGATGTTTGCTAACATCAAAAGGCAGTAAGATGGCAAGATACACATCAGAGAAAGATGAACAGGAAATCACATCTCCCAAGGCTGTTTTTGCGTAAAACCAACATAATAACGTTAAAGTAAATTCCTGAAGAAACAGTCATAATCTCACTCCCCTAATACAAAAATTATCTTCATTTTTATATATGCCTTCCATTCTTTGAACATTGCCATGGTTTTTGCAATCATATCATACATATACTTTTATATGATGTTTATATCTTGTATTAAATTTATATGTATGTATATATTATTTATATTTTGCATATTCTATTTCTATATTTTGGTGTTTATACATACTCTTAAAAATGATCAGAAAGGATCAATACCCAACTTTTGTATTAACATGGACGGGACTGGAGGAGATTATGCTGAGTGAAATAAGTCAAGCAGAGAGAGTGAATTAATTATCATATGGTTTCACTTGTGGAGCATAAGGAAAAACATGGAAGACATTAGGAGAAGGAAAGGAAAAGTGAATTGGGGGAAATCGGAGGGGGAGATAAACCATGAGAGACTATGGACTCTGAGAACAATCTGAGAGGTTTGGAGGGGAGAAGGGTGGGGGGATGGGTGAGTCTGGTGGTGGGTATTGAGAAGGGCATGTATTTCATGGAGCACTGGGTGTGGTGCATAAACAATGAATCTTGAAACACTGAAAAAATAAAATTAAATTTAAAAAAATAATTAAAAAAAGAAAAAAATGATTTTTTTAAAAGCTGCCTGTTGATGAACTATAATTTTCATTCTCTTGTGCATGGATATTTTGGTTGCACATAGCTTTTGCTTTACTAAAGAACACAGCAGTGAACAAACATCAATATTTTTCTTTCTAATTGGGTTGCACAACAGTATGAATTAAAGTGCCAATTTCATCACATCTTTACCAGCATAGAACATTATCACTTTTTATGTTTTGATAATTTGGTGTAAAAAGTTCCCTTGAGTTTACTTTAATTTGCACTCCCTTGGTTGCTAGAGAAAAAGAGCATTTTTGGATTCATTTGTTTACTATTATTAGAGAGCTAAAAATAGAATGAAAAGGAATAAGATAATGAAGTAATTCTAGTAAACCAACCATGTAGCTTCGACTTGCTGACCAAAGGACCTTCAATTTTTCTCCTCCGCTTGTCAACATCATTACTTACCCAGCAATTAGAAATTTCTTAGTCATTACAGGTTTTCTCCCCATCTCTGCTGAAGGAGAGGGGACATATCTTCTGTTACTGTTCTTGGTGTAATTTGTAAGGTAGAATGAAAAACAGTCTCCATAAATATAGTCCAACTCCTCTGTGCTTTTGTAGTAATCACACCAAAAAGGAAAGTGAAGCTAAGAGGGCAAATTACTTATTCAAGGTCATACGGGTAGGGATTTGGCTAAGCCAAGGTTTGAATTGAGATGTGTTCTTCCACAGTTCATACGTTCTCCAAAGTGCCAATCACAAAATTTACCCCTTCCAGATAGTTCTAATGCATAGCCAATTAAAATGTACCTCAACCCTCTTCACAAACAAAGTTGTGTATGAATGCTCAGTAGCACTAGCGTATTTCCCAATGATGAGTTTAGCCAGACAGGAGCCTTCCCCATATCTGTCTCAGAGAGTGTGCGACAGTGAGAGAGGGACCCCCTCTCTTGACATGGTCTGGGCCTATCTTTGCCGTAGCTCATCTCTTGCTGGTTGATTTAGTTAAGACTCGAGAACCATTGATCACGTCCAAAGTGCATTCACCAAAGTAAAACCCACCAGACAGGAGTCTGGAGGTGTGCGAACTAATGGGACATATGGCTCTTCTTTTAGTTACATCATCATCTTTAAGTACATCTCCAAACATTGGCTTAAGGAGCTATTACATCTTTTCATTTTCTTTCCCTTTATGTCACTTAATGAAATCTTGGTTCCTACGTGATTCACAGGACTCATGTTCAACAATGCTGTTCTGCTTAACACACATCCGGCTGGCCGTTTGATAGGTGATCGGGGGCTACGTAATCGGGCCCCGGTACCAGCTCAGGGGGACCCCCTTCTCCTTTTTGGGTTTGGATGGATGGAGCCAACAATTCTGAGCAGTTTTCTAACCCAGTTATGGGAGTATCTGGGGCTTACCTTTGTTTTTAGGAGGGCAGAGGGCTAGGTACACTAAAATACTTAAGGCTCCAACATATACTCATAGGAATTGTGAACTGGGGAGAGTTATGATGCTTGATCTCTTGAAAAAATGGGAGTGAAGGCTATCTATAATAACTCATAATAAATGCCATTTAAGTCAAATATCCCTTTAAAGTCCAGCTAAAAAGCAGCCGTGTAATATAGGATATGTGATAGAAAAGTATCTCATTTGGACTGATTTTCATCCCAGTTCCACCACTAACCAACTACGTGACCTGAACATTTAAAAATATTACATATTTATGGAGCATCTACTATGGGCTGGTGGCTGAATGAAACATTTTTAATTCTCACATCCTGGTTGGTTTTTGTATATGGATCTTACGTCCTGTGACCTTAAAAAACTCATTTGTTCTAAAAACATACAGAAGCTTTGGGAATTTCTAAAAAAAAAAAAAAAATCTCTGGGAATTTCTACAATCTTGTCATCTGCAAATGGGAAAAGTTTTGTTTCTTCTCTTCCAAACTTCATGTCATTTATTTCTTAACTGTGACGTATTTGTTCTGGCCGGGATCTCCAACATGATATTGCATTGAAGTGTTGAAAGCAGACATCCTTCATTTTTCTTGATTTTAAGGGGAAGGCATTGGGTCAAGTGGGATGTCAGCTGTAGGTCTTTGGATAAATACCCCTCATCAGGTTGAGGAAGTCCCCTTCAGTTCCTAGTTGGCTAAGAGCTTTTTTGTCATAAATGAATGCTGAATTTTGTCATGCATTTTTCCTGAATTTGTTGAGATAATCATGGAGTTTCTCCTCTTCCGTCTGTAGACATGGTGAATTATGTTGATTGACTTTCATGGTACAAACCATGTTATTCATTCATTCGCTTGACAAATATTTGTGGGCAGTCACTTTGCCCAAGCATCGTGTTGAGTGATGGAAATAAATCTCTGACCTTAGGGGTGGTGTCCGCCCTCAGGAGTTCAAGTATCCTGTGTCCCTTGGGCTCTGAGGTGGCATCTAGGGCTCACCAGCTTTGGAGTCTCCACCCTATATTACTTCTGTGTTGAAGAATGTTCCACCAGCATCCCCATGGAGCAGAATCGTGAGGTTCTCTTGAGCGTCCAGGGCAGAAGGTGGCACGGCAGGGCTGGAACAAGGCGAATCAGGAGCTCTTGGCTGGGGGAATGGAGGCCCGGCCCCGCGGCTACTGCAGGATGAGACTCAAAGCCTTCCCCGCCTGACCCTTCCCCACCTCTCCTACCTCCTCTCCACCCTTTCTGCCTCGCCTTCTGCATCCAGCCACACGAGTCGCGGGGCTCTGTGCCTCTGCTTCCATGCACCCCCACCCCCCTCCGCGCCCGAATTACCAGCGACCACAACTGGGCTAGTCATTTAAAGACCGCCCTTGCTCGGCCCCCACCGCCTAGGAGGACCACGTGACTGCTGGATTCAGGTTCAGGTTCACCACACTAGCTCGCGTCAGACACACCGGGTCAACTGGTCGGCATCCTAAGTGACAAAGCAGAGGTCTCAAAACTGGAGCAGCTCAAGCAGCCGAAGATTCCTACTACGCATGAAGCTCTGGTCTTTGGGTGTGGAGCCCTAGGAGCAGCGCGTGTTGCCCAGCTGGCCAGGGTTCGAGTCCCGCCAGCCCTTTGGTTAATGATTCCATGATCCCAGCCCAGACCCTTAAACCATCTCCTTAAACGCTCTCATTCTTGTTCTGGCAGAGCTGGAGCTGATAGCTGCTGAAAGTGAACCCCTTGGGGAGAGTCTACACTCCCGTGGAACTCAAGCCGGCCCCCAAACTGGTCCCTTTAAATGTGAAAGCAGACGGAAGCGCGTCCAGCAGCAGGATGTGGGGAGGGGGGGGCTCGAGTCTCCGTGAGGCGCACAACATCACGGTGCGTGGGCCTGCTTAATAACGCCTAGAGGAGGAGGCAGGAGAAGGGGATTATTGGGCCTTCTAGAGAAAATACTCTGTCCTTCCCTCCTTCTCGAACGGGTACTTGTGCTCCCTTTGTGCAGAGCCGGCCCAGAGAGCTGACATGTGTCCTGCCACGTCACATTTACACAAAGATCTGGGTGACATCAGCCAGTCGTGTGGTCATGCAGTGACTTAAAATATCAATTTTTTTTTAACATTTATTTATCTATTATTTTTAGAGAGAGGGAGAGAGTGTGCACGAGCTGGGGGAGGGACAGAGGGAGAAGGAGAAGCAGACTCCCCGCTGGGCAGGGAGCCCCATGTGGGCCTGATCTCACGACCCTGAGCCCAAATCGAGAGTCGGATGCATAACTGACTGCACCACCCAGGTACCCCAAAATGTCACTTTTTTTTTCTCTCCCCAAATATGTTTATTTTATTTTTTCAGTGTTACAAGATTGATTGTTCATGCGCCACACCCAGTGCTCCATGCAATACGTGCCCTTCTCAATACCCGCCACCAGGCTCACCCCCCCACCCTCTCCCCTCCAAAACCCTCAGTTTGTTGCTCAGAGTCCACAGTCTCTCCTGGTTCATTACCTCCTCCGATTTCCCCCCATTCACCCTTCCCTTCCTTCTCACGATGCCCTCCATGATTTTCTTTATACGCCACACATAAGTGAGACCATAAGATAATTGCCTCTCTCCGCTTGCCAAAATGTCACTTTTTATGCAAGGAAACATGGATACATTGGGCGGTAGGATGTTGTCTTCGCATAAATTCTGAAATGAAGAGGGAAAACTTCATAGAAATGTGATCTCTTTGGTAGCTGGGATGTTCTTCTAGAACAAGCATTTGCTCTTCTCTGAAGTTAGGGAGGCTCCGGGGAAAGGGCTGGGATGGTGTCGCTGACAAGGATGACGGGCTTGGAAGCACAGAGCTCTGCCAGGGAGACGCGTTCTTGGTGAGAGACGACACATAGATGTGACTGCCCCTTTCCCTTGAACGATACGTCTGTCATCGTGATGCTTGTCACTCGTGCGGTTCGGAGCTTCATAGGCCGCATCCGGGCAAGTGGACAAAACCCAAACTCACTCCCAGGGCCCAAATGCTACCCTAAAATGGTTTGGGTTCGGGAAGAGTGGATGCGTGCGCCCCACCCCCCAACGCCACCCCCAGCCAGCGAGGGTAACGGGAAGCACGGACCAAGGCCGCCCAAGCCTACTTGACATTCTGGGGACGAAGGCAGCAGTGGTCAGAATCCTCAGCTGCACCTGCTGGACCGCTCCAGAGCCTGGAGGGCGCTCGGCAAGAAGGCCAGGCCAGGAAGCGAAATGACAAAACAGTCTCCCGAAAGCCCGCACTGGAAGGAAGCCAGTTACTGCCGTGGCCCTTTGCTGCCCCCAGCCTGTGGATGAGTCCCTGGCCTGGGATTCCCTCTGGAAAGTAGGCCAGTAGGGAGCAGGGCGCCAAAGGAGTCAGCAGACCTCACTGCCGCCCCCCCTCCCCCGCCCGGGAGCCCCAGACACCCTGTCCGTGGCTCGCTCCCTGGGTTAAGCACAGCGCACTGCACAGATGCAAAGCTCTATGATGACGGCCGATGACCTTGCTCAGACCCACGGTCAGATCCCGAGAGCCCCTGCGGATCTTGGGTCCGGGAAGCAGGGGGAGTGCAAGGAGGGTGTGGCCGGTGTGTGTGCCCGACAGACCGTGGCGTGCACCGATCTCCTGGGAGCCCAGAATTACAGAAACAACTGAAATTGTATTAAAATCAAAAGTGAAAGGAATCTGAGTGGTGCGTGGTCCACATCCTCTCGACACCGATGCTCGCGCTGGGGTCCAGTGAGAAAGAAGAGTTTCCCCAGCCCCTGGGGCTCCTCCACTGAAGGGCTCTCACCAGAGCTGCCCTTGCCTCCTGGACTTGCTCCCAGCAGAGTTCTGCCCAGTGGCCCCAAGGGGCCTGGCGTGCCCACCCAGCAGAGCCCCAGGCCTCAGAGAAGGGTGTGGGTCCAACTCGGTGGCCAGACCCACTCCCCCGGCCACTGGCTTCTCAGTTTCTGCTCGGTCAACAAAGAATGTCATCAGAGGTCCTCAGAGGTGCCACGAAACAGCCCTGATGCTTCGGATGAAGCTAGAGACCACAAAAGACTGCGGCTCAGTCCCAGGAGATCTGAACGTGCCAGATGGCTCAGGCCTGCACAGAAAGTGCCAGAATGCAGAGGCGCCTGGGTGGCTCGGTCAGTTAAGTGTCTGCCTTCAGCTCAGGTCACGATTTCAGGGTTCTGGGATCAAGCCCTGGGTGGGGCTCCCTGCTCAGTGGAAAGCCTGCTTCTCCCTCTGCCCTTCCCCCAACTTGTGCTCTCTCTCTCTCTCTCTCTCTCTCTCTCTCTCTTGCTCGCGCTCTCACTCTATCTCAAATACTTTTTTTTATCTTAAAAAAAAAAAAGAAAAGAAAATGTCAGAATGAGCAAATGGCAAGCACAGGCCCATGGAAGGGCTCCTTGCCACCTCCCGGAGCATGAGCCCTGCCCTCTGGGTGAGGGTCCTTCAGGTCCGGGCAGGGGGAGACCCCGAGGGGCTGCAGAGGTGTGCCTCTGAGAGCCGGGCAGACAGCACAGAGGAGCTGCAGCAAGCCCGGAACAGGGAAGGGCCCCGCAACTGCAACCGAGGAACAGCTGGGGTGAAGGCAGGAGGCGCTGCTGTGGGAGGCTGGCCGGCAGGGGTGTGGGGAGGCCGGCCGGCAGGGGTGTGGGGAGGCCGGCCGGCAGGGGTGTGGGGAGGCCGGCCGGCAGGGGTGTGGGGAGGCCGGCCGGCAGGGGTGTGGGGAGGCCTCAATGCCAACAGTGAATGCCACACCCCCCTCTGCATTCAGGGCAGGAGGGACGGCGGCCGTAACTTGAGACACATCTATTTTCCATGATTCCAAAGAGGGAGTCCTTTCTTAAATTCTTCTGTTGTAGCTGTTTGAGACAGACTCAGAAAGTGCCCGCGAGGAGGTCACCGTAAGCCCAGCGAGCAGGGAAGCGAAGGCCCGCCAGAGTGCTGGGTGCGGAGCCGTAGGGGCCCAAGGGGGCTCTGGGAGCTCCTGGGACCCCTCTCCAGCCCTCAGGCACTTCCTGCAATAGGACTTGAGCCGCCAGGCAGCCCCAGGGACGCCCCGGGACTGTGGTCGCCATGGTTGGTGGACACCGAAACGTCAGGAATGTCAAACTCAGTACTTCCTGCTCTGCGGGCGTTTTTCCTAGGGGTGCGGGGTGAGGGGGTTATTTAAAGAGAAATGTCATGACTGACTATTTATAAAACATTACCCTTCACACAGGCCTGGGAGTGTTCTTGGGAGTGTGTGTGTGTGTCCAGCCCCAGCATTTTCAAATAAGGGCCAGAATGACCAGTGCCAGGACCTGGGCTCGATCCAGCTCTGTCCGGCCTCGCTGTGTGGCCTCAGACAAGTAGACTCGTTCGCTCTCCCGGGGCCTCTCTGCTCTCATCTTTAAAGAGGGCTCTAGCCCTTCAGAGGTTGCTCAAAAATCAAGGACGATAATAGATATGAAAGGAAGCTGCCTAACATTACCTTTTAGAATAAAGTGCTGTGTGTACATTCATTTATTTACTTTTATTCACTCATTCATTCAACAAACATTCCTTGTGCTGGGTGCTGAGAGCTCAGCAATGAGGAAGGGCAGAACACCGGGTCTCGAAAGGTGGACAGTTTAGTAGGAAAGACAGACATGAATGATAAACGCACAAATGTGCAGATGTGTCCAAAGGCACTAAGGGCCAGAACAGCAAGCGCTGGGAGCGGGAAGAAAGCACTGGGCAGGGGAGGCTGGAACCTCAAGCCCAGGACGCCCCCGGAGGAGGGCCCAGGAGGATCTGATGCCCGGAAACCTGCCCAGAGGGGACAGGGAGGGAGATTATTAGCTAAGACAGGACCAAGAGCCTGGGAATTTGCGCAAACAGGGAGAGGCCGGAGGACAGCAGGTGGGGTCCTGGGCGTGAGGACCAGTCCGGGAAGGCTAGGGGAAAGCAGACTTGGGATGTGCAGCCCTTTGGGGGGGCAGTAAGATAATCAGAACCTGGGGGGCCCCCGATTAGGGGGTGATGGTGAAATAGATCACCTTGCTCTGATCAGCAGCAAATGCCAGGGGCATGATCAGGGAGAGGAGGCTGCGGAAATACTCACTCATATTTCACACGTCATCAGTGCCGCAGAAGGACAGCGGGACTGCGCCGTAAGTCCCTTTGATGCGATGTTCATCAGGGGAGGCTTCAGGGAGGGGCCTGGCATGGCCGCCTGGAAAGGGGCGCAGAATCCCGTGGTTGCGGGAGGAAGCAAGCAGAGAGAACAGACCAGAAATGAACACTTGTGATGGAAAGGGGTGTCGTCCCAGGAAGGCAGAGTCAGGCAGAGAACTGTGGGAGGCGGCAGGTCTGAGCCTGTGGGTTCTGGCAGGACCTGCTGGGCAGGGAGCGCCTTGCGACAGAACAGAATGTGCGGCTGGGCTGGGCGGGGAGCCCCCGGGGCAGGTCCGAGTAGCCCTGGGGCTGGGTGGAGGCAGGGCCGGGCGGTGCTCCCTGTGGGGCTGGGGAGCTGCCCTGTGGAACAGGGTAGAAAGGGGAGCCTTAAAGACAGGTTGGGGTGAGCCATGCAGAAATGGAGGGGACCCGCATGACGTGGGCCTTGGGAGGTGATGGGGGGCCAGGAGAGGCCACACCGTGGGCACGGGGTCCACGGGGGCACCGGATCTGGAGGCTTGAAAGGAGACTGGCCCTTGGGGGGAATGAGGAGGGTTGGTGTAAGGTTGTAAGAATTGTTTGTTTTGGCTTTGTTCTTCCTAAGAAATTGAAATCTGAAGGACTCTCAGCTTACGGTAGAAAATCATCTTGACTAGAGAAACAAGAGGCCAAGAGAGATTTCCACAAATCGGAGCTCACTAGAGCAGGTAGAGGGAATTATTGTAGGCAGATCGGCTAATTCAGAAAAGAAGGAATGAGGACACCTAGGGCTGGTCCGTCCCTGTGGTCACACAGAACTCCCAAGCCCGGACCTCTTTGTTCCCTGCAAGGCCTGCACCACAGGGCCCGAACCCCCCCAACCCCCAGGAATGCTCAGCAAACACTCGATAACTGAATGGCTGAGCCCACGGCCGGTCAGAGACGCCTGGGCTCATGAGTGTCACAAGAGGTCCCCTGGGCAGCTTGTCATTTAGCGCGACACAGACAGCAATTTCCCAAAGTAGTTTCATGATAGTAGCATAATGTCATCGTCTTCCTTTCACTTTGGGTGTCTTAAGGCATTCGTGCCTTTCCACGAATATGCAGCACAAAGAATGGGACAGGGATAAGAGCTGAGATCTGGGTGGCACTTTCCAGTCGACAAAGTGTGTCTATGGCCCTGCCAGTGTGGACGGCTTTGGGGTGGAGACCGAGGCGAGGGGGGTGGAGAAGAGAATCGTCATTGCCCACATACAAGGAGACAGAGAGAAATGTACCTGCGGGAGGCCCAGGGAGTGCCGGGCGCGTCAGTGACGTCGCCAGACTTCCCACCCGGGCGGCGGGTCATGTAACTTCTCTACCGATGGCAACAGAAAGACAAAATAAAAGGAAAGCTGGGGGAGAGGCTCAGCCCTGCACATCTGTGTCCAGGGACTCTTGAAGAAGAAGTCAGCTGGCGCGCAGACGTTTCCGGAGCACGGAGGACGTGGACCCCGGCAGCAGCCGGACTGGGGCCAAGCAAAGATTTAGCAATCGGGTCCCCTCCCACAGGCAACTGTTTGGGGAAGGGGTGAGGCTGCTGCCTGATCACCTAGGCCAGCCGTGGGTGCGCTCAGAAACGTATGTCTTCACGGGGTGGGGAGAATTCATTAGCGTCGGCGAAGACCTTTCCGATCCTTGTCAAAAGGGGCTCCGCGGACTCTAATTACCCAGGGTGTCCTCTGTCCCTCCCTTCTCTCTCTCTCCCTCTGTGTCTGTCTTCTCTGTCTCTGTCTCTCAGCCCTGCAGTAGAGATAGCTGCTTTGTCCCCGTCGGGGTCAGCAGTCCCCACGGAGCACCGGCCCATGATGGGGCTGTTTATCTGTGTTTCGGACGTACCACCCAGGTTCCACACGTCGGCAGAGAGATGGTATCTCGTCTGAGGAGATTGTGACACCACCAGCACCCCACCCATGTGGAGGCAGCTGTCCGTGGGGGGTAATTTGACAAGCCCCCGAAAGGCCTCCTCTCACCACCAAAGACAACTCCCCCATCGCTTCTCACGGGAGCTGGAAATCCCTCCATTGGAAAATCCCCTCCTCAGGGCGCCTGGGTGGCTCAGTGAGTTAATGCCTCTGCCTTCAGCTCACGTCATGGTCTCAGGGTCCTGGGACCCAGCCCCGCATCGGGTTCTCTGCTCAGGAGGGAGCCTGCTTCTCCCACCCCCTCTCTCTCTCTGCCTGCCTCTCTGCCTACCTGTGATTTCTCTCTGTCAAATAAATAAATAGAATCTTAAAAAAAAAAATGAAAAGAAAAATATCGTCCTTTGGGTCTTAGGTGATTTTTCTAGGAGTACAGCGGGAGGTCGTGGAGGGAACACAGCCGCAAGTCAGAGCTCCAGCTTCTGGGCTTCCTCCCCTCGGTTTGGTGCTGGCTCTGCTCTTTCTAGCCTGGTGACCTGGGATAAACCCACTCTCTTCCTTTCTCAGGTTCTTTTTTTCATTTAAACGGCGCCACTAATGCCCGCCTCGCAGGACTGGGGTACGGATCAGGCGAGATAATGGATGTGAAAGCCCAGCACTGCAGAACCGTAAGAAGCATTATTATTAACTGAAATGCTGGCTGCTGGTCGCCAGTGGCAGGGGCTGGCTAATCCCCAGTGGGGATTAGTTGGCGGCTCCCCAGGCCCAGGGAGGACCCAGGGTGGGCAGATCAGAGGCACCGGGGGACCACAGTGGGGAGGAAGGCTCAGAAGAGGAAAAGGACGAGCTCCCTACTGCTGGCACCACCACTCAAGGCTTAGGGTGAGGAGGGGCTAGAGATCTTCCCCTAGATCCCCAGACAACAGAGAACACCCCAGAAGGTTGCAGGGTACTGAGCCCCTCTCTCCGGTGGTCCACAGATGTGAAGCCTCAGGGGCACTCAGCGAACGAAGTGTTAAGAAAATGAACCAAAGGTGTCTGGGTCTACGTAGACACATCACTCAGGTAATTCAGGCAAAAAGCCCTGGTTTGGGCGTGAGTAACCCACATCCGTCAGATCAGATAATTGCTTTCTTTGTCAGAATTTCCTAGATAATCTCCTCCCCTTTGTTTGGCTGAGAGAACCAGCCTCGCATCTGGGAGCCTCCTTGCCAAACATGATTGGGTCCTTAGAGATGAAGGGCACAGTGTGAGCGATTTTCCATAAACACATTGGCACATGTATTAATTATTACAAGGGGGAAATGTGCCCTTGTGTTCCATCTGCGAGGGTGACGCCATGGACGGGGTGCAGGGAGAGGGGACACGCTGCTGAGGGACACACAAGAGCTCCTTCCCAGCAACCTGTGGGGTCCAGGCTCCAGGCTGGGCATTTTGCATGAAAAAATCGCATTGAATCCCTTCTACAGCTCTGGAGGTAGCATCCAGGAATGAGAAGGACTGGGTTTAGCAGCCAGATACTAATGGACTTTATTCCCTACCCCACCATTTAGTGTGTGAATGCAGCAGGCAGCTCGCCTCTGCCCCGTGGAAGTGAGTGAGTGGCCTCACGATGCATTGGGAGACATCCGCGGTGTCCCGGCTGGGAAGGCCCCGCCAGGCCCACAGCAGGCATGCGACAAGTGCGGGCTCCGGGGTCCCATTTTACAGATGAGGCTGCTGAAGAGCGAGGAGGGGAGGGACGGCCGCCGGAGAAGAATCTATCAGAGGCAACAGACATCACCTCAAACAGAAATGGCACGAACCCGGGGCCCGTAAGGAAACGCATGGGTTTAGAAGAATAAAACGCACAACGGTGGCCCCAGCCCCAACTCTATTCTGTGCACGGCTCAGATTTTGAGGTCACAGGGAAGCAGTTCCCTTGACCTCAGAGGAAAGTAGATGCGCTGAAAAGAAAACGCTCCAGTTAACTACAGAAGGGCAGGTGCGGTGGAGGTTCCGGCCTCCAGGCCTGCTCCGTGCCTCCTGCGAGCCGCCATCTTTCTTCTGAAGGACAGAGCCCTCACCAGGCAGGCCTGACTAAGCTGGAGCGCCCCACCTCACCCCTGCCCAAGCCCCCTGCTCGGCGGTCCGCCCCAGCCCAGCCCATCTGGCCCAGCCCCTGGTGTGGTACAGGCCACGTGCCAGTGATTGTTGCCTGGAAGGAATGGGAAGCCCCCTCCTGTCCCTGTCTGAGAGCTTCCGATGGGGAGGGGCTGAGGCGAGCATTCCCCATTGCTTCCAAAGCCAGGACCCTGACCAAAGCCAGCCTGATAGTGAACTCTTGGCCTGGTCCCCTCCAGACAGAAGGCAAGGTCTGCCTCTGGGTAAAACATTAGCCCCTGCCCCATGATATGGCTCAACCCTCAGAGGCCTTGGCCCCAGCCTGCTGGGGGTACTCACACGGCTCCCAGCGATCACTGCAGGGCCCTCGGAGGGTGGCTAATTAGGGTCTTACCTGGCAGTCACGTGCTCACAGCTGGCTTCCTGTTATTCCCAGTCCTTCCGCGACTCTGCCGCCTCCCTCATAAATGGCCTTTGACTTCCTTGATCTGCATAAACAAGAATTCTGTTTTATCCACACGGCAAAATCGATCGAAGGAGGTATTCCGTACAATGCACGGTGCTTGCACCTGATGGAATCAGATGGGACACGCATGTCCCCTGATGTCAAAGAGTTAAGGACCCAGCAGGGAAGGGGGAGAAGACACCCTTGCTGGCCAAAGAGGCCTTCCTGGGTGAATCCATTCATGAACCAGGCAGGTGAACAGGAAATGAAATGGGACACAGTGAGATGGTTTACCCACTATGATGGTTAATTTTACATATCAATTTGATTGGGCGAAGGGATGCCCAGATAGCTGGTAAAGCATCATGTCCGGGTCAGTCTGTGAGAGTATTTTCTGGAAGGGATTTGTATTTAGACCAACAGACTCAGCCCCACCCGTGCAAGAGGGCATCATCCAATCCACTGAGAGCCTGAATAGAACAAAAAGGTGGAGCAAGGAAACATTTACTTTTTGCTTGGGCTGGGACATCCATCTTCCGCCCTCAGACGCTGCCCCTCTTGGGCCTTCAAAGTTGGGCTGGGACTTATACCATTGGGAGGTCCAGGTTCATAGGCTTTGGACTCCCACTTATACCATCAGCTGGTCTCAGGCCTTTGAACTTGGACAAAATCACAATACCTGGCTTCCTGTTCTCCAGCTTAAAGATGGCGGAGGTCAGGACTTCTCAGCCTTCGTAATCAATTCCTAGAATAAATTCTCTCTATCGATCTGTCTGTCTATCACCTATCCTATCTATCTATTAATGCCAAGTGAGAAACCAAAGTCCTACAAGATTACAGACAGCCTGACAACTTCTTAAAGAAGGTAAAAATTAACATTTAATACACTCTAGAAGGACATATAGAGGAGATGCATACACATAGATAATGTGAAATGATATAAAAAGGAAAAATAAGAGAATGCCCACGGGACTCAGGACAGTGGTTACACTGAAGGAGAGGCGGAGGGGGACGTAATGGGGTGGATCACACAGCTGGGCGTAAGCCACTGTTAAGGCCCCACATTTCAGGTTGGGCGGGGGTTTCACAGGTGTTTATTCCATTCCTTTAAAACAGTCAGCAGGTTGGGGGGAGGTGCTTGGAACCACGGGAGCCACGCCCAAAGCACCGAGGCCCCAGACCTTGCCTTCCAGAATCACTGCGGCCCACAGTTTCGTCTCCCGACGGACAGCAAAGACTGGGTGTGAACGGGAGGGTTGGTGGCTACCACCCAGCGCTCCTCAGACCGGCACGAGGAAGGGGAATTGCCTCCTATCACACCGATCTGCCCATCCCTAATTGGTACCTCTGAACTGAGAAACCTTTCACTAGAACAGGGTAAGCATTCAAGGACTAGGGCAGACCCACCCAGCTTCTAGAACATTGACCTCGTGTGAAGGTGGCCGCCCCCAGGGCCCCCAGGGCCCACTTGGTATCAGCAGAGATCATGGCCTGATCTCCTAGCTCAGGTCACCTCCAGGGTGACCAGGGTGACTAGCTCCCACCTCTAACTAATGCCCTAGACCTCTGCCCCACCCCCCAGGCTTCTGGCAAGTTCTGCAGCATGGGCTGCCTTCCTCAGACGACTCTGCCTCAGAGTGGCCAAGAACCACAGACGCTGCATACCTCTCCCGCCCCTACAAACATATAAACACCCCCACCCAGCCTCCCCTCCTCCCCTCACCGCCATCAGGGTGGGTCTCTGCTCAGCACCAGACGGGCCCTCCCGTGTGCCCTCTACCACACCTTCTCCCGGGGCCTCGCCCCACCAGCCTTTCCCTCCCGCCTTCAGCCCTGAATCTTCCCATCTCTCTCTCTGGAAAGAGTCCTTCCCCACACTCAGCCTTTACACGTGCTCAGGTCTTGACCAACCTGACAAGGAACATTCCACAATGATCGTCTGGTCTCCTCCCCTCTCCTTCCAAACCTCTTCAAAGAAAAGCCCACACTCCGGTTGGGTTTGCCCTTCTCCGTACTCAGTTACTTGAGATCCGAATTTTATGCCACCCCCCTCCCCCCAGTCCCAACTCACTGAAACAGCTCTCAGTTCTGCAAGGCCCTTTCGCGGGCTGAACGTGGTAGAACCTTCAGTGCTCACCTTGCCTGCGGTGCTCCCCCAGAGCTCTCTCATCAAACTCACTGCTCCACCCACCTCCGAGGGTGCTTGGGCCTTCCCGCTTCCCTCTTGGACTGTTTCTTCTTGGGTGCCTTCTCTCATTTGCCCCTAAATGTTGAGGGGTCTATCTCTTCTTCCCCTCTACTCATGCTCCTTGGGTGATTCAACTGTGAGTTGACTCAGCACCATTTGCTGAGGAGTCTCAGTCCCGCGCCTACAGGCCTGACGGGCCTTCTCTTTGGTCATAGTCGCCGGGATGACCTACATCACCTCGAGCTCACCTGTCACCAAAGGAATGTGTCATTCTCCCCAAAAACTGTGTTTCCTCTTCTATGTCCTCCCTCGGTGGCACTGCACCATCCCAACCCATGTGGGGTCCGTTCCTGATTCCCACCTCCGGCTTCCCGCCCCTCAACTGCTGAGTCAAGCACCAAGTCCTGCTGCGTTTCCTTCCCAAGGATCTCTTGTCTCCATCCCTCCTGTCACCCTAATGGGGGCCTGAGCATCTCCAACTATTCTGCTAACGTGACCTCCTTCTCCCTGTACCCCCCAGTTTCATCCTCTCCGTAGCCTAAGTGAGTTTCTAGGCCCAGGCTCTGGCCACACCACCCTCCTGCCCCACCCGCGCTGGGGGAAGAGATTCCGCCCTGGGTGTCGAGGTCCCCAGGGGGTCTTCCCCAGGTCTCCCTCAGCTCCCTGACTCCCGCCCACCCTCCCCCACCACAGAGCTGCTCCCCGGGCGTCCGCTGCATCCCACACACTTGAGGCCTCCCTGGTCTTCACCAACCTGACAAGGAACACTCCACAAGGATCATCCGGGGCTCCTGGGTCCCCGCCACCCCCCCCCCGCCCCGCCCCGCCACCAGACAACTGGTCGACTTTCGGCAACAGGCTTTAATTATTTTGGCGTCGATTTCGCATGTATGAAATCAAAGCTGCATTTCCATTTTAGATTTATTTATCGAGCAGACATTTCTCATACTTCTGTGGTTCCATATCTCATGCCATGTATGGCAACACATTTCCAATATGTCAGAAAGCAAACCACAAAAAGCATAAAAAAAGAAGAAAACAGAGCTGCATATTTACTCTAGCAGTAGAGCAAAGATACATTTCTGGCTCTTGAAAAATGGCACCTGTCATCAGGCAAGATAGATGGGTTTGGATGAATCCCTCTTTGTGCAACAAAATTCTACAAAATGTGCATTAAAAAGAAAACAACAGAACACGGAAAACGTGTCACAGTACGACAGCGGAGAGCTTATTAACAAAATTATTAAAATCGGTAGAACTGCATAAGGTTCAGATCTAGATGCCCCTCCAAGAAGTGAGAAAAAGTGTCCAGGTGACTTACTCAGGACACCCTGAGAGGCCTGGAGAGAGCCTCAGATGAGGGATGGCGCAGAGCCCACACAGGCAACTTGCTTAATAAGCCCACATCTGTCCCTTCATATGTAAACCGGATGTAATTATACCTACTTTGGAGGATTCTTATGAGGAGAAATTAGAAGGCCTGTCACTATAGTAAGCATTCAAGAAATGGGATTATCATTATTATCAGAGGATAAAATGCACAGCATTGCTGGCAGTTAAAATGGAAATCGTGACAATTCAAAGGTAACACAGCGAAGTAGTGAAAAGACACCCAAATTCATAGAAAGGCTTGAACAAGAATACTCCTAGCCACTCTATCCATAATTACCAAATCCTGGAAGAAGCCCATATGTCCATTAGTGGATACATAAATCGTGGCATATTCATACAAAGGAATACTTTTCAGCAATAAAAAGAATGATTCACCAATAAACACAAGAACGTGGGTGAATCACAAAATAGTAACGCTGAGTGAAAGAAGCTTTACCCAAATGATTTCATAACGTATGATGCTGTTTATAGGAGATTCTGGAACTCTAAGGAAAACGAATCCATGGTAGAACAAATCAAAGTAGGGATTGCTTTCGGAGGCTGGCGTCAGGGAGCGACCGGGAAGGGACATGAGGGAATTTTCTGGAGTGGTGGGAAGGTTCTGTACGGTGAGAGGGGTTTGCACCGGTTTTGCCCAAACTCAGCAAAGGCACATTTGAGATCTGCGCATTTCGTTATGTGTAAGATTTACTTGACAGAGAGAGAGAGTGAGAGCACAAGCAGGGGGAGGAGTAAAGAGGGAGAGGGAGAAGCAGGTTCGGGACTGAGCAGGGAGCCCGATGCGGGGCTCGATCCCAGGACCCTGAGATCATGACCTGAGCCAAAGCCAGATGCTTACCCAACAGCCACCCCGGTACCCCAATTATATGTAAGACTTACCTCAAAAGGGAAAACTATAAACAAATATTGAACTCTGGTTAATGAAATGCAGGCAGACTAACATACTTTGAGGGGTCGGTGCTGCTGTCTGCAATTTACTCTGAAGTATATAAAAGGTCAGAAGAATTCTTGGATGGCTGGACGGCCGGATGAGTGAGGGAACAAATACAGTGGAATATTAAGGGCAGAATCTGGGTGGTGAGTGTTCACTGTAAAATTATGTCTAATTTCCCACCTGTTTGAAATGTTTCATATTAAAATATTAGGACAAAAAAGAATGAACCTTTATAGGACATCAGTAGCCCAACGCGGTCGTCAGAATTGCCGAGTGACCAGACCAGGCTCAGAGGGAGGGATGTTGTGAACGTCTGGGGTGCTTGCCTGGCACCTCACGCTGGCATGGGTGCGAACCCGTCCTTCCTCAGCCTGTCCTCACTGTCCCGGGCAGCTGCTGTCCGGGCCTTGGGAAGATGACAAGGGAAGAAAAGAGGGCAAGAGGACAGGAGGGGGGGCATGGTGTCATAGGGTACCAGACACAACTCCGCGATGAAGGTTAGCTTTGCGTTCAGGATATTCATTCATTCATTTGAGAGAGGGAGAGAGCAGGGAGAGAGGCGGAGGGAGAGGAAGAGGGAGAGAGAGAGAGAGAGCAGGCTCCACCCTCAGCACGGAGCCCGACACAGGGCTCGATCTCACGATCAGAGATTGTGACCCGAGCCGAAATCGAGAGTCTGTCGCTTAACCGACCGAGCCCCCCTGGCGCCCCCAGGATTTTTCAATACGGTCTCAAACTAGTGACTTGGGGAGCAGGGCTCTGCCCCCTCATCTCTGGTGTGTGACCTCCAACAAGTCATGGGGGAGGAAGAAGGAAGAAAACGGGCACTCAGGGTAATGACCGGGTCTGGAAGTGGCACATGTCACCTCCGTCTTCTGTCGCCAAAGCGCAACCAATCAGTTGCCCCCATCCAACTGCAAAAAAGGGCTGAGAAACCCGGTCTTGTCATGTGTGCGGGAGGAACAGAGGTGAGAGCAGCCGGCCAGTTTCTCCCCCCACAACCCGGAGAGACGCCGGTCCCAATCCCCGCACGCCTAATCCTCTTTACCTCAGTTTTGTTTTGTTTTTCTTTCCCATAGTCCTGTTTTTTTTTAAGATTTTATTTATTTGACAGAGAGATACAGAGAGAGCACAAGTAGGCAGAGAGGCAGGCAGCGGGAGAGGGAGAAGCAGACACCCCGCTGAGCAGAGAGCCCGATGCGGGGCTCGATCCCAGGACCCTGCGATCATGACCTGAGCCGAAGGCAGTCACTTAACCGACTGAGCCACGCAGGTGCCCCTCCATGGTCCTATTTTTAACATGCTGCAGATATTTATTTACTCTGTTATGGTGAGTCCTTCCCGACAAGCCACGTGAGCTCCACGAAGTTAGCGGTTTTGTCTGTTTTGTTCCCGGGGCCAGAGGAGTACCTGACACACATACTCGTCGGAGAGACGTGTCCTGGTGCGTGCCCAGCGCCGCGTGTTTCCCACGCCTTCGCTCTCCCACTCCGTCCTTCCCCCATCACCTGCCGCCCCTGCCCTGTCCATCCTTCACACGTCAGCCATGGCCCTCCCCCTTTATGAAGCCCTCTGTGACCCCCCTGCCCTTCTGCAGAACTGGTTGTGCCCTTCTTTGTGACACAGTCACACCTTGTGCCAATTTCTACTGTGTGTTTATCCCGCTACTTCCCAGTTGTGAATTTGTGGGTCTTCCCGATGAGATGGTGAGCTCCACCAATGACTGGCCATAGTAAAGACTTCATGTTGTCAGTCAAATGGATGGATGGATGGATGGATGAATACTTAGGCCAATATCTCCTTTATAATTTGGACAGTCTTTAAAATGCTTCAGATTTGGGGTCCCTGGGTGGCTTAGTCGGTTAAGAGTCTGACTTTGGCTCAGGTCATGATCTCGGGATCCTGGGATCAAGCGCCACATTGGGCTCCATACTTGGCGGGGAGTCTGCTTGTCCCTCTGACCCTCCCTCCACTCGTGCTTTCTCTCTGTCTCTCTCTCAAATAAATTAAATCTTTTTTAAAAAGTAAATAAATAAAAGGCATGAAATTTGAATATGAACTGGGTAGTGGATGATCGTGTTAAATTTATTGGGGGCAACAGTGGCATCGGAGAGCGCAGCTATGAATGCCAGAAATAAATCCCAAATTACTCACCGGTGAACTCAGAAGATGTCTGAGATTTACCTTAACAGTCGAATTAAAATTTAAAAATGTGTTGGAGAAGAAGGATAAATGAAAGAAGATAGAAGAAGGCCAATAACCATGGTGAGTACCTAAATACTCATTACACTGTCTATCTACCTTTGTGTTTGAGGTTTCCTTCGTAAAAATTAAAAGCAGGTGAAGCAACAAAGCTGCCTGTACTCTCCTCAGTTCCTTGGAAGCTGCCCTCCCCCCCAGCCCAGGTCCAGATGTGGCATATCCCACCTTTCCGGTCCTGACGGGAAGCCATCAGTATAAGGACAATGAGGCAGACCGGAAAGCAGGAAGGCCACCCAACACAACTTGTCCCCTTTCCCAGGTCGTGTGTCCTGTGGGCCCACTAAGGAACGAGGGCAGATGGGCTCTCTTGCAGAGGAAGAGAAGCTGCCCAGCATTACCTGCAAACATCCTTCTAGTGCATCGGGGCTGGCGAGGGGGTCTTAAAACCCACATAATTCAACTCCGTTCTGAAAGGAATCTGGGAGTCCAAGGTTGAGTGATAGAAGAGGAGTGGTAGAATGAAACCCTCATCTGGGGTCCCCTGAGCTTTTCTCCCCCCAGTCTCTGATCCGTCCGCAAAAAACAACTACGTCTTCTGTGCTTTTTCTTTTTAAGATTTTATTTATTAATTGAGAGAGAACGCAGGGGGAAAGGTAGAGAGGCAGGGAGAGAGAATCTCAAGCAGATTCGGCACCAAGGGCAGGGCTCCATCCCAGGACCCTGAGATCACGACCCGAGTCCAAACCAAGAGTCAGACATTCAACCAAGGGACACTCCCAGGAACCCCTTCTCTCCACCCATCAGAGAGGTACGCCTGGAAAATGGAGTCCTCTGTGCTGGTTAGGTGGATGGATATTTGTAAAATAATTAAGTGTGGCTCACAGAGGCAATAAGACTGCCTAAAATCCATCAAATTAAAATTCAGAGTCCCTTGGAAACCTATGCGTTTATACATTGATAGTGGAAAGCGCATTCGTGGAAACATGCACCCAACTGAGAAGCAGAAGCCTCCTTGCTCTCTGCCTTCTGCGCGCAGGTCCGACGAGACTGGCCGGGCACTTGGGTGTGTTTTAATCTGATCATTCGGCGTTGTTCTACCACTGACAGCCAGCATTCACGACCGGCTCCTGTCCCAGGCACTCGGCGTCCATCCTCCGGTGCTCCCACAGTCCTAACGTGAGAATCGTCAGCATCATCCTCAGACACAGCGTGAGGCTCACAGAGGGCGAGGTGCCTGCGAGGCCCTGCGCCCAGTGAGGATTTGACTCAGGTCTGTCCAAATCATGGCGTATCCTCTTCCCACTCCGCCCAGCTGTGTTTGAAGAATCTGAATGATTTCGGCCACATTAGGGTCACCCGTAAGGAGTCAGAGACACCAGTCATCTGGAAACGAGACAGCAGAGAGTGGAAGATGGAGTGGTGCATCTTCTCTGCTCTCCGGTAGAAGCTCCTTGCTGTAACAGGTGCAGTGGCCATTCCAGGCTCCTGCCGGACCTGGGCGGTGGGGCGACGGGCAGGCGGTCCCCGCCAGCTGACTCGCGGGTGGCGTAG
>CM052811.1:5037472-5057089 GCA_028533885.1 Nasua narica
GATGGATGGATGGGCTGAGTGAGGTCTGCAGAGAAATTAGACTGAACAGTTGCGTGGGGTACACTGCGAAGGACCTTGAGTAGCTCATGAAGGCATCTTATTCACAGACTATGGGGAGCCATTGGAAGATTTTTAAGCAAGTACTGCAACCAGATTTGCATTTTGAAAGGATCTCTTTCGGAGAGATGGCTCTGGCACCAGGGGAAACAGGAAGGCTGCCTGGGCTGGAGATAGGACTTGTTAGGAAGCTGCATTCTCAATGCTCGGAGGGTGAGAGCCTGGATCGCCTGGGGACGTGGAGGGGAATTGGGGTTGGGAGACACCTATGGGGCTATTAAATAAGTAGAAACATCAGGATCTAGGGGCTGACTGGTTCTGTGGGATTTGGAGGAGGATTTAGGATGGTGCCACAGTTTCTGTTTGGACCACCAGATGACGAAAAAGAGTCAATTAAATCAATAGGACTGTGAAGCGAATTATCCATTTCCTTTGGGTTATCGGTCACTGGGGCCTCAATGAAGGAAAAGCATCTTTTCTGTTCTCCTGGTCTGCTCCCCTGGTCTCCCGCCTTTCTGAGCAAGGAAGCAAGTTATCTGTCTTCGGCTCTGCCAGGGACTCTCAAGCTCAAGAAGTGTGAGAACCCTTGTTCCATTTGTAACCCAAGTGACTGAGTCAGTCTATCCATTAGAACATCGGCACCTTGCCATCTGATTCGAAGTCTGATTCGAAGTCTCGAAGGTGTGTTCTTTGCTTCTACAAGCTGCAGGCTGCACTGCTGTGTCGCATTACAGAGCCAGGCACAAAGGAGGCATTGATCAGCTGGTCTGCCATCAAATGCCTAGGTCGTTCCTCTGCCATGTCCTATCTCCAGCACAATGAGGGACTGACCCAGGGTGCCGAGCAGCTGTGTCCACAGGTCCGGCCCATTGCCGGTGGAGGCAGGGCAGGGGGCTCCTTCCACATTCTGGGCACCTCCCGGTGAAGTTTCGGGACAGGCCCCTCGTGGGGGCTGGGAAACCAGGCTGAGTTGTTATGCTCAGAGCCTTATGGAAAATCTGAACAGGGCCTGAGCAAACAGCAAGGCTCACTTCTTGGCATCTGTAACTGGGACTCACCAAAATGCGATGTGAAGTCAGCAAGTGAGGTCAACTTTGGCTGAGAACCTCAAACAGAGGGGGAGAGTCAAGGCGAGGAAGGAAGGGGACGCTGGAGCTGATGCAACCAGGATGCAGCCCTTGTTAACAACGACTGAAAAAGGAACCCTTGGAGGAAAAGTGGTCACTCCAGATCCAGGGGCCGTCCACCCTTGGCCATCTGGCACCCTCCCCTGAGGCTGCCCTAAGCTATGCGCCAAATGCTGCTGCCGGTCAAGTTCAAAGACCTGAGAAAATGATTCACAAACCCTTTCCAAGGAGAGTCACACATTCGGTCACACAGACTTCAGGAATTCCATGGAACCAGGAAACTGAAGTTTCCGTTTAAACCATGACTAGGTCCCTTGTACGACTAGGAGTTAGTACTTCTGCATAGAGGCAGGAAATGTCCACAGCTCCAAATCCTGCAGGCAGACCCACCATTCCCTGGGTAGCCGTTAAGTAAGCCCTTCCACAATGACTATTAGGCACTTTCAGATCCCTTGGGGACGTTTTGCTCTCAGGTCATAGTTTTGTCAGTGGTTCCCCAGGGAGCTGAAAAGAATTAATGCTCTTATGGAAGGGGGCTGGCCCACTTAAAAACTCCCTCCCCTCTAGGATTTGCCCCCACACATGCCTATGCTTGTAAAGAAGTCTGCAAGTCTTGGTTTTTGCTCCCCAAACTTGCTTCATCTAAAATCTCCTGGGGAACATATTAAACAATCCAGATGTCCAGGTCCCTCCCCCGAAGACTGATTCAGTAGGTTTATAGGAGGGCCTTCTGGAATCTGGATTTTAACAAGGGTACCTGGAAATTCTCACCGGTAGGCAAGTAGCGGCAATGATTTCAAGCCAGGGGTCGCAGGTGGAGGGGGCAGGCCAGCCTACGGTCATCCCCACCACACCCTCAGGGGGTGTGCAGTGACCACAGGGGGGAGGTGAGCGTGCTGGCCTGGGTGACCACGGGGGTCATAGGAGAGGCCTATGCTGGGCAGGAGGCCAGCAGGGAGGAAGGAAAGAAGGACTCAGTTCAGAGGTGAGGGGGTTTGCCAACCATTCTGCATCTTCTCCAAGTTCACGAGGAGATCGTTCCTGAATAAGCTGTTCTAAATGAGGCTGTCGCTGCTCGGATTATGAGTCACGACCGTAGGACGGTTCGACCAGGATCTGTCCGGGGCGGCGGCAGCGGTGGGATGAAATAAAGGAGACCATCTGGAGAGGTAGGAGAAAATGTGATTTGGGGGAGGTTTTATCAAGGTTTCCCACTCAAGTGAGGGCCTGAGCACTATGTGTTTCTCATTTCCCCTTGGACGCATCAGGAAATGCTTGGGCCAGTGGCAGGAATTGCTGTCTACTCTAATTTCACATCAGCGACTTCGTCTGCAGGTGTCTTGCTGGCTTCCCGCGGTTCTTCAGACTGATGCTGACTCAGGCCAGTCCCTCCGGACGCCGGCGCCGAGAAACCCTCCTGGCTCAGACTGAACAAGCAGCCGGACGCTCCAGTCCCCCACCGCCCTGAGTGTGGGCTCGTTCCGGAGGGGCCTTCTCTCTCCTTCTCCTCCTCAGCCACAGGCCCTAGAAGTCCCAGCTGGAATTCGTCAATGAAATACTGAGCCTGAGCCTTCTCTGACAGCTTCAATTATCGGCTCAAGAAATCAAAACAAAAGTCAGGAAGAGATGTCAGAGGCAGCAGAGAGTTGGGTCCTCCTGTGGCATGAATACCGCAAGGGAGTAGGGTGTTCTTTCAAAGTTTTGGCTCCATTTGAGGAGTTCGCTTCCTGAGAGGCATTAAAAAGCCCTTATTTGACCAGTTACAAAAATAAATGACCCCAAGAATGATTTATCCGTGATGGACTCACACTCTGTTTTCTAGGGTGGGTTCTAAAACGTATGACGACGACAGTATCTTTTATTGAGCAACTACTATGGGGGCCAGGTATTTGACTGAGATAACCTCTAATTCTTAAAAGGCCCTGCTAGGTATGTGGGCCTACCTCCCTTCCCCATCTGCACCTTCCCAACGAAGCTCAGGCTCTGAGAACTTTGCTCAAGGTAACAGAAGGCTTCAGGGTCAGGATTTGAACTCTGGACTCCAGAATCTAGAAGTCACAATTTTTTTTTTTTTTGGTCTTTAACACTTTTTACAACACTAATTTGTGTTTTCTTTTGGTATCAGCTCTATTGAGATACAATAAACATACCCTACTATCCAACCACGGAAAGTGTACCTTTCAATAATTTTTAGTGTATTAACAGAGCCGTGCAGCCATCATCACAATAAATTTTAGAACATTTTCATCACCAAAAAGGAACCCCCATATCCTTTAACTATTACCTCCCTTATTCCTGGATCCCTTTCCCAGCCGTAAGCAACCACTAAGCTACTTCTGGTCTTTATAAATTTGTGTATTCTGAACCTCTTCCCATAAATGCAATTATCCAATATGTGTCCTCTTGTGTCTGGCTGTTTCCCCTTAGCATTGTGTTTTAAAGATTAATCCCCATTCATCCCCTTTTATGGCTGGATCATATTCTATGGTTGTATGGATTGAATTGTGTCCCTGGCAAAATTCCCATGTTGAAATCTTCACCCCTAGCACATCCGAATGTGACTTTGTTTGGCGGAACACTGTACATATGATCGATCGTGCTGGAGGTCACATACATATACCAGCCATATTGAGTAGATGGGTCCTGACTCTCGTATGGTCGATGTCCTTGTACAGAGGGGAAATTTCGCCACAGAGACACGCACGCAGGAAGAACACCACGTAAACACAAAGAGATGAGAGTCATGTGCCTGGAAGACCGGGAACACCAAAGGTGGCTACCATCCCCCAGAAGCTCAGAGGGAGGCACGGAAGAGTCTCCCTCACGGTCCTCATGGGCCAACCCTGCCAACACCTTGATCTTGGACTTTCAGCCTCCAGAAGTATGAGACAATACATTTCTGTCTAAGCCCTAACCAAAGAACACACGCTACGTGAATTTACCCCATTTTGTTTATTCACTTGTAAATTGTCGGACATTTGAGCTGTTTCTACCTTTTGGCTATTAGGAACAATGCTGCTATCCACCGTTGTGAACAAGTTTTTGTGTGGACGTGTGCTCTCATTTCTTCAGGGCGTGTACGTACCTAGATGCGGAATTGTTGGCTCATGTAGGAACGCCGTGTTCAAACTTTTTAGGAGCTGGTAGACTGTTCTCCCGAGCAGTTACACCATTTCCTAATCTTTCCAGCAATATAGGAGGATCTGGTTTGTCTACATCTTTCCCAACATTGTTATCATCTGTCTTTTCTATTACAGCCATACGAGTGAGTTTGAAGTAGTATCATATCGTGGTTTGATTTGCATTTCCCTGATGACTAATTATATTGAGCATTTTTTCATGTGCTTTATGGCGATTTCTGTATCTCCTTTGAAGAAATATCTATTCATATCTGCTGTCCATTTTTCCACTGGTTTGTCTTTTATTATCGAGTTGTAAGAGTTCTTTACATATTCTAGATGCAAGTCCCTTATCAGATATTTGCAAATATTTTCCCGTAGTCTGGGGGTTTTCTTCACTTTATTTTTTTTTTTTTTAAAGATTTTATTTATTTATTAGGAAAGAGAGTGTGAGAGAGAGCAGGTCAGAGTGAGAAGCGGACTCCCCATGGAGCTGGGAGCCCGATGTGGGACTCGATCCCGGGACTCCGGGATCATGACCTGAGCCGAAGGCAGTCGCTCAACCAACTGCGCCACCCAGGGGGCCATCTTCACCTTCTTGACGTAGACTTAGAAGCACTAAAGTCTTTAATTTTGATGAAGTCCAATGTATATATTGCTAATTAGTGTTTTATCCACATACTTTGCCTCTAAAACTTGCCCCTCTGCCGTCAGTTTTCCAAGAGCAACCAAAGTGATCTCTTTAAAGTATAAAGCAAACACTGCTAGGCCTGGGTGCATGGGAAAATCCTAAAGATTCACTTGTGGGGTCTAGCACTGTCCACCTCTCCAGCATCATCTTACACTCTCTGGCTCACAACATCCCAGCTGCTCTTTTCTCTAAGACCTTTCTCTAAGTGTCTACCTCGCTCCTGCCTTAGGGACTTTGCACTTGCTGTTCCTTTGTTGTCTGCTCCTCTGTAATGTACATTCACCTGTCCTTCTCTTCCTTCCGGACTCAGCTCAAATGCTGCTTCCTTCAGGAAGTCTTTCCTGATTGCCCTCTCTAATGTCACAGCTCCTCATCCACCCTAAATCCTCTTTATTATATCACTCTGTTTCATTTCTGCCAAAAGTATCTTTAATGATACTTTTTTATTTATACATGTACCATCTGTCTCTGCTAGAACCTAAGGTTGATAACAGCAGTGACCTTCTCTGGCTCGTTCACTGCTACATGTTCATTTTAGGGACAGTGCCGGGCACACAGTCGGTAGTTGGTAAATACCAGTGGAATTCCGGAGCAATGTAATAGAGCAGCAACTACAGTGTAGTATAGCACGGTGACTTGGGACTGAAAGAAACCTTCATAAATCTTAGGATTAGAAAGAACCTTAATCCTTCGGGTTTTATCAAGTCCCTTCAGTATAGTTTACATAATTTGGAATATTGGGCCTCTGACAGGATGGGCAAGCTAAGTGGTGTATCCTTTATGTACGCAAGAAAAATCCTTCTCAAATTTTAAAATGCAGACAAATTACCTGGGGGGTCTTGTTAACATGCACAGTCTGATTCACTAGATCTGGGATTCTGCATTTCTGGCATGCATGCAAGTGATGCTGATGTTGCTGGTGTGGGGACTGCACTTGCAGCAGCCAGGAGTGAGGGGACAGGAGCGCCTTAGTTCACAAGAGATGATGTCACACTGCCGCCATCTTGAAACTAACAGCCCTGTAAGTCTTCCCATATCATAGGAAGAAAACTGCACATTTCGGTGTGACCTCTGAAGGGGTCGGATCATCAAACAGTCCCCTTCTCTCTACCATCCGATGAAAGATTTCCCTCTACAAACATATCTCTTCCAGAATATTTGAGCCAACAGAGAAGGCCCCATTCTCTGGGGCTTTCTCAGCCAATAGAGAAGAAACCATTGTGGGAAAAGCCCACATGGTTTCCTATCTCTCAAACTATAGATTTTCTGTTGAATTGCTATGCCTTCTTTCATTTTGTATGCTGAAAGAGAAGCACTTACATGTGATTCAATTCCATGAACATTTACTGAGCACCTACTGTGTGCCTGCCCTGTGCTTTGGAAATAGAGGTACATAGACCTCCCCTTCTCCTCCAGGAGTCTAGTCTAGTGACAGCAGTGAGACGAGGAAACAAATGGGTAGTCATGATACAACATGAACGTTGCTATAATGGAAGCATCCAGAACTCTGGGGGGAGCATTTTATTTCCGGAGTGAAGTAGAGACTGATCAGTTCAGTGAAATGAACGTGCCTATCTTGTCTGACTCATTATTTGGCTAACCCAATTGCTTCACACACCAAAGAGAATGGGGGAGGGGGTGAGCACAAGAGGGGGCAAGGGCAGGAGAGGCCTTTTACAGTGTACTAAAGTACAGAGACCGGCACACGATCCCATTTCCTACCAGAGCACTGGAGACAATGTCTAAAGCACCATGGAAGCACAGGAGAACATGGGTGATTCAGCCTACAATGTTTGTTTGTTCACTTTTTAAGTAGGCTCCACACCCAGTGGGGGACTTGAACTTAGGACCCGGTCAAATGCTCTAGAGACTAAGCCAGTCAGGCGCCCCTCAGCCTAGAATGTGTAAAAGAGTCCCGGAGGGGCTCCTGGGTGGCTCAGTTCGTTAAGCCTCTATCTTCGGCTCAGGTCATGACCCCAGGGTCCTGGGTTTGAGCCCCACATAGGGTTCCCTGCTCAGCGGGGAGCCTACTTCTCCTTTTCCCTCTGCCATTCCCCCTGCTCGTGCTCTCTCTCTCTGTCAAATAAATAAATAAAATCTTTTAAATAAATAGTCACAGAAAGGAAGTCTGGGTACGATCCTGAAGGATGATCAGAAGTTTGGCAGGCAGACAGGAGATTAGAGTGCTCTAGGCTCAGGGTCCTATGGAAGTACTTAATGAACTCAGTGAACAGTGAGAGCGAGGTGTGGCCCAGGCGTGGGTTCCACCGCTGGGGGAAGGGTGGGTGAGGATTCGGCCGGAGCCACGGGGAAGCTGGGAAGCTAGGACTTACCCTCCAGGAAAAAGATGAAAGGCAGTCGACCATGTTCACTCCTTGTATCACAAAAGGGTTCTGTGAGTTGGGGAAAATGAGAAGTTTAGTGCGGTTAAAATGGGGACAGCAAACTTCTGTAAGGGGCCATATCATATGGTAAACATTTTAGGTATGTGGGCCTCCGGGTGTGGGGGTCTGTCGCAACTATTCAACACCACCACAGAGAATCTGTAAGTGAATAGGTGTGGTTGTGTGCCAATAAAACTTTATCAATGCTCGCATCTGAGATGCATATCAATTTCGTGTGAAATAGTATTCTTTTGATTTTTTTTCTACTATTGGAAAATGTCAAAACCATTCTCAGCTCAAGGACAGTATAAAATCAGGCTACGGGCCATACCTGGCCCTTGGGCTGTACTTTGTGGCCCCTGGGTAACAGCGAGGCTGAGAGAAGTTAATAGTGGTGGAGGCTGGGGACCAGCCTGGTACAGACTGTGACTGAGGAGTTCCAGCTTTTCCTGTGGCCAATAGGGAACAGCTGGAGCTCTTCAGGGCTGGGATACGGTGTCCAGATGAGGCACGAGTGGACATCCGAGCCACCTGAGGCCACCCTGGGAGCCTGAGAATGGAGCTAAGTTGAGGGGGAAGCCAGTGATTTGCAGCAAGAAAATAAATTAATGCAAGCACTCTTTAAAAGCTTTAGCAAAATCTATTTATATGCCGAGTGCTAATTAAACTTTCTTTGCTTTTTCATTAAAAGACCACACCCTCTGTTGGCACTTAATTGTGTTGTTCTAAGTACTTGAAAACAACAAATGGCATTTGCTTAATTACCCTAAGATAATTTTTATTAACACAAGTTGCCTTTGCGTGTATAGTCCAATTTACTGAGGTTTTTGTCCCACTCGGGCTTTATCCCATCGGCGTGACTCAGAGTGGGAAGGTCTTATGCTCTGCCTCCTGATACGGAAGATACAATTATACTCAGTAGTGGGCTGGTAAATGTTTAACAACCTGCCGGGGGAGTTGGGGGGTGTATGGAATGTGTGTATACATACATTTATTTTAACTTTCACTGATATAAGGAATATGTGGTACCCAATTTATAAATAATACCAAATTATACAATATTCTTAATTTTAAATTCTACACAGCTAATTGATTCTCACAGAATGCTTTCATTTCTTTTTGCTGAACTCTTGTATTCATGGCCATCGGTGTTTGCAACTCCACTGTGATTCGACAAAATAAGACTATGAATAAATGCTTGATTATTATCCAGTTCAGCGAAGAAGTGGCTCATGTCACTGACAAACGAGTGTAGTGCCGACGTGAACGCTGGTTGATATTTCCGTCCATGTTAATAAATAAGACAAAAGTGAAGCCATAAAGATGCATGTTGTAGCTTCATCGTCTGTCAGTGATATGATCAACTCTTTGCTGAATCATTATCAGTTTGCAAATACTAGAACATGACTTCAGATATCTCCACTATTCACAACGTAAAGGTCACAGACATGACGTGCTTTTAATTTGCGATATTAACATGTTCTCTACCTCTTATTTAGGTTTAGACGATCAACACAACAATAAGCAAAGCCTTGGTTTTTTTAGCCTTTGTAAATATTCCCACCATGGACAATTTCAAGCTGCTAAAACGCAGAATTGGGAAGAGTACACCATTAGAATAGTGTTTCTACCATACGGATGCAATCAGCAGTTTGCAAAATTTCTGAAAATCTGACTGTCCGTTCTCTGGAATCAGCTCTAGCTGGCTCCAGCATAGTGCAGATTATGCCTCATTTTTCTAGAAGCGTCTCTTACAGTTCAGCAGAGTGTTACCCAGAGAAACTGCTTTGTTAAAACAAAAAAAACGAACAGACCTCAAGTATCTCAATGTGAAGTCAACTATGAATAAATCAGTTTGTCATCTAAACTTATCAGTTTAACAAAATTACAACATCTCAAAAATTAGCTTTAAACATCCTCTAAAACATGCTTGTTCTCACATGTCTAAGACCAATGATTAGATTCTCAGTAATAATATGGCCCTTGTGACACCTTTTTGTGCCCAAACTAAAACCCGGATCATGGAATCAAGGGATTCAAAACTAGCTTATCTAGCTTCTTTCATTTTACAAATGAACTGAATTCAGAGAGGTTAATTTACTTCTCCAAATCACAGAGGAGCAAAGCTGATATCAAAACCCAAGTTTTCATTTATAAAATAGTTTCTGTGTGCTAATTTTTCCCCCTCAAGTGCAAGGTGAGATCACTGTGGTAAACGTATTCAAACTTCTCTCACTTTGGGATAAGCACATCCCTTTAGTAACACTGTTTTGGGGAGAATGTTGTTAAGTTGTAGACAAGAAACTCCTGGTTATACTTACATGTTCTATCTCTAGGGACACTGTGGGTTTTTTTTTTTCCCCCCTTATTTCACTACACTATTTACCATGATTCTTTTAAGGCACAGGTGTACCATTCTAAGAGTAATTGTTCACGAATTAATAGCAAGTGAACTGGATGCGTCTGGTGTTAAACCAGTCAACCTTCAAGAACATTTCAGAGTTAGGAACATATTTTACACCTTGACCTGGGAATAAAAAATCCCTGGTTCTCGAGAACTACTGGATGCAGAAAAATTCCTTTGGAAAATGGGCGGTTGGCCAGTCTCAGTGAACCGCTGAAAATGTCATTTTTGAGAGGAGAGTTTCTTTCCTCTTCCCTGGAAATGACAAGTCTGCAACACCGAGTTTCTTTTCTTTTCTTCCTTTTTCAAGTGTTTTTCTTTATTTTGAAGTCATACAAGCCTACAACCTCTTGTCTGAAATTCCTGGGGCCAGATGAATGTGGAATTTAGAACTTTCCAGTTTTTAGACTGGTAATATAGCACATACACAGGATATTCTGAGTCAACCCCAGTAGGGTCTGGGGCAATACTCCATAACCAAGCACATTTATATTTTGCAGAAAAACATGAATATTCATATGAAGTGGGATAAACAAGACTATAAAGTTTCACATCAGTTCATTTCAGGTCAATTTTACGACTGAGATTTTAAAAGCTTTAGGTTTTTCGTGCTATTTAGATGTGAAAGTTCTTCATAAGGGAGCTCAGGCCTTTAATGACATTATCGACAAGTTTTTCCCTTCATGCATTAAAAAAAATGCATGTGCGTGTCATGTTTTCTTGAGCCACATTCAACTTTAATTTTATTCTTTGTTGGAAACTACTCATTCTCATTATATTAATCTCAGAGGCACATTAGCTGTGTCTTGCTCTGATCTTGCTTTTTGCCCACTTTTGCACGGAGCGAGGTTTTCTTTGATTCTCAGGGGTGTCTGTGAGAGGACACTGCTTTTGTGTTCTGTCACAGATGTCCCCTTTGCACCACCAGTGGACTTGGCAATGACTTGCTTCCCACCAGCCCTCCTATCCACTTGCATAATGCATTGCAGCTTTGCAATTTTATTTCTGCGGCTACTAACTGTTCCTGTAAAGATACCTGAAAAGTTATATTAAAGTACAGGAAACAAGAACAGGAGTTGCCTATGAAGAGAGAGCAAAGAACACCATGCTCAACTATGTCCCTGCAAAAACAGTCTTGATCAGTCTGGATAATGCTGTACTACATGCCAAGGAAAAACACGACTTCCACATCTTAAATCCTATGGGCCTGCTAGACACTAGTCCTCTAAAAGTCAAGACTTGAGAAAAATTATCCAGAATATTCTCCAGTATCAACAACAAAAGCTATAGCTGGAAAACTAGTTGGGAGGAAAACAGAGTTGGCCTGGTAAAGGGGAGGATGTATTAACATAAATATGGACAGGACTTGGATTGTACAAAGTTGCATATGGAGGAAACCCACCAAAGACACCAGAAGAGTGAAAACACATAAAAGATAAAAGCGGAGATGCTATGGTTTTAAAAACTGTAACTTATTGCCTGGTGAAGTCATTCATAAAAGCTATCCACTAATATAGCTATTTCGGACAGCTAAATTTCACAGGCAATGCTACTAAAATACCAAAGGCCATACATAACGTCTGACCCAAGCTGCCATGTCATATAGCGAATTCTTACATGGGAGCTTAAAAAAGATTGTTTGACTGGTCCACTGTCCTGCAACTTTGTCAGGAGACCGCTTTGTCTGACATATTGAATTTCCAGTGTCTCTCACACTTCCTCCTTTTCAGATGCACAAAAGGTTTTTGTCAAGTTTCTCTTGGTTTTATGGCTGGCAGCTACAGAAACCACGCCACATGCCTGGTGTAGAGTTATAGGGTGTAATTTGATTGGACTAGTGTCTTTGGAGCTTCTGGATTTTTAAAAAATAACTAATAAAAGTTTCCTTGAGAGCTGTTACGTGAAAATCTGTTCACTAATTCAAATTCTGTACTGGCCCAGTTATGTGCGAGATTTGCCTGCCATTGTTGCATGTTCTCTCTGAACCCGAATGAAAAAGAGATTCCTCCGGGTTCCCAAGCCCTCCCCGGGTTCCCTGCTCTTCCTACAGAAATTCCACCTCGGGGCATCCAGTTATCCGCCCAGGCTAGATCCTGGTCTAGTACCCTAAAACTATTTCCAATGAACCCAGAATGATCTATGGCTCTGGAAGCTTAGGAACACGACTGGGACGTTCACTGGCGCCCCGTGAGCTCTGCAGCGCTCCGACCTGCCAGGCAGTGGGACCGAAGTTTGAGCCCCTGCTGCCCCGGGGCCTTCACTGTGTGCTCTCCAGCTAACTGTTTTCTCTATAACGCAAGTAACTCTCGCTTTACGGGCCTCCTGAGGCTGGGAGGGTGACGTGACCTTACGAAGAGCACGGGAGCACTCACCATATGCTCATTTCGTGTGACTGTTACCGAACCCCAAACTGGCGAGGGGGTGCTGCCCAGCGGGGCGCGGGGAGGCGTGTGTCCCGGAGTGCGCGCGCGGGGCGGGGCGCACCGTCCGGCAGGGGGCGAGCTCCTCACACTTTCTCCCTCGCCCGGACGGGCATTCCCGGCGGTCCGGGGGGGACCCCCAGGAAGGTTCCAAGCTCCGGGTGGGGTAGGGTCCACAGGCGTGGGCTGCGGCTCGGCCCAGAAGGGTGCGACGCGGCCCCTGCCTGCCGGCCAGGCCCGGGGGGCGCGCCCTCGAACCACAGCGCGCGGCGCGGGGCCCGAACGCCGAGACAATGCGGCGCGCGGCGGCGGGCGAGCGGCTCGGCGGGCCGGGGCGCGCGCCGCCTTCCTTCCTGCAGGCTCGGCTTCCCGGCGGCAGCGGCGGCGGCGGCGGCGGCGGCGAGCGCGCGGATTGGCGGCCCGGCCCTCCGCACCGCCCCGCCCCGCGCTCGGCCGGCCGCCGCCCCCGGCCCGGACCCGCCCCTCTCCGCGGGAATCGCTCGGGGCCCGCGGCTGGGTGGCCGGCAGTTCCCGCCGGCTCTGCGCGTCCGCCTCGGGGCTCGCTCGGGGAAGGCAGGCGGCGAAGCCCTCGGCGCGGCGGGCGGAGCGGCCGGGCCCGAGCTGCGCGGGGCTGCGCGCGCGCGGCCCCTGCTCCCCGCCGCCGGGCCCCCGCGGACGGCAGACCCGCGCCCTGCGGCGGCTCCCGCGGCTCCTGCGGCGGCGGCTCGCGCGCCCCGGCGCTTCCCTTTGTCCGCGGGCCGGGCGAGCTGCGGGCGCGGCGGAGGCGGCGGCGGCGGCGTCCGGTCGGAGCCCGCGGGGCGGCTGAGGCGGCGGCTCCCCCGCGGCCGGTCGTCCGCGCCCGCGCGCCGAGGCGATGCCGGACCAGATCTCCGTGTCGGAATTCGTGGCCGAGACCCATGAGGACTACAAGGCGCCCACGGCCTCGAGCTTCACCACGCGCACGGCGCAGTGCCGGAACACGGTGGCGGCCATCGAGGAGGTGAGCGGCGCCGGGCGGGCGTCGCCGGGCGGCGGGGGCGGGCGAGCGGGCCGGCGGCCGGGCCTCAGGTGGCCCCGCGGCCCCGCGCCCTGCCCGCCGCCCGCCCGCCCCCGCCGCCCGCAGCCCGGGAAAAGTTTCTTTTCCTCAAAATCTGACGCGGCTGGGGCCCCCCTGCCCGACACAGAAGCCCTTTGTTCCGTGTAGGTGGCTCCGAGGAGATGGCTGATGGCTACCTTGGGCCTTTTTAAGCCCCCCCCCGCCCTCTTTTCCCTCGCGGGGCCCCGGGCCGGGCGGCTCCCCGCGGCGCCGCCAACTTTGGCGGGGAAGGCGGGATGGGCGGTGAGCGGGGACCCTGGCGCCCGGCGCGGCGTGGGCAGTAAGCTCGCCAGCCCCCACCTCTCCTCCCGGCTCGGCCGCCCACCTCCCACTTGTTCTGGAACGGCCCCTGCCCGCAGCCTGCCCCGCGGCGCAGCCGTGTGTGTGCTCCGAGTCCCGCCGCAGCCCTCGCGCCGACTCTGCCCGACTCTCGGGCGGGTCGGAGGACCCCGGCTGTCCAGGAAAGGTGTGCACACCTTAGCGGGGAAGGCCTGACCGCGTTCCGCATCGCGCCCGGGAGCCGAGTGCGCGGAGCTGTGTGCGGAGCCGGGGCTTCTGCTCCCGAGACCTTTGATAGCCGCCCCCCGGTTGCGTGTGTCTCACCTGCTTGAACCCCTGATCGCCTCCCTCCCCATCAGCCTGGAAAAGGCCTGATTTTAGTCCAGTGCTTTCAAGGTGCAAAGTCATCATGCCTAGTGCTAACCGGTAAGCCCTCCACATCCTGCGGAGAGAACACTTGGGAATGAACAAGCTTAGGTTGACAATCCACGCAGCCTGCGGTGAAGGGCCGAGTTTGGGAGCCCAGGGTCCCCCGCTGGCTGTGGTGTCGGGCAGCTCCTCACCTGTCTGCCCTCATTTTCCTTACCTAGCAAACGGGACTAGTAATACATCCTTCCCGGGGTTATTCTGAGGGTTAGAGACGCGGTGTGTAAGGTGCTTCGCACTCTGCTTGGCTCACAATAGGTAACCGCTTTAGGAACCACACGTGTGCCCATACAGAATGGATGATTAAATTTCTCTTGACCAGAATGTCAAGTTACAGCCTCAAAATGGGAGTATTGTAGGGATTTTAGAAGATGGTGATTGGGCTAGAGTGAGTGAGAGGAGGTCACCACAGAGCTTTTAATTAAGTGATGCCATTAATTTTTTTTTTACCCACTTGAACAAAGCAACTGCTGTTAGGAATTGTTTGGGGGGAAATCCAGAATGTCTCCCTTAGTGGGAATTTTTTTTCTTGGTAGACATAAACAGTCAATAATAGGCTGTAATCATACTCGTAAGTAATAGATTCATCATTCTGAATATTTTAAGTATACCTAGGGTATCGTCCGGCCCTCCCTCCTTCCTTCTCTCCTTTTTCTGGTGAAGGAGAGCTACGTGTAAACCTTTTGTAGTGAGTTCTGTAATCCCTCATGACTTAATTCTACTTGTGTCAGCAAGGCATAAAAAGATGGCTTTAAAAGAGGCCGATGGGGATGACCCAAAGTTTTTCCAGAAGTTCTGGTTGAAAAGCAAGGGGAATATTTTCTTGATGTTTTGAGAATACACATTAATAATGTCTATGGAAGGATTGCAACCAAAAAAGTAGCCAAGTATTTCTTTAGGCAAGGAAGCTTTGTACACGATCCCTTAAAGAAGGCTTGATTGTGTGTAAAGTTCTGTTTCTTTTCCCCACTGCAGTTTGTCACTTAAATATTAACACTGGCAGATGCCGGGAAGCTAGACAAATTGGAATTGCTATTAAAATGGACATAGCCTTCCTCTGATTAATTTTAGTTTGCTGTGTATAATTCCAAAGCTTTTTTTGTATCCTTGCAGGAGATTACCCGAGAGCTCAGTTACTGAGCAGATTAAAAAGAGATTGGATTTGGTCATTTTATTAAATTGCAAGCTTGCTCCATGTTGTAGTCGTAGCACACGAATTGTTTAAACTCTCAAAACTGAAAAAAATTGAAATCATTACAGATCTGTCTTCACTTTAAGTAAAGCCACTATTCATACTATGATGATGATGAAATTTATGAGTTTGAATTTATGAGATAACTACATTTGAAAGGTGTTTACTCTCTGAGGAATGACTGTGGATTCCTTTGAATAATACTCTGTTCTCGGGTGTTTAATGTTCATTCCCATTATCAAATCGTGTTCCGTATACACTCTGATTAAGAAGTGATGCCCACATATTTTGGTTTTCAACAAGCATCTACTTTTCATACTGAAGTGAGACAGAGAGTGGGTGTTGTGACTTGTTATTCATTTAACAGAAATAAAATAAATTTAAAATTTGCAAGCTCTTGGCTCTATGTTTAAATAAATGAGTCATGAAATTAGCAAACTAATTTTAAACTGATAAACCTTTGTGAACGTATTATTTCCAGTATAGGTTATGTCTGATAAAAATCGTTGTACAACTACAATGTACTTTTTTGATACGCATACCTGTAACTGGACTGTTAGTAGTTACTAACCCTTGTAATAGGGTTCCTATTCTGTACTGTGAATGTCACATCTGTCACATCTATTTCTCATCCTGGCTTTATACATGAGGAAATGGAGACTGAGGATAATCTGCTCAAGGGTGTAGAGTCTAGTAAATTGAAGAGCTGGTAAATTGAACTTGTTTCCGTGCTGTTTTCAGAAGTATTGCTGTTTCCCGCTACTTTCTTTTTTAAGATTATTTTTAAGTAACCTCTACACCCAAGGTGGGGTTGAGCGTACAACCCTGAGATCAAGAGTTGCGCACTGCACTGACTGAGCCAGCCAGGTGCTCCTGTTTTTTATTACTTCTAATAGCGCTGAATTCTCAGGAAAAAAAAATAAAAATGCCGATTTCTCTGAACTCCTCATTTGTCAGAACTGAGGTCAAGTTCAGACTCTACTACTTGCCAGTTGTCTGAACTTGGGTGAGATACCTAACGTTTTTTCACTCTCCTCGGCACTAAATTCTGGATAACAGTACTTCTCTACTTCCGAGGGTTATGGGGAGGGTTTACTGAGATAATCCACAGCACTGTGCCCGACAGACACCTGGTTTAGTAAATGCCAACTGCTTAACAGATTATATTATTGTTAATCCATGGAAGCTGATGAGGACTTTTGCACCAACATGGGATTTTCATGGGGGTTAGATAGGCAGGGTAGGGGAAATGGATGGATGGTTGATTGAGTTAAGTGAATGAAAACTACATCTCTGTTAACCCATGCTTATTACTATTTTTTTAAACCAGTTTGTCGTCTTGGCAGCAGGTCAGCACATAGCTATGTTTTAAAATATTCGCCTGGTGATCACTTTCTCTGGGTGAAGTAATTACTGTGCACATTTTTAGTAAAGTCTGCTGCTACCACTAGATGGAATCTGCCCTGTGTTTTTGGAAATAATGGAAAAAAATAAGTAGTTGTGACATAACTCTGAAAAGTGAGCATCCCCCCTTTTTGGGGGGGTTATTTCTGTCTCAGTTTCTTTGAGTCTCTAGGCACTTCGAAATATTCTCGAAGTAGGAAAAAATTGTGTACATATTTGGAATATTCATGTTTATAAAACCCTCCTGTAGAGCACCATCCATTCTATTTTGATTATTTGGCTTTGTTAGATATGTAGTTTTAAAAATAAATTTGATGTTGACTGGTAAGTATTAAAATTTAATCTACTTCCTTCCGGGGCCATAATTCTCTACTCTGTTGTCCTTGGTTACCTTGGAAATCTCATTGCTGTCACAAGCACAGGGTTCTGACTGCAGGGGTAAAATGAGCATCTGGGCTGCCCAGATTCCCAGTGGCCTTGCTGTCCTTGGGGCCAGATGCCCTTCCCAGCAGTTCAAGTGGGAACCTGGCCCATGTGCTTTTCAGGCAAGAATGTGATTCTGAATCTTAGCTTTTTGTGAAGAGGGCTCTTCCAAATTCCAGCCTAACAGATCTTGGATCTTTTGTCAGAAGGACATCATCTTGTTGCCCATGGGTTTGTGTTTTTGGAAATGAGGTTGTGTGGTCAAATAGGGCCACCTTATTTATGCTGTGTTCTGAAATCTGGACTTATGTGTTTGGAAATTTTTGAGTCATTTAAGGAGGAAATGATCTTCTCCTGTTATATAATTCCCCCCTCCTTCCCGCAATTCAGTTTCCCTCTTTCTTGTGATTAACAGTGAAAATACTAATGGTACTTACTGCTGGTAGGTTCCAGGCTCTGTCATGCAATTTTTATTGAGTCTTGTTGTGTGCTAGGTGATGGGAATAGAATACCAAGTGGGGTAAGTTCTGTCTTCGAAAGAACCTACAACTGAAGAGGGAGAGACATCTTATAAACAAATCCATGCGATAAACCAAGTTAATGTGAGGGCTTTGGCTGTATGATTGTCCAGAACCGTGGATGCCCGGGGATGGCATTGGTCAAATGTGCCTGGGGCTGTGGTTAAGAGGGCCTTATGTAGTGATGTGTGAGTCGTAAGATCAAGGTGGTCACCGGTGGGTTACTACACGCTTTAGTCACTAGTCTCAAAATGGTCTTCTGCGTCTGCTTCCCTGCCTTAGGTAAATATTAATCCACTCCTGAGGTGGTGGCCAACTAGGCCGCTGATGGGAATTTCCTAGTGTGCAATTTACAGAGGGCGGCTCAGGGCAAGAATTTGGAGGGATCCGTGATTCTTCTCTTAGGCTCCACATTTCAAGACATTGCTGCCATTCTTCATGCAGCATATACATTGTAGGCCTGTACTCTCTAACTTAGTAGCCTAAGTTTAAAAATTTATTTTCTCCACTGTACTAACCGAAATTCAAGTGCTCGGTAGTATCGGTGTGTATCAGACAGTGTGGATTAGAACATTTTCATCCTCGCAGAAAGTTCTGTCGGACAGACCCTTGCAACCCAAGGCAGGGCCCACTGACCCTCAGCATTGGCATCGCCTGCCAGCTTGTGAGCACCGCAGAATCTCAGATCCTGCTGAGACCTGAAGCTGACTACCTTTGACTAACATCCCCAGGTGTATTATATGCATATTAAAGTTTGAGAAGCACCGTTCTTCTAAGAGTGTGAATCCTGTTGCACATCAGCATCACTTGGGGCTGGGAGGGATTTTGTAGAACACAGACGCCTGGCCTACTCCCTGAAAGTCTGACTTACTGGTCTGGGTGGGGCCTGGAGTACCGGCATTTTTTAAAGCTTCTCCCCAAATGGGGTTGATAATCCCTGCAGTAAACAGATAATCGTGTAGTGTAACCGACGTTATTACTATCAGTGATAAGGGATAAGCGATAAGAAAAGTTGAGTGGAATTTGGGACTAGAAAGGGACTTGGGAGATGGGGAGACAGATCAGGAAAGGTCTTTCTGAAGAGGTGACCTTAGAGCAGAGCCTGGAATGCGGTGAGGAAGCCAGCCAGAGAAGGGTTAGGGGGGAAGAATGGCATGTGAAGAGGCTGGAAGATGTGGACAGGCGGGGCACTGAAGGACGGGAAGAAGGCGGTGGGCGAGGAGGGAAGGCCGAGGGTGGGCAGGGCCAGGTCACACAGGCCTCCGTGGTCTTGGGGGGGAACTGGACCTTGTTCTGCTGGGATGGGAAGCTAGCAGAGGGTTTGAGCAGGGAATAACATGATCTGATTGACATTTTACAAGTGTCACGGTGATTGTTCTAGGGAGAATAGACTAGAGAGGAGAGGGGGAGCCTAGTGGGGCTGGGAGTCTGGTGCAGTCAGCCAGGCCAGAGGGTCCTGGCCTCGAGAGGTTGGGTCTGGTGGAGATAGTGGTGGTGTGCTGGGGAGAGATGAGCAGAACGGACGGCCGGCCAGCCGAGTTCACCCGTGCGACCTGGAGAACGGACCCCGGTGTCTCTCTGGTGAAGCTGAAGCTCTCTGCTTCAAGGCCAGTTGTGTGCTGCCCAGCCTCCCTTGTTCTAGAACTTCTCTTAGGACCAGTCCTGAATATTTATTTTGTTTCACGGCAGACTGGGATTTGGGAATATTAAAGCAGAGCAATGTAGACGTGGGCTGGAGGGACATGTTCACTTCTCTTCTCTGCGGTTTCTAGGCTGAGGATGGCTGGTGACACTTTCTTGGCTGTGTCAGATGCCTGAGATCCTGTCCCTGATCCAGCTCCCCAAATGCTCCTCTTTCCCTACTAAAAAGAGGTGCTGAGTTCACCTCGTCACTATCCTGCAAGAGAAACCTGCCTCCTTTGCTTACGCTTGTAGGTGTCGTATGGCCTCGATGCTGTTGCCGTGGCCCTTCCAGGTGCTTTTGGACCATTATCGGTTTAGCACGTGCATAATGTTGGGGAATAAATGGGCCATTAACCAGAGCTGGAGTATTCCAGCTGGATTCTTTTTTTTTTTT
>CM052811.1:5057589-5277940 GCA_028533885.1 Nasua narica
GGGAAGGAGACAAACCATAAGAGACTCCTAAACTCACGAAACAAACTAAGGGTGGCTGGGAGGTGGGGGTGGGGGGTAGGGTTATGGATATTGGGGAGGGTACGTGCTATGGCAAATGCTGTGAAATGTGTAAGCCTGATGATTCACAGACATGTACCCTGGGGCAAATAATACATTATATGTTAAAAAATAAATAAAATTTAAAAAATAAATAAAATCTTTAAAAAAAAAATCACTTGTTCTTTGATATATGGGTTTATTTGTGGATCCTGAGTTCTGTTCCATTGATCTTTCTGTCTGTCCTTATGCTAGTACCACACAGTCTTGATTACTGTAGGCTTATAGTAATTTTTCAAATCAAGAAGTGTGAGTCCTTCAACTTTGTTCTTTTCCCAAATTGTTTTGGCTATTCAGGGTCCCTTGCATTATTATGTGAATTTTAGGATCGACTTGTCAATTTCTGCCAAAAAGCCAGCTGGGATTTTGATGGATGTTGCATTCAATCTGCAGATCAATTTTGGAAGTACAGACGTCTTAACAGCCCATTTTTAGCATTTTCTCATCTGTTACCTTGGGATGTTTTTCATTTATTTAAGCCTTTAATTTCTTTTAATGATGTTTTGCAGTTTTCAGTGTACAGGTCTTGCACTTCTTTTGTTAGATTTATTCCTGAATGTTTTATTCTTTTTGATGCTATTATAAATGGAATTGTTTTAATTTCCTTTCTGGATTATTGATTATTAATGCATTGAAATATAATAACTTTTGTATATATTATCTTATATCCTGCCATCTTGACAAATCTGTTTATTAGTTCTCATAGAGGTGTGTGCATGTGTGTGTGCGTGCACTCTTTAGGATTGTCTATATTCAACATAATGTCATTTGCAAATAGAGATAGTTTTGGTTCTTCTTTAACGATCTGGGTGTCTTTCATTTCTTTGTATTGTCTAGTTGCTGGATCAGTTCTTAAATCATCTTTAAATGCCCACCGGGTTGCACAGAATAGGGACTTGACTATTTCATGGGATGACCGACTTTAGAATTAAGAAAACATTTTGTATGTATAGCCAAAATTCCTTACATTTAATTCGTTTTGTTCCTTCTCATCTGGGCTCTGAATATACTAAGGAAATTGGAAGATTGATTTCTGGTTACAAAGTAAGGTTGGGCTGGTAAGTGGGTTTCAGATATTTGCCTGGTTCAGCCTGGATGGTCAGCGCTCAGCTGGGAAGTTCATGGCCCAGGAGACGGGCCTTGTCTGTTTCTGCAGCCGCCAATTCTGAACAGCTTATTGTTTCTGCTGGTTAATGTGGCTTTTGGGTTGATCCTTTCGAAAAGCATCGTCTTGATTTGTTCACCATGGGAGACCACTTACTTTTTGACAAAAGGTAATTGTTGAGATTCCTGGTTTTCTTCTCACCTTGTAAATCTCTTTTTGGCAAATAGGAATGAGGTGTGTTTACTACTGGAGCTGCTGGGCTGTCAGAACCTGTAGCTTTTCGTTGTCTTGGTTGTGGCTTGCCGGGTCGCCGACTTTTGATTTAGAAGTGGTATTGCTGGATTGTTTGCCAGCATGAGTGGCCCACAGTAGAGATCATGAAAGAGACAGAATGGCTTTTCACCTTTTTTAACTTCCTTCTATTCAATCCACCACGCTCCTGTCTCTGTCTTTTCCTTGGGGACCAAGTTGCTTATGCTGCAATTTAGGTGGTGTCCGAAGCTTAAAATTCTCCTCTCCTTCTCTTTCTCCTCTGCTTTCTCTCCTGCCTCCATGCCTTCCTTTTATTTCCAGGCCCTAGGGGCCTTGTGTTGTCTTTTTAGAAGACGATATTCCAGCCAGAGGGACTCGGGAGGGAAGCTTTAATTTGGGATTTCCGGCCGAGGCCTGCCTTCCTACATCTCTCTAGACCCCCTGGTAAGCTGCTGCTTTGCTGATGACATTTAAAGTTGGCCTTCTTTCCTGCCATACTGCCTCCATTTTCCAGAACTGAGTTGATTGTTCTGTCTTTTAAAAAATGATTTATTATCTTCTGTGGCAATGCGGAAGGAACTTAATTTTTGAAATGCACGGTTTTTTCTTTATGGTCCCAGCAAAGTAAAGGGAGCTTGATTGATCTTATGACAAAATTGCTTTGGTCATAGCTAATATGAGCTCTCCTAAGGGCTCCTGTTTTATCTGCTCTTTTAATTTATGAACCACCTTGCGTCTCCTCGAGCATCTGTGCACGAAGCCAGTGAGCCCGAGACATCACATTCAGGGCTTTATTTCTGCCCCTGATATGAGGTGAGCTGCTACAGGGTTCTGACACTTTGTTAGATATTGGGTTGGATTAGGGAGTACTAGTATCAGCAAATGAGTGTTTCAGAATTTTGTTATTGTTTTTTCTAAAGGAAAATGTAGCATTAGGTCGAATAATTAAAGGTGACTGTAAGGCATGCATTGGAACTGGAAGTAAACAGAAAGACTCCCAAGTGAGCGTAAAGTAGCTGCTAGGAACCCCATTTTGTTTCTATAGGTCAGGGTCATGTCAAGGTTCTAGAAAAGACCATGAAGTAAAATAGAAGTAGCAGAGATGAGTGCTCAACAGCTGAGGCCAGTGGAATGGAGGAAAAGAGAGAATTAGACTCTTGCTGAAGTGTGGGGCCACCCCTGCTGGAGGAATTCCTGGGGGGTCCCATTACACCATGGCAGAGCGCATTTAAGAAGTGTCCAGATCGGTGCCCTTTGCTGTGGTGGGCAGGGAAGGGCGGTCCACTGAGGAGCGTTTGCATGAAAATAGTTTTTGTGTTTTGTGTAATTTTGTTGAGCTTTAGTTTCCTGAGGAAACTAATTTACATAGAACACCTCCTTCCGTTGGTGTTGGCCCAAATGAGGCCTTTGGTATGGTTTTTCAGAATGGAGATTGGGCCGTGGGTAGCCTGACGTAGAAATCTGTTTCTGGGACACGCAGACTTAAGTGGGGACAGCCCTTGGCCCTCAGTTGTCTGCTGTTGAAGAGTGTGAGAAGGGAGAGAATTAGCCATGCGGTTTCCTGTCTGACCTCAGAGGGTTTTGGCACTTCCTTTTTGGGGTGAGGGAGCTCCCAAACCGGAGTTCTCCCTGCTTGCAGTTACTAGCTTTCCTGTTGGACCTCAGACTGTGCCTGGGATAAGGAGTAAGTGTTAATTCTCTTGGAGGCCTCAGCAGCCAACATGGTGCCCCTCACGTGGTTCTCAGAAAGTGTCTGTTGAATGTGAGGGTGCAGGTAATTGTTTTGATTTTGTGACTTTATATCTTTCCCTTCAAAACATTTTCTGTGTTTAGAAATAAATTTCTTTTTATTTGCAAAGTCAAGATTGTCATGTCATCCTTTGAAACAGGAAAATCTTTTTAAGAGTTATCAAGATCTCTGCTCTAAAAAGCATCCTAATTAATATCTAATTTCTTTGTTGAAAAATACATTAATCATGTCTTTCTTCTGCAGACCCTTCTCTCATATCTCCAGTCCATGAGAACTACTTTCTTCTCTAAATTCTTGATTACTCTCTGACTCACTTTGTTGGTCCCCTTTTTTCCATCTGTCCATTCCTCTGTCCAACTGTCCTTCAGTCCGTCTTCTGATCCATCGGTTGATTAGTCCATCTGTCAGTCCCTCCGTCCGTCCATCCCTGGGACAGACCTGGGATGTCTCAAGTGCCCAAGCCTAAAGTGCTCTGCATCTGGAGTGTGGTGGCCCACAGCAGATGTGGGTGCTCCCTGCCTGCTGGGGGTGGCCCTGGCTTCCCTCCTCACTGCTGGCATGCTTCTAGAGCAAGAATCTCATCAAAGGAGAAGGACAAAGCTTGAGGTGTTGTGGAAGTTAGAACAATGCAATTTGGGTTTAGGGCACTCGGAGTTGCCCCTCTTTGGTCAAGGCAGAGGTTGGCATATTATGGCCCACAGCTTGCTTTTTTGTATGCGAAAAAAAATGTAAACTAAAAATGGTGTTTATAGCCTAAAATGAGTTATTAAAAAAAACCCAGGTGTGCAGCAGAGACTGTATATGTACCTTGCAAGGCCTAAAATATTTACTCTCTGACTCTTCATAGAGAAAGTTTTCCCACCTCTGGGTGAGAGTGGTGCGTGTGAGTACAGAGTCTGTCCCAGCCTGCACAGAATGTGGGTGTAGTGAGCTTTAAAGTTGCCTCGTCTAGCGGTCCGCGTAGCCCATGAGCCCCTGCTTTAAACATCTCTGCTTGCTGCAGTTACCAGGTCCTTGCTACCTATGAAGCAGCGTTTTCTATCCATGGCTGCAGGGAAAAGGCTTTTGAGTAGGGGAGTGAGATGATCAGAGCTGGGCTTCAGAAGAATGGTTTGCCATGGGATGGGAGGGTGAGAAGGACCCAAGGCAGGGACCCAATAGGGAAGCATTGGCCACTGCCCAAGGAAGTGGCCATTGGGGTAGAAAGGCCAGTGGGATTGGGGAGTGGGAATACAATGGAAGGGACGTACTGCAAGGGAATAAAATGGCAGCTAGCCATTTGTCAGACCTGTCTTCAGGCTTTGGCCATCTCCTAGAGTTGGTTGGTTTGTGATTGGTGGTTTAGGCCTTCATCTTTCCTTCAGTAAATACGTAGATCACCTGCTCTGTGCTAGGGCTTGGGCTCCACAGAGTTCCTGCCTTCAGGGTGCTCATGAGCTAGAGGGGAGAAGAAATAAGGATTGTGCCATGGAGAGGAGGACGGAAAGCTTTGGGGAGGAGGTGACAGCAGATGAGCTCCTTGAAGGCAGGGTTTGTTTCATGCGTGTACTTGTTTGAGAACACATCGTCCCCCCAGTGCCTTGCACACGATGGGGACTCAGAGGTTGAGTGTTTGATCTCTGGCAGTGCGTCACATTCGTAGCTATAATGCCATATATGAGAAGTGAACATTATACCAAAAATATGAGAGATACAATCTTGTCTCTACCTTTAAGGAAACAACCACTTAAAAATAAAAGATCAACCATGAGTTTATGCATTCAGTTCTTATTTATTTTACCTAAGGCACCTTATATACATACGCTCATATATGCTTAGTAATCACCAACACAGGTGCCTAAGGGGCACCTCTCTTAGGTTGTGCAGGACTCGCAGGTCTGCCTGCTGCCCCTCTTGAGCTTCTTTCCCCTCATAATTCTTTTGCCTTGTTTCTTGGCTATCCTGCTGCCTGTTGCAACATCAGTAGAAGGCAGGTGGGCGCTGGAAGCTGAGTCAGAGATGTTTTGAACCCCGGCCTCTGCCAGGTCCTCCCCGGTGCTCCAGAAAGGGTCATCTTGGATCACTCCTCTGGCTTCGTACCCCTGGGGGCATGTCTGAGTGCAGGGAGGACTCAAGGAACAGGCACCGGCAGCCTGGGAGAAAGCCCAAAGAAGCCTATTGCCCCCCCCCCCACTCGAATGTCAGCAATCTGTAGACGGGGCTCGTCCCTTGCTTGTGGGTATCTTCCCTGTGTGTGCTCTCTGTCCGGGTGCCACCTCGCCAGCTCTCACCCCGGGCTTGAGAAGTGCCTGGGATCTAGAGAGAGTCTGCAGGCTGAGCACCCCTTGGTCTAGGAGCTAGCCCCTTCTCCTGCCTGGCCTGATGGGGGTGTGCAGGGTGGGCTGGGACAGGGTGATTGTCGGTGGAGCCCAGCCCAGGAGGTGAGGATGGGGAGTTCGGTGTGCAAACCGAGGCAGGATGCTCGAGAGTCGTGTGCCTGGGGGACCGTCAGATGGCAGACGGTGGCTGCCATCTGCGGCTCTATAATCCTACCATCTACCTTCTAAGTCTTTCTCCAGCCCTGCTGGGCTTAAGGAGTTTCCGGCCATCACTACAGCCTCCGCTAGCTCCACGTCCTGCAGTCTGAGGATCCCTTGCCTCTGCTGCACCCTTCAGCCCTTCTTTGTAAGGGCACATGTGCGCCAAAAGGTCAGCGTTGGTGTGCTGTGCCCTTTAGTGCTGGGCACCGAGGCCATCCCTGAATGTCTTTGGAGGATTAATCTCTTACGAAGTGAGCACACCATTCGCACTGCAGACCTGTTTCCTGCATTTGTGTTCTTATTTCCTGAAACCAAACTGCAAACTCCAGAGAGCAGGAGCTCTTTTTTTTTTTTTAAATAAACTTCTTATTTTTATCTATACTTAATTTTTGTCAAAACATGTGTTGGGTGGGACGAGTCTTATGCCCATTTTGCAGCTGAGCCAACAGCCTCTCAGAGGTTTAATGGCTTCGTAAAAGAAGATACTTAGTTTGGGGGTAGTCATGAGACTTGAACAAGGATTGATAGCCCTTGTCTGGTGAGCGACCTCTCTTACCCAAAACCATCCCGGCTCTCAGCTGCTCAGTAATCATTTTATGGAGTTAAAAAGAAAATGTGTGGGTTTAATATTGAGCACAGGTACATAGGCACAGATTTCATGCACTCGGAAACCTCGTTGGCCAGTTTCTATTTTAATGTATCATTGAACATGATGCACTATATGTTGGCTACTTGAATTTAAGTTAAAAAAATAAAAGAGATTGAAAGTGTTGTATGTGCATTGTTTGTTATATGTTGCTGTCTTTAGAAATGACTAGAGAGGACAGATAATTTAGAAATACTTGCACATTACGTCAGAGGAGAGTTAATAGTAGCCGTTACTATTAATACTAGTGGTATTAGCTGTTCTGGGAAAAGGTACTGTTTATTCATAATAACTAGATAATAGCAGGATTGGGAAGGAAAGCTCAGATAACATTATGAGTGTAGGTATAATTATAATTTAAATGCAGTGAGGAGAATCTTTAAAAGGTTTTTAGGTGCGCCTGGGTGGCTCAGTGGGTTAAAGCCTCTGCCTTCGGCTCAGGTCATGATCTGAGGGTCCTGGGAGCCTGCTCCCCCCCACCCCGCCTGCCTCTCTGCCTACTTGTAATCTCTCCGTCAAGTAAATAAATAAAATCTTTTAGAAAAAGAATTCTAAAAAAATAAAAAATTAAAAAAAAATTAAAGTTTTCAAGAGCTCCCAAATTGGAGTGTAAGGCATAATTTCTGTCATGTCTATGACAGGAGGTACTCTCTGACCATACAACCATGAGGAGCCATCACTCTTGAATTATTTATCATTGAAATGAAATATCCTTTTGAGAGAATCCTATCTTTCTTTAATGTTAAAAATGTTTCTGTCGTGTGTCACAGTGAGTATTCTGGTTATGTCGCATGTTCCCTTTTTTACATCCCTCCCACTCACTTGGTTATCTTTAAGAAGAGAAGGGGATTCTAGGTGGTAGCTAAGTGGTACCCAGTCTTTGAGTCTGTAATCCCTGTTTTTATGATTTTCTCACTCCTTTCGGTTGCTTCGTTTTGATGTTTTGGATCTCTTTCTTTGGGGAAAGGCGATTGGGTGGCTCCGGGAGAAATGAGCCCATATTGAGGCCGATGATGTGTTTTTGTTTTGTCGGACAAAGTAAATGGTGCCCTTCTTTCTGAGCAGAGTTTGTCTGTGAATGACGAGTGCATGGTTTCTTTCCATCATCCAGCCGGTGGTCACATAGGCAAAAAGCCATTGGTGTGTTTGAACACTGAATACTGCAGAATCCCGAGGGACAGCAGAATGTGTATGTGAGCTGGCACACCCACATGCAAATTATGTCTTTTGGTACCTAATATATGTAAATTTATGCTGTTCTGTTGACAAAGACTCCGTGAGTGGTACTCTTCCTGAATAGTGCTCTATAACTAAAATTTCCGTTTTATTGCCACAATCTTGAAGCGCATTGACAGTCCTGTTTCCTGATGAATTTCTGTGACATTTCCAGCGGCACCCGAGGCGGAAGATTTCGGCGTCTCCTGGAGTGAGTGCTGCCCAGCTCCCTGCTAAGGACCATGACTGTTCCTGGTGTGGGAATGTGTCAGTCACTCCCTTGGTGGCCACAACTGGGGTGTCAGCCCCACCTCTGTTGTCTTCACCTCCTGAGCTCCCCTAGGCCTTCATGGAGGAGTCTCCCCATCTGCTGATAACCAGCCTGAATAATGTCTGTAGCCCGAGCCGAGCTGGGCGCGGGGGCAGCCGTGAAGGAGGTCAGAGGTGTGCGCGCCCTGTGGCGCGCGCTGCCCGCCTGGTGGGAGAGGGCAGCCCGTGTTTGGAGAGGAGGGTGGGACCGCTGTGGTTAGCGCTGCTTCCTGCGGGAGCCGGGACCTTTCCTGGACCTGGGAGCACAAGCAGGTGTGAGGTAGCCCGGAACAAGGCCTGGCGCACAGAAAAACCACTCAGGGAGATCTGTGGGGTGAGTGCGAACAAATGATAACAGAGAGAGATAGGAGAGAGCCTGGTAGGAAGGGACAAAGTGCCTGGGCCTGGGCGGGCAAGATGAGTTGCCTGGAGAAAGGTAAGAAAGTGTAGGGCCAGAGCGCCTGGGTGGCTCAGTCTGTTGAGTGTCCCATTCTTGATCAGGTCATGATCTCAGGGTCATGAGATCGAGCCCCACGTCAGGCTCCATGCAAGCATGGAGTCTGCATGTTCCTCTCCCTCTGTTTCTCATCCCTCCCCACCCCATGCTCCTGCACTCTCGATCTCTCTTTCTCAAATAAATAAATCTTAAAAGGAAAAAAAGAAAGTGCAGGGCCCGGTGGAGAGGGCACTGTGTTCACCTCCGTCTGGGCGGGGGATGTTGGGGCCTCTCGTCCGTGTGGGCCGGGGTGGAGACGTGTGTGAAGTGAGGAGAGGTCTCACCCAGCTCGAAGAGGAAAGGAAGGCGTTGGTTGGGAATAGCTGCATGGTTTTGCAAGAAGAGATTTCGTGTTTGCTTATCTCACATCATTCATTGGAGCTCTGCCTATCCTGTTCAGGCACTGGGGCGCTTCCTGATGTGAATAAAGAGAGCGTTCTGGATTTCTAGGAGTGACGGTTTCAGGGTGTAAACAGATGCGTAAACAAACAATTAGGATGGGGTTTGATAAGTGCGGCAAGAGACCGAGCAGTCGCTATGGCAACATCAAGTTGCTCATAACAACGTGCGGGAGTGAACGGGCTCGCTTGCCCAGGGCCTCGTGGAACCCGGTGACATGGCGTGGCTGAGCCGCTGTGTGCCGGGGTCAGCCCGGACCCGCGTGTGCAGGTTTACTGTGGAAGAGTCTTACAGCCCCGCCTCGGGCCGAGTCCAGGGCCTTGGAAGTCTCTGGAACCAGCCAGAAAACCTGGGCTGTGACTGGCCCCCCAGAGTGCAGTCTTGCAGTCAGACTGCAGGCAGCTTTCCTAGGGTAGACGCAGCCCCCTGAAGAGGAGCAGGGGGCAGGGGGAGGGCGGCCTCTGCACGTGGACCCGGGCTCTGCCGAGAGCCAGGCTGCTAAGTATAGTGCCTGCACGTCCGAGCTGCTTGGTTAAGGAGGCTGCGTCTCCCGAGGACTCCGGGAAGAGGGAAGAGGATGTTCCTTGTTTTCCTTCATGGCGGGGAGCAAGGGCAGGGCTGGGGAAAGCAGAGGGAAGGTGGTCAGGCAAACATCTGCGTTTTCCCGTTCCTGGAGCACCTGTGCGGGTCACTGGGAAGGAGGACAGAGGCCGAGGCGGTGGCGGTGTCTGTGGCGGACACGAGGACTGGGCGCAGGGCCCGGTTTTTGGTGCCACAAGCACAGGGCTGCAGGGTTTCACGGGACCGGGGAGTTGTGGGGTGGGAGGGAGGCCCTCGACATCTCAGCTTCTTGTCTCCTGGCAGCACGAAAACCCGTCCATTTGCAGAGGGGAGATCACTGCCCGGCTCAGCTTGGTCTGTGGTTGTATGTCGGTCACTTTCCCTGTGCCACTTCCTTCCTCCTTCGTCTTACACCAGCATGGGCAAAAGCGTTTCCTCTTCCCGCCAGCAGGATCAGTGGGTGCTGTCTGCCTGGAAGGGGTTCCCACCTGGTTGTGCCCCTCCCAGCTCTCCCGGCAGGACTTGTTCCCTCCTGGGAGCCGCTGACAGTCTCCCGCTGACTCCTGCTGTGGCTCTCAGACTCTGCATCTCGTCCCACGCTCTCACTTTCCCTCACTCAGCTTTCCTCCGACCTCGGTCCAGAGGGACTTGCTTGGGGACTTCGATGAAGTCACGTCTAGGTCTGCGCCCCGGTTTTAGTGGGGTCTGGTGTGGTGGTGGTAGCCTGGGCTTCAGGATGGCATGAGCTAGGCCTGCCCCTTGCTTGGCCAATGCCAGTAAATGCTTTTCACTTTATGACAAAGCCGCCTCCATCTGGAGGCCCAGGCTCCGCCTGCTCGTCCCGTTCGGACACCTGGCTGCCTGCCTAGCTTATATGGAGGACGCCCGCCCTCACTGCCCACCCCTACTCGGCTTTTGTCACCCCTGCCTGTTCTTGCTCACAGACGTCCCTGAAGCGGGAGGCCTGCCTGGCTGGCTGGTCCTTGGGTGTCCCTGGATGTGACCCCTCCTGCACGTGCTCTTTGGAGACTTCCTGCACTTTAACATTTTGCCATTGAACGTTTCAATCATCACTGGGGTGGGCGGGGGGCCGGGGAGGGAGAAGGGGTCAGTTTTTGTTTGTCTTCTGGCAGCCTTGCCTTTTCCTGCTTCAGGTGGGAGTCAGAGGGGCCGTGCGGCGCCCTGTCGAACCTGGACCGGTGCTCCATTTGGAAAGTGCTCCGTGAAGCCACACGGCTCGCCTCTGGGTGGTTGGCAGTCCTCTCACCTCTCCTGCTGGGACTCCTCTCCATCCCCTGGGCTGCAGTGGGCACCGGTCCCTTCTCAGGTCACCTCTCCAACGGCCTCCCCGCCGGCTGCAGTCACGGAGCTCACGCTAAAACGGAGACTTGGCCTTTAACTTTGGAGCTTAAAGCGCACTGTGACTCCCTTGATTTTTTGACTCATGACCAGTCCCTGGCCCCAGCCTGTCTCCCCAGCCCATCCCCATTCTCCCCAGCAGCCACACTCAATGCATCACCCTGCCCCACGTCCCTGTCTTTTTATGAATGTTATTCCTCTGCTGGCAGAGCCACTTCCTCTTCCTCTTGTCTCTGCCAGTCCTAGAAAGTTCTGCCGGAGCATCTTTGGAGGCTGTGCTAGGTCCTCCTCCCGGCTCTGCACCGCCTCTGTGGCACCCCTCTCGGGGCTGGCGGTCAGCGCGTGAACGGTCACACCACACCCGCCTCCGAGGACTGTGACCTCGCTGAGCACAGAGACCTCCTTATTCATCTGACCGCCTGCCGTTGGGAAGCACTTGGTGAAGGAGGTAGGGTGGCTGGTGTTCTGTCAATATTACCCTCGTTTTCCTGAGAGGGAAAGCCCGGTGACGGGGGGGACCCTGCGTAGGGTGGCTGGTGTTCTGTCAATATTACCCTTGTTTTCCTGAGAGGGAAAGCCCGGTGATGGGGGGGACCCTGCGTCATCTCCTCTGACCCCCTGTGCTCCAGGCATGCTGCCTCCGGTCTGCTCTGCACACGCTGCAGCATGCTTCTGCCTCAGGACCTTTGCTCGGGCTGTTCCTTCTGTCCAGAGCTGTCTTCTTTCCTGCCAGGTGCTCCACGTGGCTCACTCCTTTTCCCTCTTTCAATCATCACCTTCTCAAGAGGCCTGCACTGCTCATGGTTTACACCAGTTCCCTGGCCCTCCTCCCTTTCCCCCCACAGCAATTACCATCTCTTAACCTAGTAAGTTCTTTATTCGTTACAGTTGTAATGACTGTCTCCCCCCCACCTGCCCACATTAGATTGTAAGCTTCATGAGGGCAGGAATTTTTGACTCTCTTATTTAATGATGCATCTCTGGTACCTAGAATCGTGCTTGATGCATAATATAAGTTTGTTGAGTGAATAAAACTGGCCAGCAGGTGCAGCGTAGATCACAGAGTGACCCATGGTGTTCCAGAAACAATGGTATTGCCAGTCCCTAGAATTCTGGTTTCTTTGGCCAGAGGTGATTCTTAGACGGTAGTGTTTGAAAACTGAACTAGTGAGTGTAGACCCCTAAAGAAGTAAGAGCATGTTAGAATGGCTCAGGCCCTTGGGGGCTTCACTGGTGACCCGTGAAGAAGGGGTTGAGATTGCCTTGCTGCTCTGGAGGAAGGAGCTCGAGGGTGAAGTGCGGCCCAGCCGCTGTCTCTTCTGCTCCAGCAGGCTCCCGGGATCACCTGCGTGGCTCTAGGTTGCTGCTCTCTATGAAGGGACAGTGCTGCCAATCTGTGCTGCTTATCTTTTTTTTTTTTTTTTTTTTTTTACTCAGTGGGACCAAAGTAGCTCCGCAGCTGAGAGATTCAGAGACGTGACTTGCAAGCGTGTGAGTCGTCTCATTATTGTCCGTGATGGCTGGGAGATTAATCCCCGGGGGTTGCTTTGGTGACAGCGACCCATGTCCACGTGACAGTTACAGGGGAAGTGGATGCCATGTTCGGGGGGTTGAAGAGTCTCTCAGATAGTGAAGGACTTGAGAAGCCCTAATGACCTCCTGCCCTGTCACCCTGTCTTCCTGTTGGTAGTGCCGTCGTATTTCTTAATGTCAGGTATCTAAAACCAAGTGTAGTCAGGTTATCAGATCACCTTGATGAGAGTACTTTTGTGCTTCTCAAAGGTGTTTCTTTTGCAGGCCCTGGCAGTTCTTCAGTGTCTCTGATCTCTTTCCAGAGACAGCTTTTTTTAAATTCTTCACATTTCACTCTTTAGTAACACTTTTTTTTTTTTTTTTAAAGATTTTATTTATTTATTTAACAGAGAGAGAACACAAGCAGGCAGAGAGGCAGGCAGAGGCAGAGAGAGGAGCAGGCTCCCTGCGGAGCAAGGAGCCCAATGCGGGACTCGATCCCAGGACGCTGGGATCATGACCTGAGCCAAAGGCAGCTGCTCAACCAACCGAGCCACCCAGGCGTCCCAGTAACACTTTTTTTTTTAAAGATTTTCATTTACTTTTATTTATTTGACACAGAGAGAGAGATCACAAGTAGGCAGAAAGGCAGGCAGAGAGAGAGGGGGAAGCAGGCTCCCCGCTGAGCAGAGAGCCTGAGGTAGGGCTCGATCCCAGGACCCTGAGATCATGACCTGAGCCGAACGATGGCAGTGGCTTTAACCCACTCACTTGTAAAACTTTTGTGGTGATCTGGGACCGACCAGCATGCTTCACAGGAGTGTGGGGACGAATGAGAAATGGCTGGGTCCCAGGAGGAACTTAGGCTGTTTCTCAGTCCAGGCAGCGATCACAGCATCTGCCTTGAAGCCAGTTGGATCCGGACTCCAATACTGATTTCAGCCGGTTAATACTTGCATGACCTTGGGCAGGTAGGCTCATTCACTTTTATTTAACAAACACGGAACGCTTACTACAGGCCAGGCACTAAGAGCTTCCCAAAAGTTAGATGTGTTTAATCTTTCTGGCAACTTTGTGGTTAGATGCTAGTGTCATCTGTGTTCAAAGAAGAGGAAACTGGGACACAAAGGTTAAGTAGCTTCCCAGGATCGCCGAGCTGGGTGTAGCAAAGCCAGAATTTCAGCCCCAGGCCCTTGGGCCCTTGAGCTCAGGCTTTCACCACGATACTATCTATCTGTTTCTCTGCTTTCTAGCTTGAGCCTCCTAAATCCACAAAATGGGAGAGCTGATAATAAGACTGCCTGGGTGCAGGATGGGTGTAGGAATTAGAAGAGTCACGTAGGACACTTAGCCCAGAGCTTGTCCCGCGGAGAGGACTCATGGCCGCAGGCGCTGCTACTGTGTCTGGCGGAGGGAGGCACGGTGGTGCACACGTTCTCCTGACACAAGGTAACGGGTGCAGAGTGTCCTCACAGAGCACGGAAAACAGAGATTACTTCTGGGGGCACTAGGGTGCCTACGGGGAGGGGAGGACAGGCATTGGATAGATCCAGAAGCTGGGGCTCTAAGGGGTTAAAAAGCCAGAGTTTGACTAGCCAGGTAGGAGTGAAGAGGGGCAGGAGGAGGGATTTGTTCCGGGGTGCAGTGGGCTGCTCTCTTGAGTTGAGGGGGTGGGTGGCAGGGAGTGCATGAAAGGCCCGGCAGCCACTGTGGGGTCAGGTCACAGAGGGCCCAGCCACCCCACTTCCGGCCTTTTGAATGCTTAATTAGCTTTGCATATTGTCTTTTTGTTCTCTCCCTTTAGAAATTTTCTCCCACACCTTCCTTCCAGCAGATTTTTAGAAATACCCGATTTTTCATGACTCACTGATCGGACACATCCTGTTTGGGGAAGTGTTGAGAGAGGAATTTCGGAGTGGTGTGAAGCGTGTTCCTGATGATGAATGGTGCCGGGTGGGGGCGGGGGTGGCCCTGCTCTTCTGCTTCCCCCAGGAACACCTATACCCCCCACCTGCCTCGCTTCTCCCAACAAGGCCAGTTTCTCCACATGCACCGGTTTCACTGGCTTAACCCGATCTGTGCCAACTGGAATTTTCCCTCCTGTGTCGTAGGCAGGGATCCGTGTGTGGCTGCAGAGTGACTAATGGTGGAGGTAATCAAATTAGCGATGGGGCCTGGAGTTTTGAACCTGATGGAGTTAGATGACCTTTTGAACCAAACAGATGTCCTGTGTTCGTGGGAGCCAGGGTGGCCGTGAAGGAGCGCGTGCCCACACCCCTGGTCGGAGTCGCTGTCAGAGCCTTATCATGAGAAGTCGAGAAGGAGGCCTTGCTTCTTAGGGCAGACGGAGCACATGCGCTGCGCACCGTTGGCTCTTTCCTTTGGATGGTCTAATTTTACTGGAGCTTGCTGTTATTTCAGTTTTTATTATAGGCCTTGCTCATTCTAACAGAGGCCGGATGTTTTAAATCATCACGCAGTCGCTCTCTTTTGTATAGCCCAAGGCCTTTTGGCAGGCTGATTGGAAAGCTTGATATATTAGGGAGGGAAATAATAGAAAAATCAGAGGGAGGGCTCGAGGGGTGGAAAGGGCTGCACAGTGAGGCCCAGCGCACTTTAGATGGGGAGCGGGTGCTGGTGCAGGGCGGGCTGGCTGCTGCCCAGTGGGGCTGGCCCCGGGGCAGGGCGCTGGGAACAGTGAAAATGCCGGGGAGGTTGTGTTGCCTGAAATTCTGAACCCTGAGGGTGGCCTGGAGAACTTTGCGGGAGGATGAAGCTGGCGAGGCCGTCCCCTGAACCATGGTGGGGGCAGCCGGGGTGGGCTCGAGCACAGCGGCCCGGCCTAGGCAGTTTGGCCTCCCGGAGACTCCTGCTGAGCTCCAGGGACGTGTGTAACCCCGGGAGGAAGGGCCGGGGAGAGGCCGGCGTGCCGCTCAGCCTGTGGCAGTGCCCGGCCCAGGTGTCTTTGGTGCTGCTCCCAGAGCCTCAGGGCTAGACGGTTGCCAAGTAACTGGAGATTTGGCGGGCGCAGGGGGCAGCCCTCTGCACCCCACTGCTCTGGGGCCGCAGTTTCCTGGTGCGAGGAGGGAGAGTCTTGGCGGGCCCGAGTGCTTTTAAGTTGGGCAGGAGGAAGAGGATTTAGAAATGTTCATAAGCTGAAGTTTAATCAAGTGCCATGAAGTAAAGATTGAGATTTCAGGCCACTCGGATATGCTAAGTCAATGGAGATCTCCAGAGAGTTGCATTAAAATGCTGATCCTCTTGGACTCCTGACGTGTTCTCATCTCTGCCTGTGTTATTTTTTATGCCTTTTAACCTTGAACTGTGCAGAATGCCAGATGACCTCCTTTTGGGGTGTCTTTTGATACTTTACTTTTGTGATATGAAGATTAATAATATTAAAACTGCCTAACTACTCCTACAAAGAGCTTGACTTTAATTTGCTTTTATAATTATCTGTATTGAAAGATCTTAATTCAGTATATATAAAAGTAGGAGAACTTTCCACTTGAGACTTAGAGGAAAATTGAAAGATTGATAAACTTAAAAAAAATAAAATGCAACGGATTACCCCATTATTGCGTGTGCATATGTGTAGGTGTGTGTGTGTGTGAGTGAGCTACACATGATGCATTTTACTTTTTTAAAGAAAAAATTGCCCTGCCTTTGAAGTTTGAACTATAATTTATCTCCAGCATAGTTAAAAATTCTTTTCTCTCTTGCTTTTCTTTCTTGTTCTTCTTTCCTACATCAGGTAAAAAAAGGTGTTTATTTTCTTCTGAGGGTGTGTTGACTTCTAATTTATTTCTTAATTAAAGTTCTGCCTTAAACTGAAAAGCTTAGATTATCCTTCTAGACTTTGGTAGAAACTTCTCTGTTCTTGGGCAAGTCACTGCTTCTTCCTGGGGGCTCGGTTTTCTCATCTGTGACGCCAGAGAGACTAGAGGAGCCCTGGTTTCAGTTCTCACATTCCAGGGTTTTATAAATAAATGCCTTTGTGCTCAGCCTTCGTGGCTGCAGACGAGTCCACTTCACCGAGTTCTGTCTTGCCAGACTGCAGAGTGGCATAAGTCACTTTATCCGACGTTAGGTGCAAATCTGCTTTCCTTTCTCTATTACTTAAAGTTTCTTTCAGAGTTTTCTGATTTATAAGTCAGAAATTTCCCCTCAGGATGGGAAACCACAAGCCTTCAAGTATTTCAGACACAAGCATAGAGTTGTGTGTGAGGATGGGGGAGGCCAGAGTCCAGCCTGTGAGGAGTGATCAAGTATTGTTTCCTATTTGGGTCACCGTCATTGAGGTGTAATGTACATGTAGTAAAACTTACTGGTTTTAAAAAAAAGATTTATTTATTTGAGAGAGCGTGCGGCAAGGGCAGGAGAGAGAGGAAGAGGGTAAGAATCCCAGGCAGACTCCGCACTGAGCGTGGAGGCTGACTCGGGGCTCGATCTCACGACCCCAAGGTCATGACCCAGACTGAAACCAAGAGTTGGTTGCCCAACCGACTGAGCCACCCATGTGCCCCTAAAACTTCACTGATTTTAAGGGTACAACTCGGTGAACTCTGGCAAGTGTACAGTCATGTGATCACTATCACAGTAGGGTATAAAACATTCCCGTCACCCTAAGAGGTTCCCTCCTGCTTTGAGCCAACTTATTAGTTGGTGGTTCTAGTAGCTTTTTTTTTTGTAGATTCCTTAGCATTTTCTACATAGATTATCATGTCATCTGTGAATACCAAGTTGTATCTTCTTCCTTTCCAATCTGTTTGCCTTCATTTATTCCTCTTTATTGCACACTCCAGGCCTCTGGTAATAGAAGGTTGAGTGGTTGTGGGGAGAGTGGGCATCCTTGTCTGGTTCCTGATCCTGAGGGGACAGCATTCAGCCGTTCACTGTGAAGTGTGATGGTAGCTGCAGGTGTTTTGTATAAGCCCTTCATCAGGTTCTCCGCTATTTCTAGTTTGCTGAGAGTTTCCCTCGAGAATGACTGTTTAATTTTGTCAGATGCTTTTTCTGCATCGATTGAAATGACCATATGGTATTCCTTTTTTAGCTTGTTAATGTGGTGAATTACATTACATTTTTAACGCTGCGACTACCCTTCAGTATGGAAGCCTTATGTGTAGGGTAAGCCCGGATTTTGTGTCAGCATATTGGGATTTGAAGATTAGCTATTCGGTGCTTTATGATTTCCTAGGACATTCAAGAGGTCTTGACAGCAGTTACTCTACGTAGTCCTTCCGGTAGGGTCTGATCTGTTTAAGCATAACTCTGCTCACCTTTTTACAATTTCATTTTATTTGGGGTAGAGCGAAGCCATGTGTTCGTGTGGGAGAGAGTAAACTCTTTTGTGGCTTTTGTTGTGCACCAGACAGGAGGACCTCTGAGTTCCCACAGAGACCCAAAGGCACAGGTGCCATTTCCTTCACTTTACAAATGAGGAAACTGAGGTCCTGCTTCTCAGAGGTAAGAGAAGTAAATTTCCTTTCACCTGACATTAACCAAGCACCACTGTGATGCCTCAACCATTTGGACCCATCTGACTGGTACAAAAGCTTTTCAATAGGCAGCATCCTCATTTCTGTAGGTCAGGATGCTGGTAGACAGGTTTATGAAGTGACCTTCCCAAGACCACACAGCTGGTGTGAAGCAGGCCTGGATTTTGAATTCAGATTTTCTATTTCCAAGTTGAGTTCTTTTGCTGATATTACTCTGAGGATGGTTTAAGGGGACAGGGCTTTAGTCAGGATGAAAAACTAGACCATCTCCTAAAACTACCATCTGTGTAGACAAGGTTTTCACAGTTGGTCTTCACAGACTTACCTGAGTACCAGGCTGAGAACAAAAATAAGTTCCCAATTTAAATATTATTAGTTCGTGTATGTATTAGAACAACCATTTTCCTTCCTAATTCAGGTTAGGTTCAGGAAGAAATTTTATCAATATTAAGCAATGCTTTTGCTGAATTTTGGTTGACCTGATAGGCATGTAAAGCACTAATTCTTTTCCTGATAGTTCTCAGTGGAAGGTTTTCTGGGAAGCCGTCGCCGTGTTGCCACTTTGTAAGCTAAGCTGTGGTTATGGTTATGAGGTCTGGACACATAGTCCGAGTTGAGTATATACATACACCTGTGAAAATGAGACTGATTGACTTAAGTACATGCTCATGCCCCAGCAAAAAAGAAAGAAAGAAAAAAGCACCGTGATTTTCCTGTGGTGGACATGGATATTTCAAACTCAGCCCACATTGACTGAGCCCCCGTTTTATCCCAGACACTATGCTAAGTCAAGGAAAGGGAGGAGAAGAGAAAGGAATGACATTGTGATCTGGGCCTGAACGGATGCATTCAGCAGACAAAAAAAGAGGGCATTGGGTTCCCTGGATGCATGTGTTAAGGTCCAAACAAGTTCATTTTTTAGGGGAGCCTGTTAGATTAAAAACTGTGTGTGATTGGAGGGACACAGTGAACGTCAAACCAGATTCTACTTTTTCTCAGCTCTGTACTTCGGGCAAGTTGGCTCTAGTTTCCTCATATGAAAATGGAAGGCGAAGGTATGGTGTTTATTTCATAGGCATTCAGTGTGTGTTTCTTGTCTTAGAAGAGGTGAAAGGTCCGTGCTCTGTGCTGGAATGAAACCTGATTTTTTGGCCAGACAGTAATGGTAAGTGTTCTGTGTGGGCAGCGATCTTGAGGAGCGCGTCCTGGGGTGGTTTGCGGGTGGAGTCGAATCTGGCCTGGACCAGGGGAAACGCAGGTTTGGTCCCCATGCCGAGACTGTCAGTTGACTCTGCAGACGTCTAGCCCAATGCCAGCACGTTGGTTGTACAGTTAGATGTTTGCTGAATCCGTGCACTAAAGTTTTGCGGTGACCGCTGGGTCTTTGCTTCTGGGAGCCTTTCCTGCTGGGAGGATCAGCCCCTGGGAAATTGACGCTGCAGACGGTGAATAGTCCCAGCCCTGCGGCAGCTCTGTCCAGCCTGGTGGGGATGGGGGCTCGATGTGCCTCCAGCCTGGCTTGGAATGAGTAACTTGTGTTGGAACAGAGTGTTGCTTCTGTCCTCCAAGCCTTCTTGCTGAAGAACTCTGTCATATGTTCAGGCCATTAGGTGAGACTTTGGGGAGCATTAGCTCCTTCCTAGATGTAACCAAGGCCCAGTAATTTACGATTTTATTTTATTTGTTTTATTTTATTTATTTTATTATTTTATTTTTTTGCTTGAAAAGGATGCACAAGCAGTCTTGTGTGCTTTCTTTATTTTGGCCTAATCTGAATAATGGCTTTAAGTATTTATGGAGAGAAGGCATATGGATTAACAAAAGTTTGTACTTCAGGTTCCAAGAACAGGAATGGTTTGCTGTAGCTAGCCTTGAAAAAATTTTCATAAAGCACATTTTTGTTCATAGATTACAATCACAGTTGGTATAGGAAGTCAGATGGGAAATGTGACTAAATCAGAGAAGGAACTATTATAATGATTTTTTTAAAGCATCTGCTTGCTATATGTCATGCAGATTAATTCACTTAAAATACTTTTGAGATCTAGTTCGATGGAAAGTCGAAAATATACTATATTTTGCAGGAGGGTATGGATTAGAGAATGAGGTAGCATTTCTACTTAGGGAAGCTGAAGCTTGTTTTGTTTTAGGTTAATTTGAGATAGTGAATATACAGCCAGGTCTCGGTGTGTATTCATTCATTCATTCATTCTTTCTTTCATTTACTCATTTACTCATCAAGCAATTGGATTGTATACTGTGATAGTTTTGCCGCAAGTTCTATAAATATGGACCTTCCGGGGCTCATAGTCTAGTCCTAAGAGACAGATACAAGTAATTAGGAAATAGTGTGGTAAAAATAGCCAGCAAATTTTGTTCTCCAAAATGAGAGGTGGTGGTGGTGTGTGTATGTGTGTGTGTGTGTGTGTGTGTGTGTGTGTGTGTATTACACACACACACACATATATATTTTCCTTCTGGGAATTAATAGAAAAATTACTTTCATGTAAACTCATTATTAAAGGAACTTGAATATATTCAGGCCTTCACGTAGAGAGTACCTTAACAAACCATTAAGATTAGGATCAATGTAAAATGCTTGGAGTATCCGGTGAAGGTTCATGCCTTCCGGTGAAGACAGAGAGGGCTCTGAGAACTCTGGAATAAGGGCCCAGGGTTTCTGAGACAGGTGGACTGGAGAGCCCTGTGCCAGACCACAGTGACAGCTCCTGGCACAGAGCGCGTGACAAGGTAGCGCTCCTGGGCAGAACTGGATACCACATCAGTTGAGGCACGTTTCATGTGAAGCCGTTCTGCCTCAGTGGCTCTCATATTTGCTGGGTTGGAGGACAGAATCAGTAACTGGGGCCTTGGGGTGGTACGATAGTGCAGACAGTGAGTAATGACCGTGCCCCAAACACTTCAGCGAGCACCCACCAGTGTTCATAGAAAGAGCGGGGGACGGATTTGATGTGTATTTTTTTTTTTTTTTTTTTACAGTATAATTGGGATGTTTGACATGAAGGAAAAACATTTCACTACATCCTCTTCGGAATGTCATAAAAAAGAATGGCTTGGGTTTGGTTAGTTAGCCTTTCTGCTGAAGCAAAGACTTGTACATGGTGACAGGATGGTGGCTGAGTTCATTTGCATTTAGCCAACATTAAGTGATCACCTCCTGTAAGGTAGAAGGGAAAGGCGTGAATCCTACAGGACTGGGTTTGAATGTGGACTTTTACCTTTTAATGGTAGTGTGGCCTCGGGCATGTGACTTGGTGTTTCCCACTCTGCAGAATTGTCGGGAGGGTCAAGTGTAATCTTGTGCGTTATGCTTCCTGCAGTGTGCTGCACAAGGTCAGGGTTCAGTAGGAGGTGGTAATGAGATATTCCTGTCGTTAATAGAGATTCCAGGAACTGGGCTTGCTTTCGAAGGCAGAGCTGGGATCCTCCCACGCAAGAGCTTCTGGCCTGAGAAAGACTCGTGCTGTCCATTGGGGAGGATGGTTTTCTGGGTCCTTCAGTGACTGCGGTGTGGAAGGTCGAAGTTGCTGCTGCTGTTGGGGGCTCTGGAGACACCCGGGGTGGGGGAGGCCTCCCATGGAGCTGGCCTGCTTGGCCACTCACTGCACTAGATGTGGAACTTTCTGTAAAAACAAACCCTGAAAGATGAGTCATAAACTTATTTTTGGTCATTTCTCCAAGTGATGGCAGTTTCCTTCTGTAACACACTCGCTTTCCAAGTCTTTTTTGCTCATACTGCTCAAACACCACCTCACATCTTCCCAACTTCCCAGTCCAAAGTGGCACCACTCTCGGCTTTCTGTGTGTTCCCTCAGTCCAAAAAGAAGTTACTGAGCCCACTGGGTGCTGGTGACGCGTTCGCGAGCAGAGGTACAAAGATCCCTGCCTTGCGGAGTTGACGTTGCCCTCCCTAAGCTTTCTCTTCCTCCGGTGCTCTCCTGTGACGGGAGGCGCCGCGCACTCATCAGTTCACCGTCTGTCTGTCCACCGGAATGACGCTGGACACTCAGTGACGGCAGAGACTTTGTTAGTTTCCCCCAGCTCCCCAGCAGCCAGAACGGTGCCTGGAACGTGACTGGTTCTCGGTAAATATTTTCTCGTGCTGGTGGTTGAGGCCCAGATGCGAGAAAGATGAGCCCCACCTTTGATTATATCATGTAACCAAGCCTTTAACAACTAGCATGTGGAGCGCAGCCTTATTTAAGTTTTATAGAAGGACAGGCGGGTGGTGTGCCCTCGGGGAGTGAAGGAGCACTGGGTTGGGGCCCAGCAAACCTGATTTAGGGGCGGTGGCCCTGCCCCTGATTTTGTGACTCTGAACAGCTCTTCACATTTGTGTGAAAAATTGGATGGGACTCTCTGTATTTTCAAAGCCTATACTCCCTAGACTTCTAAAATAGACACACCTAACCAATTTCTGGTATGTTGCAAGTAACTTTTTAGTGAGCCATCTACTACCGAGCAGGTGAACCGTGAGAAATGTCTAATCATTCAGCTGTGCCTGAGGCTTCATCCTGGGTCCAGAATTCTAAAAACCTATAACATGTGTTTAGTAATCTTTAATACAGTACACCTTTCTTGCTTTTCTCTCCTTGATGCTCTTGATCCTTATCTGCACATCCAAATCCTTTAGCCCTGACGGGTCCTCAGCGTAGGTGAGGCTTGTCTCTGGGAAATTAATGGCTTCCATGCAAGGCTGCATGGGGAAGAATCATCCAGTAATATTTTTAATTGAGAAGGATATTTTGGCTGACAGCAGTTTGTCTATTTATGAGTTTTTTGTTAGCACCCCTTGCATGGATCTGATACTGAGGGCAGCAACTGGAAATCTTGCCGAGGATGAACTCTCTACTCCTCAGTTAAGGAGATGGACTCGCCCTTTGCCGGAGAGGTGCCCTCTTGGAATGGTTCCAGATCACCAGATGCCTGGGGAGCCTTAGGCCCCGCCCGGTCTCCATCTGCACCAGGTGATCATCTGCACAGTTTGCCTGTCTACTAGGATGGTGCTCTCCTGGATCTCATTATCTCATGTGCTTCCTTCTGTTCATAGTTCAGCTTTTTGATTCGAGTGCCTCTAGATTTTCTGGCTGCGTCTGTTAGAAGGGTGTTTAAGGTAGTGTGACGCCGAGGAAGGAACTTGGGTGATATTTGCATTCCACGGTTCAGATCCCACCTGTGCTGCTTACTCGGTCTCATGTCTCATGTCTCAGGCCTCAGCTTTCTGAAATTTAGCAGTGATGCTGAGTCATTCATTAACTGAGACCATGTTCAGAGAGCACACAGGCTGGTGCCAGGCACAGAGTAGGTGTTCAGTGAAAGGGAGCTAGTACCGTTATTTTATTATTTTATAAATAGTACCATTATTTTTCACGCACGCTAACAGCTCTGCCCTTACATAGGCTCTCTCCTCCTTACTCTGTCCTTCATGTTCTTAGGTTTAAAGTCCGGTGCTAAGTTTGGCTGATCCGGGACAGTGTCACTGTTTGACCTTGTTTCCCACTCCCCTTCACACACACACACACACACACACACACGCTCTCTGATAACTTCTTTATGGTGTGTCCCCCCCCCACCCCCCGCCAGCTCTTAGGCATAATTATGCTCCACTTAGCTAGAGGTCAGACTTTTAGCAACCTCTGCCATCTGGAACATATCCAGACGCCGGAAGTCAACAGAAGAGCCCTCTCAGCTCCGTGGCCCTCGTGTCTAGGTCAGGCGGTAGGTGAAGGAGAAGGCAGCTGACGAAGGCAGAACAGCTGGCAGCAGAGAGAATAAAAGCCCAACAGAGCGGAGCCTTTCAATGTGGTGGCCGGCAGTTCTGTACCCCGCACCGGCCATCCAGTGTTACAAGCCAGACCAGCTTTGGTTCTGCACATAATCCTGAGTATCAAGGCAGAATTCACTGAGCATTCTGTATTTAGGAAAACAGGAAAGGGGTGCCTGGGTGGCTCAGCTGGGTAAGTGTCCGACTCTTGATCTCAGCTCAGGTCTCGATCTCACGGTAATGAGTTCAAGCTCCATGTTGGGCTCCACGCTGGGCATGGCGCTTACTTAAACAACAACAACAAAATATATATATATATTTTTAAAAACCGGGAAAATACAAAATTCATTTCCCTGGGATTACAACCAAGATAATTTTTTTTAAACCCTTGTCTTTTTTTCTTTAATTAATTTATGTGGAACTCTCCGTTTTTAAGTATGAGGCAAATGTTAGAATATCTTGTTGATTCCTGCCAAGTACTTGCTAGGTGATCCAACAAGAGTTAATCGTTTGAGCATCCATTTCTCTTCTACAAAACAAGGATAATACCACCTAGCTCGCAGGGTCATTGGGAAAATTAGCGAGACACTAACATGAAGGTGTCAGGTACAGGGGGAGGTGTGGGAATTCACTCCTCTTTCCTGCTATTTACTCTGCGTACAGCAGTAACACTCTTGTGTAAAGTTTCTCACACCATTTGAAATGGCAGTTGTATATTTCAGTTGGATCGTAAGTGCTTTACGGTGAGGGACCTTGTCCCTGATCATGGTTTTTTATCTCCATTGGTCCCTGCCACTGTTGTTGACTGCACCAAGAGCTCAGTGGTGGCGGTGAGTGAGGCTGTCCCTTGTGTTCATGTCACCAGGAATTCTCCCTGTCCCCAAATGCAGAGGGTGAAGTTTGTTTTAAGTAATGCTATCCAACATTTGTAATCACTCTGCCCCCATGCACATAGACTTTCAGACTCCTAGAGTTTTAGGTCTAAATGAGACTTTATTTTGGTATTCCTGTGGACAAACTGCGTGTTGTGAGATGGGCCAGCCCAGACGGGGGCTGAGAGGTTGTCCCCTAGCCAAAGCCACACAGCCGGTTAGTGGTGGGGCCTGCTGGCCCTCGGGTATCTGCGTAGACCAGGTTTCTTCCCTCTTTATAACACTGATGGGGCTTAGCGTCTTGTCTGTCTGCTGTGAAGCTTCAGTCTCAAAATTTTACCCTGCGAGGACCTTAAGTGCGGCGTGAACTCTTAGCGTGAAGTTGGTCTGTTGACCGGGTTGCTTAGCACTGCCCCTTAAGCTCTCTCTGTCTGCCTCCTTCTGCCCTCATGTCCCCAGAGGGCAGGGCAGGGCTTTCCTCATAGCAATTTTCATTGCTGTGATGATTGTGGCGTCTGAAGGGTTGAGCCACACATTTGGGTTTACCTCGTTCTCAGATGGGAATCGACTCGAGGGGCTATCAGAAGGCCCTGCCGGCCACAGACCCCCCTAGAAGCCTGCTGGGTTTATCCTGGACCGGCCGAGGTCATGGGGTGATTCCTGGGAAGGAAACGATCGGGGGGACTTGTTACACAGACGGGCATATGAGGCCTTAGCAGAAAGGGCAACACAGGGCTGGAACGTAGGGCCGAGTGTGGACAGCCCATGTGCGGCCAGAATGTTGGCGCGAACTCGAACCTGCCTGTGACCAGCAGAGTATAACCTTGTGGGCTGAGTTGAGTTGGGTGCCCTGCTGGCTCCAGCGGAAGGCACGATCTCCCCGGGGACACTGCAGAGGATGCCCCAGGGGCTGGGTCAGAGAAGGGTGGCCATGAAAACAGCCTGCCAAGTCCCCAGACTTTCATTTGGGGCCGGCCCTGCTCAGGGTAGGAAGAGGGCAGGCATATCAGGATATACCTCCGACCCTTCGTACACTGTGCGGTGCGGGGGACAGGGGCAGCAGCAAATCTGGGTTCACACCTCTTCCCTTCTGGGCCATTTTCTTATTTGGGAAATTTATTTTATCTCCTTAGCCTCAGTTTCATTGTTTGTAAAAGGAGGAAATTAATACCTACCCCACCGCCTCATAAGATTGTTATGAAGCTAAAATGATACACAGGGTGTCCTTTCAGCAGAAACTTCATCACTTTTAACATGTAACATGCTGCCTGACACGAGGTGGGTGTTCAACGTTTGTTGAGTAAAAATGTGCTGTCTGTAAGGTGTGTTACACTCGTGGTCACTATTGCTAATAATTCAGCTGATGGTATTTGACCGCAGACTTCATCCTAAGCACAGGGAATAAACCAAGAAATATAAAGCAGGATCATTACACGGTTGTTTCTAGAAGTCGTGGAGTTTGCCTAGCGCTCCAGGGGCCAAGTGTGATTTTGGAAGATGTCAGACTCGTGCCTTGTGCAATGACTGGAGCCTTGGATCGTTAATCACTTCCCGAGCCTTGGAACATGTCATGTTTCCCGTTCTCCGGTGGATGTAGGATGCAGGGCACAGTGCCTGGTCCCCAGGGAGAACAATACAGCAGGGTGGTGGTTTGCGGAAGCTGGGTCCACAAATAGCCATCCGACGCCGTAGAAAGCAGTACATGCCAAAGAGAGGGACAGGTAATGGGCTGCAGCACTGGGGACTAGAACCAGGGCCTGGGGAGAGGGCGAGGTGTTTCAGCCTCTGAGATGTCGAGTTCCTGTTAATGGCGCCTCCTAGAATCAAACAGTAGCTACTGGAGGTGAAAGGTGTCATAGAGATTAAATTAAGTGTGACCATGCCAACTATTTATGAGCAACGCACTGAGGCCAGCATTGTAGGGCTACAGAAATAGAGAAGACACAGGCCTTACACTCGAGCAACTCAAGATCTAGTGGGGGCAGACAATTTTTCAACAATGAACTATGAAACAAGGCAGGCTAAAAGTAGGTTTTATTAAGGATGTAGGATCAGAGGAGCACAGGAAGCCCAAGGGGATGGGGAGGCTTCAGAGGAAGTGGCATTGGGTGGATCTTGAAGGCTGAAGGATTTTTTGTTTTGTTTTAAGATTTTATTTATTCATCTGACAGAGGGCACAAGCAGGGGGAGCAGCAGATGGAGAAGCAGGCTTCCCGTGGAGCAGGGAACATGGTACAGGACTCGATCCCAGGACTCTGGGATCGTGACCTGAGCCAAAGGCAGATGCTTAACCAACTGAGCCACCCAGGTGCCTCAAAGGCTGAAGGGTTTTTATTAGAGAAGGGGTGGGAGTGGGAAAAGGCATCCCACTCAAGGAAATGGCTTGAGCACACACCCTGGGGTGTGAGAACCCACAGCTTCTTCAGGGAATGAGCTATGTGATAGGAATGGAGTACGGAGGGTTGGCGAAGGGATTGTGAAGATAGGCATTGAAAAGAGCAAGGGGGTCAGAGTGTTATATTGTCATATTAAGGGGTTTTATTCTATGAGCCCAATGGGCTCGCCAGTTTTCCCCCAGGTCTCTTGTTTTAGAGAAAAAGGAGCTAGGGTCCTAGAACTTAATTTCCGCCCTCAGTGCACCATTTGGCACAGGGCCCTGTTGAGGCAGTCTCTGGGGGTCTCTGTCCTCCCAGTGTTTACGGAAAGCTCAGGAACCTGGCTGAATGCACACAGGACGTGAAGCTTGATGCAGAACTGCTCATCCTCAATGTGCATTGAGTGGGACTTAGTATGTTTAATAACTAACGAGAAAATGTGCATGTTGTATTCTACTAAAATGCATTATGTCATCTGATTTTTCCCTTCCTCCATCCCGGCTGGCAAGTGCTGGGACTCAGTGCCCCTGGGGAGGAGGAGAAGGAACAATGGGGAAAGTAACCTTGCTGAATTCAGAGGACAGGCATCTTTCCTAGGGACCTTCGGTTTGTGCTGGAGAGCAGAGTGCTGGGGAGGAAATTAGTGTGGAAAATGGGGTGCCTTCAGGGATGATGGAAGGGGGAGGTCGCGTTAGCCGAGAGCTATTAATAGCTGCCCATCCGGCAAAGGAGCTGGCAGGAGGGGTTGTGTGCGTAAACACGACCCGGTGCGGGCCCCAGGTGAACTGAGAGGAGACGTGAGGCGCAGGAATTTGTGTGCCAGCATCTCTCATTTTCTTTCCTTACATTTTTTCAGTAATTATCATGGGACTGCATCAGGTTTCTTTGATCAGTGGTTTGTGTCGTTGGGATACTGACCAGTAGAGTTCGAGTGTATGCTGCTGCAGAATGCTTTCCCTCTGGGAGATGCTGGAAGTAGAGCGCCCCCCCCCCCCCCCAGTGTCAAGACGGCCATTAACACACACCGCGTAGACGCCAACAGGCACTGCTGCCAAGAGCGGGCGGTGGGGCCAGGAAGGGCAGACGGACGGCTGATGATGTTGGAACCGACAGCTGTCGGAACTGCGTTAGACTTTGAATGATTGAAGAACCAGCGAATCCAGAGAATTTTCTTTTAAAGGCCTTTGGAAGGTACTTGAGGAAGTGAGGAATACAGGCAGATCGTGCCCGGGTCTATTCTGTTGCATTATACCACAGTTTATCAGCTCACCAGTTGACGGGCAGCTGGGTTCTTTTTGGGTTGTGACCATTATGAATAAAGCTGCCGTGAACACTTGAGTAGAAGTCTTTGTGTGGACATAATGTTTTATTTCTTGATTTAGATGAATACCCAGGGATGGGATTACGGAGTCATATGCTGTTGTGTGTGTTTCTAAGGTATGGCCATGCTGTTTTCTGAAGTGGTCGTGCCATTTTTCATCTCCACTGGCAGTGTGTGAGAGTTCCCACTCCTTCACGTCCTTGGCATCATCAGCCATTTTAGCGGGTGCATAGTGGGCTCTCGCTGTGGTTTTAATTTACATTTCCCTGTTAACTAATGATGTTCAGCATCTTTTCATGTTCTTGTTGGCCATTGTGTGACTTCATTGATCTACATATCTTTACTTACACCACGTAAGTTGCTTTTTATACGTTGAAATGCATTGTGAGAGCAGAGATTCTAATGAGTGTTGACTGGCTCTACTGGGAGGGTCTGTTCAAGAGAAATGGAGCGTTTAAATAACAGTCATCTGTTATAAGATTCTGAAAGGTACACTGCGGAATAATACTGCAGATATTCCGGGGAGCTGGGATAAATCATTCTTCCAGAAAAAAAATTTAAAGAATCCACAGCCTACAGTTCACTTGAAAAAATTCTTCTGTGGAGTTTTGAAGAGATGACCTCCTATCATCTCGCTATTGTGGGATGATTTGATGTAGACGAACACTGGAGCTTAAAGTGATAGCATGTTGGTTCCGTGTGTTCATAGCCATGGATAGTTCTAGGTGGTGCCCTTACAGGGTATGGAGTTTTCAGAAGTGAAGCAACTTGCTCTAGATTATGAAGGGATTGAGGGGCAGAACTGATGCAGAGGCCCTAAGGTTCCCCAGAGGTTCTTCAGGGTGTCTTTATACTATTTTTATCTTTAATATCGCCAACAACTTAAAAAGTTGTCGGAAGCCCATTGGATATAGCAACATTCTTCTGGGTATGTCTCCTGAGGCAAGGGAAACAAAAGCAAAAATAAACTACTGGGACTACATTGAAATATGTAGTCCATATTCCATAATAAATTATCTAGTCAATATGTAGTCAATATTCCATAAAGCTTCTGCACAGCAAAGGAAACAATAAAATTAACAACCTATGGAATGGGAGAAGATATTTGCAAATGATATATCTGATAAAGGGTTAGTATCCAAAAAAAAAAAAAAAGCGTTAGTATCCAAAATACATAAAGAACTTATACAACTCAATACCAAAAAGCCAAATAATCCAGTTAAAAAATGGGCAGAAGACATGAGCAGACATACAGATGGCCAACAGACACATGAAAAGATGCTCAGCATCACTGATCATCAGGGAACTGTTAATCAAAACCATAGTGAGGTATCACTGCACACCTGTCAGAGTGGCTAAAATCAAAAACTCAAGAACAATAAGTGTTGGTGAGCATGTGGAGAAAAAGGAACCCTCTTGGCACTGCTGGTGGCAATGCAAACTGGAAAACAGTATGGAGGGTCCTCAAAAAATTAAAAAGAGAGCTACCCTATGATTCAGTAATTGCACTACTGGGTACTTGCCCAAAGGAAATGAAAACACTAATTTGAAGGGATATATATACCTCTATGTTTATTGCAGCATTATTTACAATAGCCAAGATACAGAAGCAGTGCACATGTCCACGGATTAATGAATAGTTAAAGAAGATGTGGCAGGGCGCCTGGGTGGCTCATTTGGTTAAAGTGTCTTCCTTTGGCCCAGGTCGTTATCCCGGGGTCCTGGGATCGAGCCCCACATAGGGCTCCCTGCTCAGTGGGGAATCAGCTTCCCCTTCCCTCCGCCCTTCCCTCTGCTCATTCTCTCTCTCTCTCTCTCTCTCTCTCAAATAAATAAAATCCTTTTTAAAAAATAAAGGAGATGTGATATATACACACAGAAACACACACACAGGAATATTATTCAGCCATAAAAGAATGAAAGTTTGCCATTTGCAATGACATGGGTGGAACTAGAGAGTATAATGCTAAGCAAAATAAGTCAATCAAAGAAAGACAAATACCAAATGATTTCACTTATATGTGGAATTTTAAAAAACAAAACAGCGACTACAGGGGCGAAAAAGACCGAAATACAGACTCTTAACTACAGAGAGCAACCTGGTGGTTTTCAGAGGGAAGGAGGGTGAGGGGATGGGTGAAGGGGATTAAGAGCACATTTATCTTAATGAGCACTAAGTAGGAACTGTTGGATTATTATATTGTACACCCGAAACTAATATAGCACTCTATGTTAACTACACTGGAATTAAGAAAAAACAAAAATAAATAATTTTTTTAAAGAGGAAAACAAATTAAAAATTGTCAGAAGCAAGATTTATGCTATCATCTTTCCATCCCCTAGCAGTGAGGTGATATCCCAAAACATTTTGAACTCTTGATAAGAGTGGACTTACCCAATCACGATGAGTGGGGTGCAAATTCACTGTCTGTATTTGTGTTCCTGTTGGTCGCTCATTTGGTGTTGAGGAACACTTATTAACTGGAGTTGTTTCAGTGCTACAGCCCTTAGGTTCGGTTATTTTTAATGCCCTATTTTGATGAAGGAACATATGTGGATCTCAGTCTGTAGAATGACCGATGCTGATCAATAGCCTGATCGGCAGCCTTCCTAATCAGTGACACAATTATAGGCTCAGACATATTCGCAGAGATCGCAGGAGCAGAGCAGGTTATCCTGGGGGCACAGTTCATTCATTCAGTGATGATTGAGGGTTAGCTATGTGCCAAGCACAACTCTGGGGTGATTGAGACAGAAACAGCATTGTGGGCCCAAGATGTTACAAGTTGGTGTTTAGGGGTGCCTGGGTGGCTCAGTTGGTTAAGTGTCATTTGATCTCAACTCAGGTCTTGATCTCAGGGTTATGAGTTCAAGCCCTGTGTTGGGCTCCATGCTAGCTATGGAGCATATAATTTAAAAAGTTGGTGTTCAGTGTGTGTCTACATGCATGTGCCACCTTCAGTTAGAAGTGAGGCGAAGCAGCAGTCAGTGTACAAGAAGGAATTAATGTTTCACAAATTAATGCCACGGTAACATTTACGTGGGCTTAGCAGTGACTGTAAGTTTTAAGAGCTTAGTTGTCGGACATACTTGAGATAAGGACTTCCAGAGAATATTAGATGTGGTGTGAGTGGTAGGGAGTTGAAATTAATGTCTTACTATTTCAAAGCTTTTGAATTAGTTTAAATAGAGTATTGGGCTGTTTTTGTTTTGTTTTGTTTTTAAAGAATATCCGTGACCATCTGTTTCTATTTATACGTGCAAATCCGAATTTTCCCCATCTTGAGTAAGAGTTCTGAAATTAAAGTACAGGCCATCGGCATCCACACTGCCAATTGTAAATGAATGAAAACAGCCTCATTGTTTTCACTGAGTCGCACTGTAGGACGTGATGTTAAATATCTAAACAGTTTGTGTACTAGACAGATAAGCTTTCTCATCCACTGCATACAGACGAATTGTGTTTTAAAAAGCCACCACCAAGTGAACGAAATCCATCACAGCTCTCTCCTAGCCATTTGTCCTGCCCATTCACATTCTTGCTGTCTCCTCCGGACGCATCCCCACCCCCCCCAGCCGCCTGGGTGCCGGGAGAGGCCCAAAGAGCCCCACTTCTCTGCTGATCTTGCCTGTTCCATCTCCCTGCCTGCGGTTCCTTACCATCTAACAACTGGTCACGTCCGCTTACCTCCTGCAGGAAGCCTTTCCTGGACAGAGCCGGTGGTGGTGGTGATGGGTGTGCATCAAAGACCGGATGGGCGGGGTTTCACACACTCCATGTTTATGGAGCATCTGTAGGCGTCAGGCGCTGTACTAGGTGCTGGGGCTGCAGAGACAGAAGTCATGGGTCCCCGGGAGGAGGGTGGTGGTCTTCTTGTCTTTACGCCCTGGGGCTCCTGTACTGAGAAGTTTCAGTCTCAGGGAGTGAGACTTTGTGAACCACCGTATCACAGTGGTTATGAACAGAATCTCAGATGGGAACAAAATAGCTGCCTAGTAAGCCTTATGGAACGCTTGCAGGTTTTACCCCAGGATGAAAACAGCTTTGTTTTCTCCATTTGCTGTTCCTTGTTTCTTGACTTTTTAACAGTCGTTGGCTTTGAGCAGACGAAGGAAGCAACACATGATTCCAAAAAGAACAACAGGCTAAGAGGATGTGGGGGCATTTTTGAACTGAAAAGGAAATCACAAAGATGGCATCTTGGTTTTATCATTACTCTGTGGTCTTGGAAAAGTGACCTAGCTTCCTTTCCAGGCCTTAGTTTCTGCCTTGCTATAATACTACTTGCCTCACCCGGAGTTTAGGAATCACCAGCTGTACCATATGAAAAAGCGCTTCTGGTTTCTAGTGCTGTGTGGACGAAAGAGATTGACTGCTCTCACCCCCAGGACCCCTGCTAATATTGTCCTGTCTGTACCTGACCTTCCAGTGAGCGGTCCTCACTGATGCTTGACGTTTCTTTCTTCCCATCTGTCTGAAAAATCCACGCCAGAGAAACGCAGTGGAATTTTAAAAAAATTGTTGAAAATTACTTTTTGCCGTAACCAAATGTTTGTTTTTACATGTGCGATAGGATTCTTCATAGTATTAATAGCTAGTCACTAATTGGTTTTATTGACACTTGCAAGCAGGGTTCTTCATTTCATCTGGAAAGTTAACCTTCACATGACATATATTGGAACATAATTGTACTTGCTCTTGGGAAGCAGTGTCGTGAGGACAGCAGTTTCACAGAATTTTACATCTGGAACCTTGGAGGAGAAGTCACTGGTCAAGGGCCAAGTATGAGGGGGTGACACAGCTCAGATGGTGTCCAACACTCCTGACCTTCTTGCCGCCACCACACCCAGACCCTGATCCCGCACAATCCAGCATTCCCTGTCCCTAAGCAATGGAAGCCTTCGTGCCCTGGGCCGTGCAGCTCGTGGCAGCAGAACCCATCACGCTGCCCTCCCTTCCCTAGGCTATGCTTTCAGGAGGATTAGTGGGTCATCTGTATATTTGCTTTCTCGAGGGGCAGGAAACAAGGACTTTGCACATTAGCTTCAAGGCAGAGAGCACTCTGATTGGAGAAGCCTGGGCAGTCTTTACTTGCCCATCTTCTGTCTTTATCTTTGTCCCTCTCTCGTCTCCTTCACCCCAAACCAACAGCACCATTATGTGCAGGGTCTGTTTTAGGACTCAGCGTTGGGAGGTTCCCTGGGAAGTGCAGGGTGCAGCAGGGCCTCGTGTCTCCGTGATGGGAAAGCGTGATGACCGTGGCCCCGGGGTCTGGTCCTCCCTGCTTCCGACATGTGGCGGGGAGGGCAGCCTCTCCCCCTCAGTATGGTGGCTCAAGGAACCCACTCCCTTTCTTTCCTTCCTGTTTCATGAGCTGGGGTTTCGACTTTCTTTTCTTTGGATGGAGACCAGATAAAACTAATGATCCAAAGCCCTTTCTGGGGGAGAAATGCTCACATCCCCAAATCCCGAAAATGAACAGCCTTTAATGACCTACAGAAGCCAAAGAAGGTTCTGAGCTGCCTCAGCCAAGAGCCATTCATACCTTTTGCTGCATGTCCCATCCTCTCCCACTGCTCCTCAGTGACAGGGACCCTGTCCTGCCTTTGTCCCCTCTTCCCCCTACTTGCGGCCTCGCCCCTGCCGCCTTGTCTGGCCCTGTGACCTGCCCTTCCTGCCAGCTGGCCATGCTCTCTGGGCTCCTCCTAAGCTAGCCTTTCCCAAATTTCAGTCCCATCTTTTATTCCTGCTTCCCGGGTGAGGACAGTTACTCAGAGGGAAAAAGAAGGAATGAGGCTGTGGGCATCTCTGATGGGCCCTCATCTCTGCTCCCACATTGCTCCCCAGGGGCTCTCGGACCTCCCCATCCTGAGGCCGGCCTGCCGCTCACAGTGCAGCGCCATTTTGTGGACTCCTGTCCTTCCAGGCAGCAGGGTGCAGTCTCAGCGTGTGTGTTTGTAGCAGAGGTGTCTTTTAGATGAACGCCGCTGATGCCGGCCGTGTGTGCTGGCCAGCTAGCCCTGCCGTGTCCGAGGCTGGGGTGGGTGCTGAACTTCTCCACACCTTCTCGGCTCTCACACCTGGGCCCTGAAGGGTTCTGCATATGCTAGGGCCAAGCAGAGCAGAGTGGGGGACCCCAGTTCTAGGTGCGAGGGGAACAGACGTCAACCTGTCCCCTGCTCCCCGACCCTGTAGACTCCTCGGTATAGGGAACCCCTGCGTACAAAGCAAGGCCTCTGGGCAGGCTTTACCTTCTCACACGTCCTGTCCAAGCTCTGTGCACCTTCTCCCTACCCTTTGGGCCTGGGGTTAAACACATCTGGGAAGAAGCCCGCACAGACTCAGTCTGCTGGGACAGGCGGTGGTGGGGTGCCGGCTATCCACAGCGTGGTCTAGGAGGGGGAGCCCTGGGCTCCTGGTGGTACAGCCCCTTTGGCCCTTGGCCCTTATGTATGTGAAGAGGGGGGCAGCTGAGGAGAGCCAGAGCAAGACCCGAGTCCCCGGTGCGCCTGTCCTGCCCCAGAGCCTGTTACTAACGAGACAACCTGACTGCTCTGCTGGGCTCCCCCTTGGGGTGGTGGGAGGACAGTGGGAGGACAATGTCCTCTATTAAACCAGATGCTTTCCGGTGGCCGGGGCTGTGCCCATATCTAGCGTGTGATCCTCACAAGATCCGTATCAAATGGATGTTATTTCCCATTTTAGGGATATGGAAACTGGGGCCCAGGAGATCAAGGAATCTTGTGTGTGGAGATGTGGGAACTAAGGCCCAGGTCTGCGTCTCTTGAGCCCAAAGTCTCTTTACTGCACCGCTGGCATTCATGATAGGCCTGGGTGATAAGGATGAAATGGGGTGCAGAGCATTTGGGGGCAGAAGTGCCTGGCGGTTCCTGCTCAGCTTCCGTCCTCCCCCTCACTGAACTTCTTGTATTACGGAAACAAAAGGTTAGTTCCTGGGGACAGCAGACTCGGAGGCAGGGAGCTGAGGATGGACGGAAGGCGCTGTGACGTCTGTGTGTCTGAGTAGGGGAAGCGGCACAAGACATCTAGTGAGCATGTCACCCTAGTTTGCACACTCTCCCTCCTCTTTTCCAGAAATCATCTCTGCTGCATTTAAGGGCTGGCTTTGTGCGTGGCGTGCCATTCGGGGCCTGAACAAGCCTGGCGGTTCCTTCCTTTCTTCTCCCTTCCTCATTCTGGGTTTCCCTCCTCCTCCTCCCTACTTCCCATTCCATCGTAGGGCAGTGGGGCCAGGTCTCTGGGATGGGAAACAGGAACTGAGAAGTGGAAGATCAAGACATGGTGAGACTAAAGACAGCGGTCTTTCATCTTCCCCTCGAAGCCCGAGTGTGCAACCTGGACACAGGCAAATGGCAGCAGACGGCCCACCACCACCACCACCTGCCTGCTGTCCACTCCCCTGGTGCCCTGGCCCGTGGGAAGGCCCTGAAACCACAGAGTGGCTCACGTCAGGTGGCCTGGGCGGTCTAGGTGGGTTCACCTGCGCCTCCTGGGGAATGTCAGATGCAGCGCAGTGGGGGTCGTGGGAGCGGGACAGCCCTTCAGGCTAAGAGACCCCATTCTCAGTGACTGGGAGTGGACGGCTTCCCGCGCACAGGAGGAGCAGCTCTGAGTGGTTTTAGCCCTGGACTAGGAAAGGGGTTTAAAGGAAGCCTGAGGGAGAGGGGTTCTAGGGGATTATTTTCCCCCAACATCAGGCGAGGTAGCAGCAGAAGTCCACAGGGCCCCCTGCTCTCCTCCTGGCCCTGGTCGCCAAGCACTTATAAGCTGTAGCAGGAGGGTGAGACGGGGGCCACACGGTTCTGGAAGCTTGCTCCTCGGTTTGCTGGAGCTCTGCTAGCCTTTCTGTAGTTCAAAGCCAAATAAACAACCCTGCGCAAGTCCAGCTCTTTGAGGCAGTTTCTTTTATTTTGAATTGGGGAAATGGGTGGTGGTTTCACAAGATGCTGTAAATATTGGGTAAGGTAGTGGAGGCTTGACGTGGAGTGCTCCCTGCTGCTTGGGCCTGGACGTCCCTCTCGAGACCTGTCTTGGGAACTGCAAGGCCTTTCTCTCAACTGCCAGCGACTTTACCCGAGTCACTTTGTTTCTGCCAACACCCCTGTGGCCTGGAGACCATCCAGGGCTACCCCCTCCCGTCGGGGTGGCCATTTGTGGGGAGGGGGGCACAGAGCGTGGACTGTGCTGGACCGACGCACGTGTCACACAGGTGTGAGAGGGGCAGGCCTGCCCGGAGGCCTTGCTTTGTAAGTGGGGTTCCCAAGGAATCTGCAGAATAGGGGAGCTGGGGACAGGTTGACCACAGCTGCCCGTCTGGTTCCCTTGTTCCCATTCTGTCCCGTTAGACCCTGTGTGTAAAAGCCCAGAGGGGACAAGTGACCCCCCCTGCCCAGTAAGGTGCCCCAGAGCACCCTGCTCTGTCACTTGCCGTGTGGCCCTGCCTCTGCCCATGTCACCCCTTTGGGGAGCTAGAAACACATCAGGAAATGTTTTGAAGAATTTAAACAAACCCCAAAAACTCATTAATGCAAGTGAAAGGCTGGCATTAACTACAAAATATTTTTTTCTTCATTTTTTTTTCCTCGTTACCATAACCGTTATCAGGCCTGGAAATACCTTTCTTACCGATGGCAACAGTACTGGGGTGATGGTGTTGCTGGACAGCAGCCCCCCTTACTCAGCATAGTGTGGTCGTGGCCCCTTGGAGACCCAGAGGGCACCTGTGGAAGCTATCGATTACGGAGTGCCCCCGTGTCCCAGACACCATGCATGTTGATGATCTTACCCTAGGAAGCCAGTAGTATTCCCAAGTTTGAGATGACAAAACTGAGGTCAGGGAGGGGAGGTAACTTTTCTGAGGTCATGCTGCTGATGTGTGGAATCTGGTTTAGAACCCTGTCTGTTTGGTTAAAATACCAGTGACTTTTAGTCACCGTGCTGTTCTAAAGGGTCTGGCCCGGAGGGGACAGAGCTAAGATCACATTCTATGGGATTCATCTCTTTTTGGTGTCTCCCTGGAGGTGACATGGTGGACTTAGGGGTGTAGCTGGTAAAAGGAAATGAGAAAGGCCCTTTCCAATGTGGGCATCACCCAAAGTGTAGCTCCTGTTGTAAGAAGTGCTTTCAGAAAGAATGCATAAAGCCCAGACGTGGCAGCCGGTTGACAGCAGAAAGGCCCCTGTCGAGGCCCAGTTGGCCTGGTAGAGCCAGTAGGCTAAAAGGCACAAGGCCGGGGACAGAACCCACAGAAGGAGCGTGAACGATGGTTTCTGCGCAGACCTCTAGAGCCCCCGGAAGCAAAGTCCTGTTTAGTACTCCCTGCCCGCATGTGGGGCTCAGAGAAAACCGCGCTCTCACGTCTCTGTTACTGAAGTGCTCCTATGGCCGGGTCCTGCTTTCCTGGGGAAATCAGCCTGGCTCGAGATTACATTGTCTTCTGGAACTGGGACAGATGTGGAAGGCTGACCTCACTCCCAGCTGAAGGTCACCTTCCCAGCCTCTCCCACTGCTTCTGTGTCACTAGGCCTCTAGCGCCTGGCCCTGTGCACGGCCTCACCCCTTCCTTTCCCCCTTCTTTCAGCTGTGCTAGCACCTTCCAGTGTGGTGTCCCCTGTTTCATTTGTGATGGTTCCCCTGAGCTGGCCCATTTCCTGCTCGCCTCTGGGCTCTGCAGTCAGTCCGGGGGAGCAGAGCTGAGTAGTGCAGTGTGCAAGGTGTCAGGGGGCACTTCAGGCCAGGCCCTCTTCTGGGGACGGGGCACCAGGGCCGCAGAGAGCGCGGACGCCTCTCCTTGCTGCTGGGGTATTGTAGCTGTCTTGCCAAAATTCTCCTTTCTCTTTTCAACTCCCCCAGATCTCCCAGAAGCTCTTTCTCCCAAAGTAGAAATCAGGATGTGAAGAATTTTTATAAAGCTAGAGTTCATTGTCCTCTGGTTCTGGCTCCGTTTCTTTGAGAGAGTGATCTAGAAAAGCCTGAGTTCCTGGCTGACGTCTCCAACGGTCGGGCTCATGGGAGTACCTGTGGAGGCTCGGTTCTTCAGGCTCGACGAGCCTCGAGCCTTTCCTTGTTAGCGTGGCATTTTCACAGAGTCTGTGTTCGTTTCCCACCGAACATTCTCACACAGTGTGACACAGCCCACTTGGGTCAGGGTAACAACTGCCCAGAATTTAATCGTGTGAATGCCCTGTCATTTGTGCGGTTATTCTCCTTGGTGGAGCGTTTGGGGCTCTTTTCAAAGCCCTGCTGAGAACGTCTTTGTGGAGAGAACTTGTGTGGAAAGGAGGGAGGCCACGGGGATGTGTTTCTACAGTTGGTTGGGGGGCAGAAGGATAGGAACGGCTCTGGCGAGGCCCCGTGCTCGCCCCGGCAAGCTTACTTTCCAGGAGACCCGAGCAGGCAACGGCGCCTTCAGCTGCCAATCAGGGTGCAGCTCGGTGCCACCAAGTTTACTTATGATGCCCACACCTGCCGTGAGGCTCAAACTCACGACCCCGGGATCAAGAGTCCCATGCTCTACCAACTGAGCCAACCAGGTGCTCCTGTTTTGTAGTTCAAACCTCAGCCTTCCCCACCCCCCAGTGCCTTTGTTCTTTTGATTTGTAATTTTTTTTATCTGCCCCTGGAGCGGCAGTGATTTTCTTGTTTTATGCGGTGTTTGCTTCCTGGGCCCAGCTTCTGATGTTCTCAGCCAAGCAGGCTGGGTTAGTGACATTCCTTTTTATTCCAGAGAGCTGTTTGTCTTCTATTATTTATTTATAACCATAGAAATCACACATAAATATATTTTTGTAGTAAATATTTTGAACGGTACAAGAAAAAGGAAGTCTTCCTTCTTGGTCTTTTCTGTCTCCTTATGGAACCCCTGTGCCGAATTTGTGCGTCTTCCAGGATTTTTTTTTTCTGTGTATATATTTATGTGTGGAAAAATGCCATTTTGAGTATTTTTCTTTATTGTTTAATCAGTTTCTTTGGCACATTTTTGTGTTCAAAGTTAAATGCTCAATATCCTACTTGATCTGAACATAACCGTACAAGGTTATGTAGGATATGTGTATACGATGTAGGATATTGAAGTACTTTTTGTTTTCCTTAATTTAAAAAATTTCGAGTATAATGTACTCACTCACGTTGGTGATAGTTTAAAAGTAGAAAAACCCAAAAAGCCCTTCCAACTTTCTTTGCGACAACAAAAATTATTTGTTTCCTATATCTTTATATAGATTGTTTGTATAATACAACACTTGCTTGTCCTCTAGTTTATGACAGTTTATTTCTTGGTTACAATTGTGTGTGTGTGTGTGTGTGTGTGTGCGTGTGTGGGTTCAGTTGGTTCAGTAAATCACCTTGTACCCTCCTGCTTCCCAAGATGGTATTTTGAGAAAGATCTGTTGCATTTTGATCTGTGGAAGCTGCCTTATTGTTTTTCGTTCTCTGTGCGCTGTAGACCCATGTGGGTCAGAGTCAACCCCCCTCCCTGATGACCTCCCCCCCAGGTTTGGATGCATTGTTGCGAGTACCAGTGATTGAGGACATGGCCAAGGTCTAGTTGATGGTTGGGGGGAGGGGGCAGGCCGTCCTCGGAGTAGATGCCCACTGAGCTACCAGCCTGCTTTTGGCAGCAAGGCACAGAATCCGAGACATTCTGAGCGATAAAAACAATGTGTTGGAGAAAAATGAAAGAAATGTATCTTCTGTTTGCCTGTCCTCAAGGGTTGGCTGCTTTAGGAATTGGCAAACGTGGCGTCTGTCTTCACCTCTGTCCCCAGTTTACTGATTTGTGTCACCTGCTCTCGATGTCTTGGAGACGGGACTGGGGGATCTCTAAGTTCCTTTCACTCATGGTGTGTGACCAAAATGCTGAGCTCATAAATTACCCCTGTGAAGCACTTTCATTTTGGCAGCCTTTCTGGCTCTGTCCCCAAACTCTGGTTGATCTTAATTTCTTTCCATAAAGAAGACTTTAAATTTATTTTTATTCAGATTAGCATAATGTATATATATATGTACACACACACACACACACACACACACACACACACAAGGAAATATTCTGTAATTAAAGAGTGATTACGAACAGACCCTCATCCAGCCGTCACCTGTCCTTCTCGGTCATGGTCAGCGCTCAGAGAGCACTTGCCCGCCTTCCTGTCAACCCCTCAGGCAGCTGCCCGCCCAGCCGTGTGATAGGCATCTCCTCACTTCTGTTCCTAGTTTTATCGGCAACATTATACATCCCTTAACATGAACAGCATAATCCAGTTTTTCCTATCTCTTTAAACTTTTATGGTAGTAAATTGCATGTATATTTCTGTCAAATTGCTGCTTTTGCTTAACATTTTTGTGGAATTCCTCTATGTTCTGAGTGGGTAAAGTTTGTCCGTGTCCATGCAACAGTTTGTCCATTTAACCATGAACAGGGATTCGGGTTTGTCCAGTTTTCAGCTATTTCCAAGAGTGCCGTGAACCCCCTCGTCTTCTGGTGCAGATGTATACGTACTAGGAGTAACTTCAGTTTTATTAGAGGGTACCAAGTGCGCCCTTCTGGTGTGTCCGTATGCATATGTGTCTTACACAGCTTGATTTAGCTTGGATGTTTATTTGATCGTAATTCTTTGTGACACCTGCTGTTCTCCAGGCCTCTGCTTTATTCCCAGGAGGAAGTCGATCCATTATTGCTCTGGCCTTAAACTGAGCCTGTAGGCCACAGCGCATTTCTGCACTTCCCAGAAGGCTTCTGGAAATATTTGACACTGTCATTAATGTTTTGTGTTACTTTAAAAGTTAAGTGAGACGTGCGATGAGGCAAAGCTGCCATCTGAATGTTTGTATGGCTCTTTCTTGGCAAAGCCATTCTTGGGCAAAGCCAACAGATCTGAGTGTTGCTTTGTTTCATTATTTGGTCTATGTCTTTCAAAAATGCCATTTCCTCCCAGGTTAACCTTTCATAAAAGGAGCGAGGGAGAGGAGAGTGGAATAGGACTCCCAGGTGGCCCAACGGGGGGAGGCCTGGGGTCTGCCGTTCTCTCTTCGTCCAGGCAGCATCTTTGGGTTCCAAGAATGAAGCCAGCTCCGTCCCATCCTTGCTGGCTCGACCTGCTGGCGACCAAACCGGTGCTGTGCCCAGAGGAGATGGGGCCAGCTGATAGGGTTGAAGAAACCTCTGTGTGAATCCTCAGGGCCAGAGCCCAACAGACTTTGTGAAGGGCCTGACAGTGAATATTTTAGGCTTTGCAGGCCTGGAGGCAAAATGGAACATATTATATAGATACTCGTATTAATAAGAGAAAGTAAATTTCCATTATTTTTTTTAAACAAAATTCAAAATATAATACTGGGTGGAGTTCAGAGTTTTTTGGTAATGCTGGTCTGCTAATTGGAATCAGAGAGTTCTTTTTGGGAAGATTTCTGCATTGAGGTTCGAAGCTCCTATTCTCCTTCACCTCATCGTTGTATCAGTTGGAAACGTCCATCTGTGCAGATCCTCAGCTCTCGGCCTCACAAAACCCAGTCCGCCGGCAGGTGCCCACCTGCTCCCGGCTCAGACAGACTGTGGGTCTGGCCCCCACCGTCCAGCAGCAGGAGGCAGGGGCCTCCATGCCAGGACGGACATCCCTGTAGGCTCTGGGAACAAAGACTAACTTCAGCCCTCTGAAGGGAGATGGGTGTGTCACACGGTCACCTCTGGGCCGAGCCCAGGGCGGGGTGGGGAAGAGGACAAGGCCAGTGGCTTACGGGACTGCCCTCGAGGAGGGTGCACATGGGTCTGCAGGTGCAGAAGAAGAGCACAGAGGGGTGGCGTGTTTAGAAACAGGATATTTTGTGGGGTTGCAACTCCTGAGAAAGGCGGCAAGACCTGAGGAGCTGGATTCTTATTTTTACTACATTTTAATTAATTTTATTCCCCATGTTCCTACAAGGCTCGCGGCTACCTTATTGGACAGCACAGGCCAGAGGAGGGAAAGAGTGAAGGGCTTTGTGTCCCCTCCTGGGAGGGCTTTCCTTTTGCAAGCTGCAGCCCTTCCGAGAGCCACGGCCCGTGGACGAGCCCCTGATCTGCGGGGAGCTGCTGGCCGGGATGAATCAGACCCGGGGCCCTTCGTGCAATGGTTTAGGGATCAAAAAGAGACGCTTTTGGAGTGGTTGGAAACAGTTGTTTGTTTTTCTCTAAAATATCTGAGACACATCCATCCCTGCAGTGTTGTTTATGTGATAAATTTACTCTGTGAAACTTGTTTTATAAACTGAAGGTCAGCTGCAGTGCAGGTGCTCAGAATTGATGGGGTTTGGTCAGGCTTGAGGCCCCGCGCAGGCTCCGCGCAGGCCGTGTCGGCTGTTCGCTTTCTGTCTCGTGTTTATAGTTTTTACACGCACGTTCTGGTTGACGCTGCGGCTCTTTCTCCTTCTTTTAAGCTTGGGTAGATTTGGGGAGAGGGTGGGGTGGGTGAGTGCCCGGTCTGTTAGGAATCTCAGCCTGATCGACGGACACCCTTGGTTTCCTGAGGCTCTCGAGTTTTGTTGTTTTTTTGTTGTTTTAGGATTCCAGGGCTGTTTTTATATGTAACTGACAGAAGACTTTTTCTGGCACTCAGTCTTAATCATTCTAACTTCTCCTGACCAAGTTTAATCTTAATTATCTGTAAATATGCACTATAATGAGGGGTGTGTTTCTGAGTGGGGAGGTAACTGCTTTTAACCTCTTGCAGTTTTAATTTAAAATTACCTCTACGCCGACCTCACCTTTATTTCCAGGCTCTTAACAGACCGTAGAAAAGCAGCAGTTTTCCTTTATCCACTCTTCCCTGAGTTCAGGAAACAGCACAACCCCTTTAATAACAGAGCTAGAAGATTCCATAGGGTGGCCTATTTTTACAAGACTTTTATGCAGGAAGAGATCAGGGAGGGGTGTGCCCCGCAGTGGAACGTGGGAGGAAATTTGTCGGAGTTCAGCGGTGTTATGAAGCATATTTCGTCTGCGGTCGGCCTTCCACACTGAGGTAGGCGACTACTCCGGTGCCCATTTTTCGCAGCACAATTGAGTCAAACGCCTGTGAGCAGAAGAGTACCCTGTCCTCTTTCAGAGTGCCAGAGGCTGGAGAGCGAATGCGGTTGAGGGGCAGAAAAGATCTCCCTGTTACTCCCTGACTTTTCCAGAATGTCTGCTGCCATGTACCGATCCTATGGGGCTTCCCGATCATGGGTCGCAGCCAGTCCTTCACCTTTGGATATCCTCTCCCTGAATACACTTCCTGCCTGCTCAGATCCATTGTTCCTGCTGGGGCCCGGGTGGCCTTCGAGTTCCAGCTCTCCCTTCTGTGCTGGGAGCCTTCGGCTGCTGCCCACTGTGTCCAGGATCAGCCAGACACCCTTGCCAGCCTCTTGAGTCCCTGCCTGCCTTGCTGGTCTCTTACTGGTACTTACTGTGCTGTTTTTTGGGCCTGTTGTATGTCAGATTTCTTCTGGACACTGGGGACAGAGCCACAAGCAAGTTCCCGCCCTTAAAGGAGACCCCGGAAAAAAAAATAAAAAGACATAAAAATATAATTAACATTTAACCTAATATGGCCAGAATATTATCATTTTAATGTGTGGCACTGGCCATATGTTTGTGCTCACTAGACCCATGTGCCTTGTAGTTACCTCAGTAGGAAGCACAGGTCTTGAGGTGAGCAGGACAAATAGAAAAGCAGGCCAGGAACAAGATAGTCCTGGACTTCTGGCTTTGTGCTTATTTAGGCGATTATCTTGCTAGATTGTGGATTCGGAGCATGGGCGTTGCCCTGTTTTCCTCACCATTGTAGCTCTAATACCTGGCTTAGTATTTAGTACTTAGGACATAGTAGGTGCTCAGTAAATTTTATTGGCTGAACCATTGAGTAAGCACAGGAGGCTACAGGAAAAGTCTGGGTGAGTACCAACCTGTCCGAGAAGGCTTTCAGGAAGAAGACGTGTCTGTCTATCAACTTGCCAAATTGGAGTTAGAGTTGAACCACGGGTCAAGAGGCGGCGGGGAGAGTACGCTAAGGAAGGAGGAGAGTGCTCAGAAGTACAGAGGAACAAGGTTGGGGAGCTGCAGGAGTTCATTGTGATGGAAGCTTGGGGTACAGTTGGGGAAGGGAGGGGGTCCGGCGATGGGGCTAGAGAAGTAGCGGGGCCGGATCACGAAGAGGTTTTAAAGCTGCCATGGAGTTGCTGCTTCCTTCTGAGGATGTGCAGGAGCAGCACCAGGGTCCTGGGTGGGGGCGTGGGCCCTTGAACTTGTGGGGTGCGTTTCTCTCCTCTGTGCGGGCGCCGTTTTCTCCCTTCACACCTCCCGGCCCATAGAAAGGGCTTCGTGAGAATATTGGCTGAGCTACATCACCGTGGCGGCCAACCGGGCTGCTGCAGGTGTCTTCTGCTGACTGTGGGAAGCTTTAGGAGGAGGAGCAGGGGTGATTGTTTGAATGCAGGTCAGAGATCGTCCTAGGAATTCCCGACCAAATTCTCTGCAAGCGCTGGAGTAGATGTTGATTAGATCAAATCTGTTTTCCAGTAATGGCCCTTCACCTGGGGATTGGGACCTTCCAGAGCTTTGATGAGTCATTGAACTTGTGTCTTGGTGAGAGTTGTGCTCTCTGACACATAGTCGATAAAGCTTCAGGAACCAGTGTTTCTGACACAGCCCTGAACAAATCCTGTCTTGTGGCTGTCCCTGGCAGAACCCAGGGAGTCGGTGCACACGCTGCAGGGTCCTGTTTGCTGGGCGGCAGACTGGGGAGTGAAACCGATGAGACGTCCAGAGAAGGAGTTGAACAGTGAGTTTCATGGGTTATGTTCTGCTTCCAGATCCCTTTTCCCATCTCAAGGGAAGGCCAAGAACAGACTAAGGATGACCTAGGAAAATAAAAGCTCGTTCTCTATAAGAAATTCTGACTTTATGTCAGTCCTTACCTATCCCTTTCTACAGTATGTCAGCAAATAATGCTTTTTTTTTTTTTTAATTTCAAGTAGAGTCTGTGCCCAACATGGGGCATGAACTCCCGACCCTGAGATTCAGAGTTGTATGCTCCACAGCTGAGCCAGCCTGGTGCCCCAATAATACTTTTTAAAAAAATATAACTTCTCCTGGGGTGCCTTGGTGCCTCAGTCGGTTAAGCAGCTGACTCTTGGTTTCCGCTCAGGGTGGTGAGATCGAGTCCCGTCTCGGGCTCTGCGCCTGAGTAGGGGGAGTCTGCTTGAGATTTGTCTGTCCCTCTTCTCTGCCCCTCCCCATGCTCGCTCTCTCTCTCTAAAATAATAAATAAATAAAAATCTTTTTAAAAATAGTCATTGTTGCTTTAGAATGGGACTTAGGATGCTGATATTAAAAGCGGATTCAGGAAGTGATTCATCCGGGGTGGCTGGGTTAAGCTCCACTCTGGGCATGGAGCCCACCAGAGATGTTCTCTCTCCCTCTCCTTTGCCCCTTCCCCCCACCCCCACCCCGCTTGCATGCTCTCTCTTAAAACAATAAAGGTGATTCAGGAAGGCTGGACATGAGGTGGTGGGCACCACCTCCGACGACAGTCGATTGAGACTTTATGATTAAAACCCATGACGAGTAATAACGATGCTAACGATTGCCCGGTATCAGTGTACCAGATACCGGGCTGGGTGCTTCTGCTGCAGTGCTTCGTTTCTTACAGTGACCCTGTGATCCGTGTCACTCTCCCAGTTCACACATGCTCTCTTCCTCCTGTCGCACCCGAAAGTGACACGTTGTTCTTCTGCAGTGTTTAATTGGGTTAAAAGGAAATTTCACCCCTGTAAGTTTTGTGGAAGCAGAGCTATAATTAAAATTCCCGATCTGCTCGGTCATTGAGCAGGTATTACTTGAGCACTTCCTATGCACGAGGCACTGCACGTGCCATATACACTACTGTGTGGGGTTGAAGTATAATATTAAATGGCGTATAATAGAGGAAAATTAAATACTGAAGTGTGTACAGTTCATCATTCAACCTTGCAGAGTAGGTATTGTTACGCCCTGGTTCTGGAAGGAAGCCTAGGCCAGGAGAGGATTAAGAAGAACATGGCCTCTAACCCAAACAAATTCACGTAGGGTCTTTGCAAGTCCAGAGTGGGTTTGGGTTCCCCCAGACCCTGCTGCCTCTGGGCGGGACGGCCTGGCTGGGGTGGGGACACACTGGTGGCAGATCTGCCTCACCACCCCCTCGTCGCTCCTCCCCCTGCTCCCTGCACTTTGCCTCTCTTGGGAGGGAGCACCTGGCAGGTGGGCACAGATCAGAGCCGTGCCTGGTCCCAGGGAGCATTGAGACGGGGCGGAGGTGGAGTTGGTCCCAGGTGAAACTCTCCGCTGCAGGAGGCCGACGTCCGGTGGCAGCGTGGGCAGAGGCGGCTCGCGTGCTTCGCGTGGTTGAGGCACCTGAGTGCATGGCTTTTGGGGATTACTCCATCTCCACGCCACACTGAGGCTTTGTCCCCCAGAAGCCGCTGACTGGGGCCTCCAGAGTGGCCGTCACAGGGCCATTCCCTGGTAGTCGTGATCTGACCTCAAACATGTGTTAATTAATACCACTTCTCTGTATTCTAGGCTTTGGATGTGGACCGGATGGTTCTTTACAAAATGAAGAAATCCGTGAAAGCAATAAATATCTCTGGGCTGGGTGAGTATGCATTCTTTCCTAGGGGTTTCTTTGTGCAAATCCTGGCGTTAGTGGTGAGCGAGGCCCTAATAGTGATCACCATTAATGAATAATGAACCAAGCCTTTTTTTTTTCTAGGCATGCCAATTGTAAAGTTGAGTTGCGATGTTTCGTTTTTATTTTTATTTTTTTTTAAGATTTTATTTATTTATTTATTAGGAAAGAGAGAGAGTGAGAGAGAGCAGGTCAGAGTGAGAAGCGGACTCCCCATGGAGCTGGGAGCCCGATGTGGGACTCGATCCCGGGACTCCGGGATCACGACCTGAGCCGAAGGCAGTCGCTCAACCAACTGCGCCACCCAGGGGCCCGCGATGTTTCGTTTTTAGAAGTGTGTTTTGTTTTGTCAGTTGTCTAATTCTGGAATGGCACTGTGTCTGCTGCCCCTCACCCTCCCACTGTCCCGTGGCGCTGCTTCCTGCTCTTTGAAGTTCTCTGAGTTTCCCACCACAGCCCTGCATGCACCAGCTTTGTCTAACTGGTGGACAAGGACACCGGCCTCATTCCTGCCTCTGTTGTTTGATTTGTGTGTTAATCATGTCAGAATGGCCCTTCCATTGCTCTCATCCAATGCTTGCCTTTCTTGTTTGAGATGACGATAACATGAAAGCACCATCAACTGTTCAAAGTCATATCTGCTAATAGATTAATAAACTTCTTTCTGACTTAAAGATTTCAGGCTGCACACATGTGGCAGGTGTGTGCCCCCTGCTCAGAACCTTATAGGTGGTAGACAATAATTTTTAAGTAATGCAGTGACTGTGTCGTTTCTCTCAGAAACAAGCCAGTGGCAGCCTTGGAGGGCTAGAGGTTGTGAGAGCTCCCAGAGACTGTGGAACCGGGCGATGGACTGCTGAGAGCAAGGCCGGTTCCTGGGAGAGCACAACGCTCCCGAGTGTGGCAGAGACACTCCTTTTGCTCATGGCTGGTGGCCGGGAGGAGGACGGGGCCCGAGGTCTGTGCCCCAGATGCGGTCAGGCCACCGTGTCACCCTCGAGGTGTTCCCTTTGATGACAGTAGCAACTGGAATAGAAGGATGGGGAATGCCACAGGTGATTACAAGGAGGGAGGGGCTCAGAAGAGTCTGGAAGTACCTCTTGTGCCCACCCCCACCCCCGTCCTAGTTCTGCTGTTGTGAGCAGCAGCTCTGGTGATGGCATTTGCCTCTCCCAGGGAGGGCTGTGTAAGCCAAGATTGTAAAGAGGCCAGTAGGAAATCTCAGCTACAAAGACGGTATAATAGTCAAGAATGGCAAGTATATCTGGGAACAGATTTAACAAAAGATAAGCAAGAATGCTGTGTTGAAAACCACAAAACACCACTGACAGAATTAAAGACCTAAATAAATGGCGAGGTATATGAGGTATGTGGGTTGGAAGACTCGACATAGTCACAATGTCTGTTCTCCCCAAATCGATCTCAAGATGCACCACAATCCTAATGAACATTCCAGCAGGAGAAATTGATACGCTGAGTCGAGAAATTATATGGAAACTGCACAGGACCTGGAATATCCCACGCAGTCTTGGGATAGAGACAAGTTGGAGAAGTTACGCCACCTGACTTCAGGTCCTGTGAGACAGTGGTGGTCTTGACAGTGTTGCCAGCAGGGGGCCAACAAAGAGATGAGCCGAACAAAAGACAGAGTCTAGAGCTAGGCCCTCACTGAGAGCTGTCTGACTGTGTCGGCACAGTTACGAGGCGGTGCCCTGGGAGGCAGCACATGTGCCCTGTGTGTTTCTAGCACATGGTACCGGAACAGCTGGATCTTCCCATCAGAACAAAGGAAGTACAGCCCTCTCCCTCACCCTACACAAACAGTACTGTGAAATGGATCATAGATTCAAATTAAAAACTAAAACTCTATAGTTCCTTCTTGGAGAACACACAGGAGAACGTCTTTGGACACAGAAGACAATAGTGTAAAAGAAAAAAAATTGTTAAATCAGACTTCATCAAAATGAGACACTTCTAGTGCTCAAAAATGCTATTCAGAATAGCTTACCATTTGACGAGCCCCCAGTCAAGAAAGTAAAGAGCTTACAGTTGAGGAAACTAAATTAATAGGGCAATCAAAGCAGGACTCTAAAATAGAGCATATGATTAACATCCTTAAAAAGGCAAGGGAGATATTTCATTACTGGAACCGGAAAAAGTACTAGTGGGAAAAAACCAGTAAAAGGTGTGGGAATAGAAAAATATATAATTGTCGAAATAAAAAGTAGAATTTACTAAATGGCAAGCTACACACATAGGAGGAGAGGATTAGTGAGGCCCCGTGTTGCTGGGACATCAGTTAAAGGAATGAACAGTGTAAAATAAAAATCAGGAGCCACAGAAAATTGACTCAGAAAGGTCAATATGAGCACCTGCCCAAAAGGACTTACGGAAGAGGGGGGGAGGAAATGGAAAAGGGGAAAGTTTTAAAAAGTAATAGCTGACAAATTCTCAAAACTAAAGAAAGATTTGAGATCTCAGGTTGAGGGACACCTGGGTGGCTCAGTTGGTTGACCATCCAACTCTTGATTTCAGCTCAAGTTGTGATCTCAGGGTTGTGGGATTGAGCCCCGTGTTGGGCTCCGTGCTGGGCAGGGAGCCTGCTTCAGATTCCCTCCCTCCCCCTTTGTCCCCTCACCCGCCTCTCTATAAAAGATAAAAGATGAGCTCAGATTGAGAGAGTGCACTGAAGTCTAAGGAAAAGAGATTATAGACACACATGTAAACGTACATACACAGTGTGTGGTATGTATGTGAGTATGCCTGTCTGTGTGTGTATGTGTATTTATGTATGAGTGGACATGTGTACATATCTCAGGACATATCCTGCTATCTTGACCTCGGGGCTAAAGAGAAAATTAAAAATTTATCAAGAGAGAGAAAAAAGCATATATATAGGAAAAAAGATGTGAGGGCAGTCTGCTAAAAAATGTATTGGCATTTTGACTTTATTGATATTTTCCCCCTTTATTTTCCATTATTTTATATATTGTAATGTATTGATGTTAAAATGATTAGACTATTCGGTTGTTTATGGTTAAGTTCCAAATGAACGTGAAAGAAATTCGGGAAAGCAAAGGGTTGGGAGGGACTTAAGTTGTTCGTGACCGAGCTTGTCCCGACTGAGTCTGAAAGCTTTTCGGACCTGGAACGGACCTGGAATTTGTGGCGCTACCTATTGTTCCTTGGAGCAAGTCGCTTGGTGTGTTTTAGCCCCGGTTTCCTTGCCTCTGAAATAATCCAGTTGGGTTAGAATGCGGATCAGTGGTTCTCAAGCAGGGTGATTTTGCTCCCCCCGTTTGGTTACTGCCAGCTAAGAGGTGCCTGTGCACATGTGTGTGGGCGTGTGCACAGACTGTGGGCACCTCGTGGGTCAAGGCCAGGGATGCTGCTAAAACCCTCCAATGCATAGGACAGCTCCCAGCAAAGGATTAGCTGGGCCCAAATGTCGGTAGCGCCAAGGTTGAAAACTTTCCTCTACATGTTCTTCAGAGTCTTCTATGGTTGTTGTTTTTTTTTAAAGATTGTATTATTGGGGTGCCTGGGTGGCTCAGTGGGTAAAGCATCTGTCTGCCTTCGGCTCAGTTCATGATCCCAGGGTCCTGGGATCGAGCCCCACATTGGGCTCCCTGTTCAGCAGGGAGTCTGCTTCCTCTCTCTCTCTCTGCCCTTCCCCTGCGTGTGCCTTTTCCATCTCTCTCAAATAAATAAATAAAATCTAAAAAAAACATAAAGGTTGTATTATTTTTTTGAGGGGTAGAGGCAGTGGGGGAGGGAGGGAGAGACTGTTGAGCAGACTCCCCACTGAGCATGGGGCTCAATGCAGGGATCAAGCCCATGACCCTGGGGTGATGACCTTGGTTTCAGCTACCCAACCCTCTGAGCCACCCAGGTGTCCTCAAAGTCCTCCACAGTTTTTAAAACACAAAACAAAACAGAGACTGCCACCTGCTTAGCTTGTAAGTGCATAAACATTGATTGATTGATTGATTAGCTGCCAGCTACTGATTTTATGAAAGAAGAAAGCAGAATTAGTTTTCTTTGAGTAACAAATAAAATAAACATATGTAGGAAAGTATTTTTAAAAATTTTTTTAAAAGGAAATTTCAAAGAGTATAAACCCCTTCACTTTACTCAACGCTGAGCTTTGCTGAAACAAATGTTTGACTACCCGGAAGTGGTCGCCTGCCTCCAGCTCTCTTCCTGGATAAAGTTGGGAGGGGGCAGGGAGGAATAATGATCGTTTGTAGGTATTTTGGACGCTTATTTCGAACCTTGTGCTCTCTGTACATTATGTTAATCTTTACAGCCAACTGTTCTCATTTGACAAATGAGCCCCCTGAGATCAGAGGGCTCCACGTGGTCCCGGGCCGCTCCGCGGAACTCGCCTTCCTGCTGGCCCAGGGCTGTGTGCGGGGCCCGCTCCGCTTCGAGGCCACTGTGTCTTCGGGGTGTCTGACCGACTATCTTCAAGATCTCCAGAGATCACTCAAAGATGGATGCTTAGTTGTTTTGACAAATAACAGATTTCAAAAAATATCTCAGGAATTGTTTTTTTTAATCATGTCCACTCGGGCTTTTGAGTTTATAATTTAAGGCTAGTTTAAAAGAGGGAATTTGTATATTCTGGTGAGTTTCAAGAGTGGTTTTAAAGTCCAATGTCGAGAAGGCTGTTCTGATCAGAAATAAGAATGAAGATCGTGCTTCTCGTGCCGGCGTCGGCCACATGAGCACGGCCGGTCCTGAGAGGGACCCGCGTGTCCCTGTAGGCTCGCCCGGTACCTGCCACGCAGCTCCAACAAGCCCATGTAGAGGGAGGGAGTGTAAACACACGGTGTCAGGAAGCTAGCCTGTACGAATTTAGTAACACTTGTGTCGCCTCTTCCTTTGTGACCTATATTGTTGAGCGTGTGCCACAAACCTCCTTCCTTTACCTGTCCCAGAGTCGTTTCCTAAAATACAGCCTAGTAATGTTACTTCTCAGCTCACAAGTCTGCAGCATTTTCTCATTATCCACTTTGACATTTGTGAAGGTGAATTCCAGAGCCTGGGAGAGACGAGGAAGGCGTGCGTGGGCTGTAGACTTGTAGGGAAATTGGGGTCGAACGCAGGTAAGCAGGCATCTGTTCCCGAAGGACCGGCTGGAGACTCCAGCCTGCCCCGTGCGGTTCGGGAGGAGCCCGAACCTGTCTTAGCCTTTTCCCAATTTTTTTGCTTATGAGATTGCCACGGCCTCCCTTCATTGATCCAGCGTAAGCCTTGGCTCAGTAAACACGGCGGGGCATCGGAGGCAGAGCGAGCCCCTCGCACCTCCCGGCCCCAGGCTACCTGTCCAGGGGCCCCTTCTTGGAAATAACGTGCAGTTTCCCCAGTGTGCTCTGTTTTGTGCCCTCTCCCCCTGCACTTGCTCTTCTGTCTGCCTGAAAGGGCGTTTTGCCACTTTATTAGAGGAAATGGAGGCTTGAGGAAGCGAGAAACTGGTTCTGGAATTTTAACATCACACTTCGGGCGCCCAGCCCGTGTCCTTCCTGAGGCGCCACACAGCAGGCTGACTGTTAGTGAGCCCTTGGTGGGGGAGCTCCTATTGTGTTCTCTTTTACCAATCTCATAGGTCATGCCACGTTTGACTTATTATGAGGCCATGAGTCTGAATTATTTTTAAGTTGGAATATGGATCCTGAAGCCTTTGTTTCAGAGCAGTGCTGTGTCTACTTCAAAGAATTCACCTTCTTTGGTGACTTCTGGAAGAAACCCCATACCTTTTCTAGTGATGTGCTGACACCGTCCACAGCATTTTTGGAACTCTTCTCTAGAACTGCTTTTAGTTTCACATTCCTTTGAATATTTTTGGTTAGAGGAGTGTGAGGATAGATGAAACTGTTTTAGAACTAGACATCAGAAATCAGTGGGGGGGTGGGGGGAGCGTATTCAGGGAGGGATTAGCCGCGGGCGACCACAGTCGGGCTGGGGCATTGTGAGTGTGCACTCGTCGCGTCTCTCAGGGCGGTTAGTTCCAAGAGGAGGCCCCTGTGGTTTGATCATGAGCGTGCTTCATGTCCTAAGGCAACTGCTTGCCTAGGAAGAGCGCTCATCATGTATGATTAAAACAACAAAACAAAGACTTCAGCATTTGTGCCTTATACTGCTCCATACCTTTCCCGTCCCGAGTTCCTGCATTTCTCTGAGACTGGGACTTTTCTGCCTGCTTTCCTGATTTGTCATGGGTTGGCCCCATCTGACCTCTAACTGATCCCCAGCTGTCCCCAGCGTCTCTCTGTTCCAGGCTGTCTCTGTCTCTGTGCATTGTCTGCCATCCAGCCCCTCTCCTGGTCTGGACACACGCCCTCCCGTCCCAGGCTCCTGTTGAAGATGTTAACCTTCTTTACTCTCTTATATTAGTTTTCTATGGTTGCTGGGACAACTTACTGTAAACCGAGTGCCTTAAAATGACAAATTTCATTTCTTCCCTTTTGTGGCCCTCCCTGAAGCCCCAGTGGCCAAGATGAAGTCTAACCCCTTTGTGATTTCTGACGGGAACAAGAACCATGAAAGGTATTTTGGTGCGTTCTCCCACATTTGTGGGAAGATTGTGTTTTCCCCTCTTTGCAAAGAGCTGAGATTGAAGTACAGTGTTTAAGCCGTGCCCATCCGAAAGCATGGTGGAGTCCGGGTTGGGTGAGCTCACTCCGAAGGTTAGCAGACTAGCAGAGTGGTCCGGGTTTACAGGAAGACCTATGGTGTCTATACTGAGCATGTACGTCCAGCGGGAGAGGGCTCGTGGCACAGCTGTCCGTGTGTGCATTCGCCCTCGCAAGGTGCTCATCACTGGACCAAAACCGGACAGAGACCACAAAACGATCCTCGGATGGAAAGCCGAATCTCGCCAAGTAGGAAAGGAAGAGGGCAGATAGAAGGAGACAATTGAGAAGATATGGGAATAAAGTAATCTTATATACGACTTTGAAGAAAAACTGCTAAAATAAGAAACGGACAGATGTATCTCTTGGCTCTGGAGACCCCAAATCCGAGATGGGTCTCGTGGGGCTGAGATGACGGCGTTGGCAGAGCTCCTTCCTGGAGGTCAGTGGAGAGCGCTTCCTTGCCTTTTCCGGCTGTTAGAGGTCACCTGCACCCTCGGTTTGTGGTCTTTCATCTTTGAAGCCAGTCGTGGCTGGTAACACTCCGTCACTGTGACTCTGCCCTAACACAACACCCAGACCAGGTGGCTTAACCCACAGACATTTGCGTCCCATAGTTCTGGAGGCTGGAAGCCCGAGGCCAGGGTGTCCGCATGCTGCTTGTGGTGCGGGCTTTCTCCCTGGCTGGCACGTCGCTGCCTCTGGCCACTTCCACTCGTGTTGGACAGTGAGTAGGCTCTCGGGCGTCCCTTCTTGTAGGAGCACTTACCCCATCCTGAGAGCGCCCCCCCCTCCCCGTGATCTCATCCAAACCTGATTATCTCCCAGGAGGCCTCCCTCCACATACCATCATCCGGGGGCACAGCGGAGGGAGAGGAGGAGCCCGACACTGTTTTGTCCATAGGGGACACAGGCTCTCTGCCTCCCTCTTGCTCAGGTCAGGATCCTGCGAGCGCCCTGGGCCCAACCCCAGTGATCCAGGATAGCTTCCCCATCTCAGGTTCTGCTGAAGAATGACTTGAATTTCAAGTGCATCCTCAAGTCCCATTTGTCACGTCACGGAACATCTCCACAGGGTCTAGGCGTCGGGACATGCACATCTTTGGGGCGGGAGGGGACGTTATTCTGCCTCCCACATCTCACCTCTAAATTCTGAGTTTTGCAGTTGAATCCATTCTGACTCTTATCTTTAGCCAGAAAGGAAAGAAGACCTAATATGCAGGCCCTATTTACTCTTTCAATATTGCTCTTTATTACTCTCAGACAGGCTTGTGTCTGTTGATCTTGGCTCCTCAATTAGATGGCAAGCCCTCGAGGTCAGCGACTAATTCTTGGAGGCAAGTGTAGTTTAGGGTAAAGAGTACATAAGCATTAGAACCTGAGAAGCCTGGAATAGAAGTTCGTGTTCCCCTCAAGAAACCTGTCACAGGAAAATTATTTAATCTTTCCGAGCCTCCATTTCTTCGCACGTGAGGTATGAATATTAATATTTTAAGAATATTATTAGTGAAGATTAACCAAGCTAACAAAGCAGAGGCCGGCAGCACCGTCGTCTGTGTTCCCGAACCTTCATTTGTGTGTTGTGTTTCTGCTGCAAGTTCTGAGACTGTCCTCCTTGTGTAGGAGCGAAACTTAGCATTTTAGGTGTGGTCAGTCTGTTTCCGGCCGACTCCGCACTCTGCCGTGTGAGGCTTTGTGCAGATGGAAGCAGAAGGGGGTCTGAGGTGCCTTAGGGCCGCCCGCTGTGTTTTTACAGCCGGGGAGCTGAGACTGCCTTTCACCCTCTTACCATGTACCGACACAGTCACCTCAGGACTGTCTCTTGGCCCACAAAGCCTATAATATATACTTTCTGGCTTTTTAGGAAAAAAGTTTGCCAACCTCTGCATTAAGGTAGTGGTTCCGAAACTTCCAAGTGCCCCAGAATCCCCTGGAGGTCTTATTAAAACACGGGGTGCTGAGCGGCTCCCCCTTTAGAGTTTCTGGTTCAGTAGGTGCAGGATGGAGGCTGAATATTTGCTAATTGAGTTTTCCCAGGTGACGCTGATGCTGCTGTTCTTTGAGGATACTACCCCCCCCACACACGTGACTTAAATATTGGCCTGAGCCAGAGGGTAGCAGGTATGTCCCCAGATGCAAAACAAGGTTTCTTACACAATAGCAAATATATTACATTTGCTTTCATTTTTCAAAAAAGATGACAGTCCAGCTAGATACATTTTCTAGAACATCTTGTATGTAGGTTTGCAGAAGCCATTATTATAATGGTTTGTTGAGAAACAGTTTCTGCGGTAATTTTTCCCACTCATAATAAGCTTCTCTCTGACCTCTTAAAAACATCTGGTTTGTATTTGTTCTAAAACTTTTATTAGCTTAAAATGTCTCAAAAACTTTTATTAGCTTAAAATGTCTCAAACTCTATCAAGTTCAAAGGTGTTCTCTCCCTCCCTGCACTGGGAAGTTGAAGCTAACATTTTTTAGCTGTTTGACATATCAGTGGGTAGAAAAATTTATCAAGAAGGAAGCAACGGAAAAGTTTCATTTTCACTTCTCTAGAATTTCTCTATCTTGAAGACTTAGTACAGATCTTCTCACTGAAAGAGGGATATCTTCTTTACCCTCTTTCTGAATGTCCTAGAGTAATTGTCACTTCCTTGAAATGGGAAGTAAAAAGAAAGAAATGCTGATTTTCCCGTAAACCCTTACCATCATCTTCCCCTTACAGAAGAAAATGAGAATTTGATAATTTTGTATATGTGTTTCTCCCTTTATTTACAATGCTGATTAGACTATGGCTATTAAATTAATACAGAGCTTAAAATTAATACAGAGACCTTTTTCTATTATACATATATAATTTAAGGATAGAGCAGTTTAAAAGAAACCTGTGCAGTAGTTTAGGAAGTGATATTTCATTGTGCACGAAGAAGGTACTGTATCTGGCATGATTTTCTACTGTTAAGTGAAAAAAATAACTAAATCATAGTAATCCCCAGTGATCGGCATGAGTAGGATGAAACGTATTTGGCTACTTTGTTGTGGCATTGAAACCCAGGGCATGGAAATTTTAAAAAGCAGTTTGGTGGTTCACATGAAGAGAAATAAAACTCTTTATGTGGGAAGATGCACAGAGATGCTCATTGCATTGTCCCAGTGCTTTATCTCGGGGAAAACCTGAAAGCGTCCCATAACTGAATTAGGATATGCCACTTGATGGAATTATGGTTATGTAGCAACATGAAAAAAAATGCTTATGATGACATTTTCAGACTGTAAAACTCAGGATACAAAATACATGTTACCATGTCTGTGATCAAAAGGAATAGGAGATGATGACAAGTGATAAAGAAAAGAAAATGTTTCTGTATGGATGTTCATAAACTTGAGAGTGGAGGCATAATAACAGTAATAAAAATCTGACACCCAAGAAGTATTTGTTGTGGGGCCAGCCCAGTGCTAGATAACTACTTTCCATAAATAGAATCCTTGCAACAACTCTGTGAGTTAGGTACTATCAGCAACTCCATTTACAGATGAGATCAGTGAGGCAAAGAGTAGTCATCGGCCCAGGGTTCTCAGCTAGCAATTAAGGAAGCTGAGATTCAGAACCAGACCTGCTTCCCCGTCTCTGCTTTTGACCGTGGAACCCCACTTCCCGGTGCACAATGCACCTGCTGCAAACGAGGGTCCACCGTGGAGAACAAGCGAACAAGGCTGTGGGACCCTCCTGGACATCAGCTAGCTGAACCATGGTGAGCCTTTTGAAGAACTCCACGTGGTTTTCGTTGACCACAACTTCAGCACGAACCAGTATGTGAGAAGCTCAAAGCTGAGTCAGGTGACCTTCGGGGAAGTATGTTAAAAAAAAAAAAAAGTTGGTTACCCCATTATTGAATTGTAAAAGCAACATTTTAAGAGGGACCTCAAAATCTTAAGAGCCGAAAACCTCAATGTAGGAGGACCCTGGAAGGACCTAGTACTTCTTAGCTTGGGAGGTAGGGAGAGGACATATCTGAAGGCATTCTCTCAGACGAGGAAGTGAGGCATATTATCTGTTCCTCTCCAGAGGGTATTTTTATGGGAGCAGGCTTTGACTCAAATGAGAGAGAGAAGTGAGCTGGTCATTGGAAGGATTTCAGCAAAGGCTTGGTGCCTCCTCTACGGAAGTTGTAGGAGTGGTGGGGTCATGGACTCTGAGACCTTGAGATGTCTTCCACTTACACGTCTCTGAGATGCTTGTGGTCTCTCCTCTGCTGGTTCAGAGTAATGATTGGAATTTAGGTGGGTAACTTGTGGAATCCTGTCAGCGGTGATCAGCATATTAATCATGGAAGGATAGCTAATCAGAAGGAACGCTAAGACTTGTGACTTAAAGTTCCAAGTATTAATATGAATCCTACTTAGGGTCGTCAAATTTATTTGGTAGGGAGTTTAAGCTCATCTAGGCTGGGCTTTTTCACCTGGTAAGTAGGGTCTGCGGGCAGACTTAAGGGGTCTGTGTGTCCTGAAAACTATATGGGAAATTCTGTAAAGATGCTTTGTCCTGGAAAGGTAATCAGAAACATTGTTTTGATTTTTACTGATGTCTGTGATGAAGGATTAAAGAACCAGGGATCTAGCTAAACGCCCATGTTTTACAGATGTGGCCATCATCACAGAGCTGACTGCCTTACTTACCCTAGAATACTGACTACATTATTCAGGAAGTCCCTGAACTCTAAACTCTCCCAGAGTCGCAGAGGTGAAAGGTTGTGTGCGTGCGTACATATATACACACGTATATTTATCTAAAATCTTGCCTGCACGAGTAGTAGCTGTTACCTGAGGCTTGGAGACCATTGGTTTTTCAAGGCTGCTGGTTCCTGGGCGTGATGACTCGGGAGACCTCCGCACACCACAGGAGTGGTCTTTTCTCCTGGTCTGCAGTGCTCTCAGAGAAGGGGGTCGGGGGGTGGGGGGAGTCTGGTGAGCATCTGTGAGTAATGGGAATTACATCCTTAGGGATGAGGAGGCAGAAATCTAGGGGGAAAAGGCTGAAAATGAAAGCAATCTGTAGTGACAAAATGCACACTGTCATGGGGCCGGTCAAGCCGCTTTGCCAACAGGGGGCATCTGTGTGATTGGATGTGAGGTTTCTGATAGCCGGGAGTCCAGTCAGCAGATGTTGATGCTGCCCTGCTTTCCAGGCCAGATACCTGGGGATTCCAGGCTAAAGGAGAGCCTTGCCAGCTCTTTAGCCAGAGCCTCTCCCTCCTTCTCTGATGTGGTCGTAGAGCAGCCCTAGGATGGGAACCAGCTCTTTGGATAAGGGGAGTCTGGGCTGAGTCAGGCAGCTTTCATCTCCTGGACCGGACTCTGAAGGACGAAACTCCTACAAGCTTTACCTCCTCTGAAAAGCCCTTTCCATCACCAGCCTCAGAAAATGTACTCACTTCATTTCAGGTGTAGTTCTACCCCCTGTAATGTATATGGCAGTGGATTGTTCTAGAGCATTTCTCTTCTCACTGAACTGTGCATTGGCGGGCACCAACTTTATTCATCTTTGCCCCTCCAAATTCACCTCTCTTAAATGCAAGTCTTATCATGTCACTTCACAGCCTTTGAGGGCCCTTCGTTACTTGGGATGCATCCGGACCCTGCCGTCTGCTCCCCGTCCCGTTCTCTGGCCACACCTGGTGTGTGTGTCCCCCCCCACCAGCCCCCCACCTGCCCTGAGCTCCCCAGGGTCGTTCTCTTTCCGACTGTGCTCTCTGCACCGAACGGACTGGCGTGTGCACCTTTCTCTCTTGTGGAGCTCTGCTTCTTGAGGCAGGGGCTCTGCTCCATGGATCTTTCTGTTCTTTAGTGCTTGCTGCAGAAAAGGATTTCAACGTGATTGGGTTTTTACCCTTTAGTGACCAGGAATGTTCTTGACTGAGAGTGGGTATTCGGGAAACGCAGAATGAGTAAATACAAGTGAATGTTGATGGGTTTTCTGTACTCTGAGCTTATAATCCAAACTGACAAAAAAGCTAGCATAAAAACTAAGCCTCGTTTAGTAAATCAGTCTCAGTTCTCTACCCCCCCCCCCTTCCCTCCCAAATGTACTTCCTCGAGCAGTGAGAACTATATTGAGGCAACTGGGGCTGTGTGGAGTTCTTCACACAGACTGCCAACTGTCATTTTGTTGTCATTTATCCAGGGCAGGATCAAAGAATACATGATCTCGGACAAAAGTGTTCCTATTTCAGTAGCCAGCCCACACCTTGCCCTTAATTAATAGCTTCATTGCTAGCTTCCTGTATTGGACATAACCAGACTAGATAAGTCCATCCATGATCCCCTCCATAAGGACTGGTGGTTTCCATAATGTCAAAGGGGACTCCCCAGGAAAGGGTTAAAGGAAATGAGTTTTGAAAATAGAAAAGAGCACAGAATGTTGGAGACATGGCGGGTGATGAAGCTCCAAGAGAGAGATACCACGTCTCTCTTGTTTTACTTGTCTCGAGCGTGGGCTCCGGGGTTGTAAAATAGAAGGGTGTTCGCATCAAACCCTTTCCAGTTTGTAGGTCCCTGTGTCTTGCAGAGACGATTCGAGTAGGTACTCAGGTTCCAAAGGCTGCCTCTGTCGTGTCAGCTTGTCTGGGAGAGACTTCGGTGGAGAGAGACACATTATGATCTCCTCGGTGGGTACAGGCACAGAGAGCCAAAATTAGCTAGCCTTTGTGGCGGACACTTTACTTTGTTATATTGATTCTACATGTTGTTTTCTGCTTATGAAGATGATACGCGCTTAGTTTAGAAGACTGAGAAAAGCAGTAGCACAACGTCACTCCCCGTGTGACACGCTGTGGTGTGGGACGGTGGCCGCGGCCGGGCCGGTGGGAGCTGCAGCTCCCATGGCAGCCCCCACAGTTGAAGGCTGCCCACGGGGAGAGGACACAGCGCCGCGCAGACAGCTGGGCCGGGACCCGGCGCGCACCAGCTTCCCCGATGGAGCACTTGCTATTTTTATCACCACTTAGCATTTTGATGGATTTTCCTTTCAGCCTCTTCTCTACATTTTAACTTTTTATAAAGTTGAGACTAAATATGCAGTTTTATATCCTGCCTTTTTTTTTTTCCGAAACGTGTCTTCTGTCCTGAGCATATTCCTACTTCATGATTTCTAAGCCTACAGAATATTCCATTTTGTAGAGACAGCTATTTACCCATTTGCACATCGTTGGCACTTTCTACACGCTGTGTTTTCACTCTTGACAAATTATTTTGCACACACATCCTGATCACCTGGATTATTTCCTTAGAATGGATTTCTAGAAGTGAGATTATGGGATGGCAAAAATGTCTTAGATTACCAGATGGTGAACTGAAAGGTTTTCATCTGGGCTGACTCTGGAAATAAAGCTCTAAAAATGGTTTTCTCCCACGGGATGGAAGATCACCGGGCAGAGATCCTGTCGGAAACACGATTATCTTTGACTTGAAGCAGTTGTTCCCCGAAGAGCCTGTGGCTCCGACTTAGATGCCAAATCAGGCGATGTGTGGGGTCACCAGCGCGAGGGGAAAAGGCCTCCTTCGTGTTCACTTGTGCAGATTATTCTGACGTTAGAATTGTGTCACACGGTTGAGTATTAATTACTGTGTCATCGAGGGAGCACCTTCATGAAGCCTCTACCGCAGAGAACATACGGCTCTTCTTAAACGTGCCCTTGGCAGAGCGGCCTTCATGGGTGGTCGGTACGCGGGGGTGTCAGAGGTGTGGGCCTCAGCTGGACCCCTGAGGGGCGAGTGGTCTGGCCGGGAGCCGGGGCTTGGACTGTCCCAGTCACGGTGGCCTACCGACCCCCGTTTCTCTCTGGTTGCGGCCCTCGGTGTGGGAGGTGCGCGTGCGCGGCTGGGGGCCAGGAGCACATTCGTGTTGGCCTGGAGCCGAGAGTAGTGGCCATGACGGACCCGAGGGAGAACATTGAAAGATGGGGTGCCAGGAGACCAGAGATCTTGTTCCAGCTCTGCTGCAGACCTGCGGTGTGGACGTGGGCAAGTCAGCACTGTCTCTGAGCTTTGGTTCCCTGTCTGTAAAGGGAGGATTCTGGACCAGGTCCCATTTCAACTGAAAAGACCGCAGTGGGCGTGGACAGCATGTGGGGCCTGGGCTGCCTGGATGGTTTGGAGAGCTGAGAGCTGCGGGCAGCCAGGGGCTGGAAACCCAAGAAAGCATTCACAGCCTCTGAACACATGGGCTCCACGCTGCTCGCTGGGGTTGATGACCTGCCTGTTCCTTCTGGAAATTACTACCTGACTTAGGAGCCTCAGTTCAGATATTCCCTTCTTGGCGGCTCCAGATCCTCAGCACCTGGGACATTGCCGGCCATCGTGGTGTGGGTTCGTGTGTCTTTCCCTAGCCCTAGATGCCAGCCACCATGCGCACTCTTGTCTGTGTCCCGCCGCAGCATACAGCCCTACCCCTGCTGCAGGGTTGGAGGTGATGAGCGAAATGTTTGAGGTGGACATAGAGGTTGGTGGAAGGTGGATTGACCGGGACCCCGGCTGACCATTGGCAGTGCTGGGTCCGCAGGCTTGCGTCCTCACTGCCTGGCCCGCTGAGGAGGAGTAGAGGGGCTGCCATCTGTCCTTTTTGGATCCAACTATTTTTGCTTGAACTATATGCACTGGGCCTTTTCCTTGATAGGAGGGTTTGTTGTTGTTGTTTTAAATAACAGAATCAAGTAAACTAAAAAGCACACGATAAAACCCAGTCCTTCTAAATTCAGAATGAACACGTGCTTGCTGGCCTCATGAGAGATTTTCTCATTTTTCAAATGAATCTGTCATTTCAATCCCTTTGATTGGATTGGTGGATTGGTGGGAAGTGGGACTTTTGGGCCGTGAGGTGTGGGAAATGGAAGGGCTACGGGGTTAGAATTGAGAAGAAACAGGGCCTTTCTTGTCCTGCTGTGGTCTCAGGGACTTAGATTCTCATTTCCCTAAGTCCCCCTCACATCAAAAATGTTTGGATCTGGATCATTAATAAGAACCAGAGTTGAAGATATATTTGAACAACGGGGGAAGCAAGAGAGCTCTTTTTAGAGAAACAGCTTGCAACAATTTTGTAAATAAAAGCTGATAGACCAGTTTGGGTTCTTTCCAGAAACTTTATTCCCAAGCTATTTATTTCAGGTTCCTATTTTAAGTTTGTTTCTGGCAAAAGAAAGATAAAGGCACTCAACAACTTTCTGTTCTCTAGTAGGAAAATCTCAAACTTTGGGCTATCTGGAGCAGTAGGTCATTCAGTGAATATGTATTTATGGAGGGTTTACTGTTCCTACAACGGGTACCATGCTGGGTGTTTCAGGAAGACATGGAGAGATACGGGACTGTGATCTTTATCAAGAAGTTACAAATTTGCTTTCAAGAAGAGAAATTTGTGTTAAAAACCCCAAGTAGACCAGCGTGAAGAGGTTTCCACTGGCCCAAGCTAGGACAATTTGAGCATCAGAAAGTAAAGATTGCAATGGACCAGCACACTTTAAATATAAATATATGAGATCATGGTGATGATGAGCTCAAAACTTCATTGATCATGATGGGGGTGTGGGAATCAACACATTGTTTCAAAGATTTATAGGAGAAAGAATTTTTAAAAACAACCTTTCCCAGGCAGTAGGTTGAGAGGCCCAGAAGGAGGGGTGATAGGAAGTTCGTACTTCTTGGTGCCAGAATGTGAAGCCTTACTCTTTCTCCTCTGGGTCCGCTTGGCTGACTGCCAGTGAAGAGAAGAGAGGTTCCTCCTTTCCACAGGTGACCACAGGTTGGGAGGCAGCCCACAAGGTGAAAAGGAGGGATTTGACCCCTGCCCCACCTCTTACCGACTGTGTGATCTCAGGCAAGTCTCTAACCCCTCTGAATTCCACCAGCTTTATTCAGAAGATGATAGGGATGATAATATTAAGACCTCACCGTGTTACCAAGTTAAGTTGAACGAAGGCTTAAAGGCCGCCTAATAGGCATTAACTGGAAGGGAATTCCCTCCTCCTGCCTTTTGGGTATTCACACAGAGTGACGCGGGCACGATTTTGGGGCACACCATGTGGCTCCCAAGGCGACTTTGGCCTTTGTGTCCTGTTTCTCTCACCCAGTGGAGGGGCCTCAGCCCCAGAAGTCTGCTATGGCTGTCACTCCCTTCCAAAGCCACACTGGGATCGCCCATGTCTTGACCACCAACTTTGAAACAGTTATAGAAGAGCATGCGGTTTGGAAGGAACTTCCCTTCGCTGTCAACCACGTGTGCTGGAATTCCAACTGGAGTGAACTGGACGGTGTGACTGACCCATCTCTGAAGTGGAATTTAAAAAATCTAAAACGTGGGCCCCTGGTCTGGGCTAGGGAAGCTGTTTTTCTTAGTTGAAACTAACACTAGTAAAGAGCAGAACAGTGGGCTGTGGGGTGAGACGCACTTGGATTTGAAGCCCAGCTTGGTCACTTGCTGGCCCTGTTTCCCAGAACGAATTACGTGATCTCTTTGAGCCCCGACTTATTTTCACCATGGTGAGAAAGAATGCATAGGTCTTAGAAAGTTGTGAGGTGTAGAAAAAGCATTCGTTGTCTGTGCTCCATAGAAATGACGTCGTGCTGCTGTTAGCCACCGGGTGTGCTGGAGGACGTGTGCTGAGTGTGGCCGAACCCTTGTCCCCGCGCTAGTCTTTGATTCTTACTCTGACCTTGTGCGTATCTCACAGCAGGTCTCTAACCGTCACGTGCCTGAGACTTGTGGCCATTTACTCACCAGAGTCACGTACTCCCTGGGAGGCACGGGCCGGGAACCCAGGTCTCCTGGGAGCTCTTCCCGCCCCGACACACAGTCTTCAGGGCCGCTGTGTGTGTTTTTCTGTCTTCTTTGCTGAATGTGGTCTCGGACGCACTTAATTTATCCAGAACGCTCAGGTCGTTTTCTGAAATGTCAAAGAAAAAAAACAAGGAAAAGGGCTTGAACAGTGAAATTAATTTTTTCTTAGGTTTGTGAGACCCCCAAAGGCCAGTACTGCAGGTCGAGGGCATAGCCCCTCCCTGGTAAGATGGCCAGGCACGCCGTTCATGGAGCATAGCAATCTGGCTCCGGGCCAAGGGCTGCCCATCACAAACAAGGGTTCCCCGTGTCTCCCCCGGTTTCCAGGCTGAGGAATTGGCATTGGCTGACAGTGGTTTTATTTACCTGAGGAAGAATCTGACGGCATTCACATACAAGTTTATGCTGCACGTCTGTCTGCCCTATTGTGCCTACAAAGTAGTTGTGTTATATTTCTTGTTGAAGTGAGGAAGACATAGAAACCAGGTACCTGGGACGCAGATGTCTGTTCAGCATCTGCCTTCAGCTCAGGTCATGACCCTGGGGTCCTGGGATTGAGTCCCACATCAGGCTCCTTGCTTCTCCCTCTGCCTGCTACTCCCCCTTGCTTGTGCTTGCTCTCTCTCTCTGACAAATAAATAAATAAAATCTTAAAAAAAAAATAGAAATCAGGTGCTTGATACAAACAACAGTTCTTTAATCATGGACTGGCTGGATTCACTTAAAAATGACCTAGCAGTGAGGGATTGTAGTCAACCACATTAACTTAGTGGAATTACCGGGGCTTCTCCACCCCCACTCCACCCGCCCCGATTTCTGAGTCAGAGATCTGAAGCAGGGTGGTGGCTTCTACAGTCTAATAAGATCCACGTGTCATTTTGATTTCCCAACAGGGATTGGGAACCACTGAGCTGGAGACCCAGAATCCAGGTTTCCACGAGTTAAAGGTGCTGTTTTAAGGCCTAATGATAGTAAAATGCCATCAGATAGATGATAAAGATTTGCTTTTTTTGTTGTTATTCAGACAACATGTGTGTCATCTTACACTTCAGGCACAAAGATAAGTAAAATTTAGTCCCTGTCGTCTAAACACTTCTAACATCGAGAAATACATTCCCAATTTCAATCTCCATGCTGAGACGGAGGATAGGGGCACAGGGCAGAGTCATGGAAGACTTCCTGGAGGAAGGAGAAATCTGTGGGACGTACAGCAGTCGGGGAAGGCAGGGCACCTGAGCAGAGGATGTGTCTGAGCATAGCACAGAGACACTCAGTTGACCTTTGTCGCCCCAGCCTGTGCTCCTCGGTCCACAGCTCCCGCTGCGTGGAAAGGAGAGCCGTGACACTTGGCTCCTGGTTTGGGCCTCATATAGGGAGGAGCGGGCATCTCTCGCTGAATTTCTAGGAGAGACTGGATCTGTTGGCTGGACTGGTGCCTCCTGCCATCGCGTAGACCACAGAGGAGCCCTGGGAGATGTGGGTGGCCTCGGGGTACCCTTGGAGCCTCCCCCGACGTGCTGGAGACTGGGGGGCTTGTGCGAGGAGGCTCTTTCCATCTTGGTCGTCGTGCTCCTTCCTTGGGATCCGCTGCCAACGCAACGGGACGTGGTCAGGACAGCAAAGGGATTTCTGTTCCTGGTGCAACTTGACTCTTCGCAGATTTGTATCCTGCTAGCGAGTTCAGTTTTATTCACAACTTGGGAAGAAGCTGTTAAGGACGGGGACAGAGAGGTCGCTATACTAACGGGGCGTCTCCCACTGCCGTTGTAGCTCATGTGGAAAACGAGGAGCAGTACACCCAGGCTCTGGAGAAGTTCGGGGGCAACTGTGTGTGCAGAGATGACCCGGATTTAGGAAGTGCGTTCCTGAAGTTCTCGGTGTTTACAAAGGAGTTGACAGCACTTTTCAAAAACCTGGTAAGTGTCATCACGAACGTGCAGCCGTCAGGCCGCGGGTTGAGTTTCTTTAGTCGGAAAGGTAGCCCCGAAGAGGGTAGCCGAGGTGTGTCTGCTCATCTGGGAATACATTTCAAAGCTCATGCAGTGCCTAAAGGAATTATGTTTTCTGTACTCATTAGGTCACTCTGGAATAAATTTTAGAATTGTAATTTTTACGGTAACACGGCTTTTTAAATTCAAGTCCTCATTTTAAATATGCACAGCTGTGGGACAAAATGGATAAATGCATTCATCTTTTTAAGGGCTCCTGACTTCAGTTTTTAAGTTTCTAAACTACACAGAATCGTCTGTTTCTGGTAATTATGGTGGGCATTTAAACTTATAATATCTAATAAATATGTTCCAGGCCTCTCTTACACATCAAGGTAACCTATAATCAAAGTGCAGAAATTGCCATGAATATTTAAAGGCCTTTTATGCTCCCAAATGCAAAGCCTAAAAAAAGTCGCTTTTAAGCAAGTAGGAACATGGAGTCGGGACTCTTGCCTGCGGTAGGTGCTGGGTAACGTGGGTGAACAGGGTTCTTCCTTGTGCTAGGCAGCTCTGTGCCATCCTCGTTGTGGGAACAGAATTCTCAACAAGTGGGCGGCCTGAGAGAGTGTTTGTGACCCCGCTGCCTGGCTTCTTCCACAAGGGGAATACACACTGGGATGGCCCCAGCCTCCCTTTCCTGTTTTTCTCCCCCGGCTTCGAAAGGTCATGGGTGACCAGAGCAGGTCAAGGTCGCCAACAGCAGTGCCATTCTCATTTCTCCTGTCAGCAGGCAAATAACAAGTGGAAAAGTAGCTCATCGTTCTTGAAATGGTGCTGATGGCGGGTTTGTACGTCTGGCCTTGGCGGGGCAGAAAGAAGGGAACATTGTGTATGAGTTAAAACGGGGAAGAGTGGGGCGCCTGGGTGGCCCAGTGGGTTAAGCCTCTGCCTTCAGCTCAGGTCATGATCTCAAGGTCCTGGGATCGAGCCCCGCATTGGGCTGTCTGCTCAGCGGGGGGCCTGCTTCCCCCTCTCTGCCTGCCTCTCTGCCTACTTGTGATCCCTCTCCTCTCTGTCAAATAAATAAATAAAATCTTAAAAAAAAAAACAAAAAACGGGGAAGGGCAAGAACCAGATCCTTAAGGCTCTGGGTCTCTCTCCCTGTCTTCACTTGTAAGAGATTCCAGCTGGAAATGGTAAAATTAAAAAGCCATTACTGTTCTTAAGTTTTTTTACTCGGGCTCATTTGCAGTCCCTTGGGGACTTTTGTCGAATTCATCACCCATTTCTTCCTGCTTCCAACAAGCTGGTGGCGAGCACCCTGACTGGGGATCCCTAGCCCTCCCATCAGCCCCGCTCCACGGGCCCTGGCAGACATGCTTACTAGGCTGTCACCACTGATTCAGACTGGAGCCTTTTTTTTTTTTTTTTTGGACTGGAGAAACTGGCCCCAGGGAAGGTCTATGGGGGTCTTCTTGGAACACTGTCGGCCTGCAGCCTGCTCCCCCAGCCCCTCTGTGGGTCAGCCCCCTCCCAACTCTGAGTATCTCACTCCAAAGTATGAGTGAACAGCCTCCAGAGTGAAAGAGACCAAAATAAGCAGAGAAGAGGACTTAGAGGAAACAGAAGTAATACAGAGAGCAGAAAAAACTTTAAAGAAACGTCATTTAGGGGTGCATGGGTGGCTCAGTAGGTTAAGCAACTGCCTTCGGCTCAGGTCATGATCCCCACATCAGGCTCCCTGCTCAGCGGAGAGTCTGCTTCTCCCTCTGACCTCTCCCCTCTCATATTCTCTCTCTCTCTCTTATCCCCCCACCTCACATAAATAAATAAAATCTTCAAAATATCTTTAAAAAAAAAACAAGGAAACTACGTTTAATTCTTCCAAGAGATCAGAGTAGACGTTTTATCGGAGAAAAGGCGTAGGGACGCAGCTATGGTTAAAGAAAGGGGAGGGATGATTAATGTAAGAAAATATAAAAGAAAAAATCCAGTGACATGGTTGGAATAGAAGTCTGTCCGAAAATATTTCAAAGAATAAAGCAAAGCAACAGAAAAGTAGAAAACAGATAAAAGAGATGATGATTAATCCTTAAGGCCCATCATTCAGTGGAAAGGCGCCTCGGAGAGAATGGAAGACAGGAGGGTGTCACGAGGACAAGATGGTCCCTAAAACCCAGCCACTCGCATCTCCAGACTGAAGGCTGGTCAGGGCCCAGGACAGGGAGGGAGGAGGCCCCCAGGCATCTCGGTATGAAATTGCAAACAGTCTTCACACTTCCAGAAGGCACGTGGTGGGTTAGGAATCAGTGGTAGTGGACGTCTCAGCAGTAACACTGGAAACCTTAAGGCATGGAGCAAGGCCACTAACCTCCTGAGGAATAATTCCAACCTGGAATTACAGCCAACCGAGCATGAGAGTAGAATCAGAAGTATTTTCAGACATGCGAAGCTCAAAAAGTTTAGTTCCCGTGCGTCATTTCTCTGAAACTCCTCAAGGGTATGCTTTAGCAAAATGAAGAGGTAAGCCAAGAAAGAGGAAGTGTGTGAGTCAGGAAACAGCACTGAGCCACAAGGGAGGCGGCAGGAGGGATCCCTGGAGGAGGAGCAGGACTTCAGGCAGGGGCCTCCCCAACCCCCTCACCCCCGCCTCACTGAAAGCAGCTACTCTGCCCTCTCCATTCAGCTCCTGTCCAGGCCTGGCTTTTCTCAGCAGTAGAATGGAGGTGGTCGTGCCACCCCTGGTTTTGTGTATAGACTCGAGCCGATTGCTTCACACGCTTACTTTACTTAATCTTTGTAACAGCCCTCCCCGCTCTGTAGGTTATATAACTGAGGCAGCTCTGGGGTCTTTAAAAAGCTGGGGATGGTGGAGGAGGGCCCACATTAGCACTCCCCACGGTGGAATCCCCAGGAAGCCAGCTTGCACTTCTTGTCAACACGAACCAATGCACAGTCAACAAAACTGCCCCTTCTGTTGTCGGTTTTCTGCAAAACTGAAGGCGGGGCAGGTCGGGACCTAGCCACGGCGGCTTTGCCACGTTGAGCACTGCGGGAATCGGGAATCGTGGCAAGGCCCAGCTGCTGCCCACTTTCCTGAGGTGTACAAGCCGGCAGTGGCCATCGCTACTGAGCACCCACGGTGTGGCAGGCCCCGGGCTAGGCGTGAAGGGGACACTCGGTCAGTCCTCCTGACTGCTGTGCAGGACAGCTCCTGCTACCTTCGTCTGACAGGGCACAGACTCATAAGTAACTTCCTGGGTCCGTAGCCAGCAAGCGACTGAGTTTCGATTGAAATCCAGCTCTTAAAACGCCAAATCCATACTGTGTCCGTGGTGGCATTTAAAGAAATTAAGGTTTCTTGTCAGCTCTTCCAGAGGGAAAAAGACGGAACAGGAGGGACGGCGGTGCGGGGAAAGCGTCAAGGAAATCGCGGGCCGGGTGGAGCTGCGTGGCCACGAGGTAGCCACGGGGCCTCAGTCCCTCGTGGTGGGAAAACCAGGCCCACTCGGGGCCAGCATCAAGAGGAAAGCAGTGGGTGGGGAGGGTTCTTTGTCAGCCACAACCCAGCATGCAGGTGACACCCGTGTCGTCAGGAGATAGGAACCGGAGTCCTGGCGGTAGTGGCTTTGAGTCTGGGTGCCTCCCTTTGCTTTCAGCTTTTACTCTATGGAGTTAAGATTGTTGATCCTGTCTCTGGCAAAGAGCAGGGAGAGGGAGAAAATCTCTTATTTGTGCCAAAATTAGATTCACCAGGCCTGATTTTCTGGGCTGGGGCCCATGGCGAAGCTGCCCAGCCACCAGAGCACCGAGTGGCCACTTCTAAGAAGCTGTTGCTGAGAGTGAGCCGATTACAGGAGAATTCTCCTTTTTTGGTATTTTGTATACCATTCTTATTCCTATTTTTGGTCACATCTGTCCTATCTCTTATTTTTAAAGCCTTGCTTTTACTTTCTCTCAGGCATTTAAAAACATTTCCATCTTGGGTGGCTAAGATGGTCCATTCTCCCCTTGTCCAGAAAGAAGAACTACCACCTACCTGCTTTGCGGCGAGAGAGGATGTTTATAAAGCAGTTGGAACATCTCCAGAGAAAAGCCAACTTAATATAAAGTGAGATTTTGTTACTAATGGGTGAGATTCTCACCTTCAGAGAGCTTATGAATTTTCTCTGCAGTTATGCAGGATAAGGGGAAAAACAAGGCGGCTCCAGAAATGTAACATGTGTGAAATTAAACTGGTTATAAAGCAGCCCAATTTCTTAGGTTCTTTTCCTCTTACCAGATGGATGTGAGAATCCTGGAAAGATTTTCCAGGGACCACTTCTGTGCGGAGAGGTAGGTTTTTAGCGAGTGGCTGCATTAGAGGACAGATTGCTGAAAGGTCATTGCCAGATACGCAGTCCCTGTCTTGGTTTCAGAGAATTGGGGGTAATATGTATGTGCTTCCCGTCTGCAGCTGCCCCGGGGAAAAACGGGGCCAGCGGATGCCCAGGGAAGGACGGAGTCCCGATGTGAGATCTGGGGGGCTGAGGAAATCTTACTTCACTCGTATCGAAAGAGGAATTTGAAAATTCCACCGACCAACATGCAGCTAAGTCAGGAATTCATTTTACACAACTGATGGACGTTACAAGATTACCCTAGCAGCAAAGTAAAGTGCTAGTGAGGTTCTGTTGGGGTGGGGGGCAGAGCCTGGCAGAGAGCCGTCCCAGCCTGCGCTCGGGTGACAGCACAGCTGGCTTCTCCGGCCACACCCTCCATGTCCGGGTCAGTGTGAGCTCAGTCTCCGGGCGAAAAGAGCGCGTCGCGCTGCTGCGAGGACGAGAGCTTCCTGCCAGGGGTCTCACCCCTCAGTACTTACATATACTTCTCCTCTCTTTCTCGTTTTCTTTTTTTAAAGATTTATTTATTCATTTGAGACCAAGAAAGCGTGCACATGCATGAGAGCATGAGCAGGGGGAGGGAGGTGAAGAAAGGGAGAAGCAGACTCTCGGCTGAGCAGGGAGCCCGACGTGGGGCTCAATCCCAGGACCCCGGGATCATGACCTGAACTAAAGGCAGACGCTTAACTGACTGCGCCATCCAGGCGCCCCACGTACTTCTCTTTTAACTTCATTTATTGAAAATATCTCGTATATTAAAATGTCTTACCTTCTTTCTTATTAATAACAGGGGCACTGATCTAATTTCCTCTTTTTGGGAGGAAGACTTAACCATTGTTTTGGGTGTAATTTACTGAACTACGCCGAAATTTAGAGACCCTGGCATCTCGCACGTGATCTGTGGGGATCTCTGCCCCGAGATGTGCCAGACTCCCCACTTTCCATCACAGGCAGTTTAGTATCCTCACACTCTTGTCCCTGCTGATTGCTGGGTTTTTATTGCTGCCGACATCTGCCTCCACTGTTTCTGGTTCCATAGTGCTGGGAGCTGGAGCTCAGGATGGCCTGGCCCACAGGCTTGTATATGCAAAGTAAGAATCTCTCAGCTCTGAGTGCGAGGGCTGGAGAGCTGGGGGGATGGAGTCTGCGGACAGGCCTGCTGCCGGTTACTCCGGATGCCTAGAAACATTTGCACAGGCTTCTTAACTGGCCTCATGTGCAGTTGGAGATTCTTTGTCTTAGACTTGCAAGACTTCAGTCCTGTAAGCTGCTTCCTACGCTCCCAAATCCCTGACCAAAAATGAAAGCACGTCCTTAGTTTGACCAGAACTAAAGCTCATGTGAGAGCCTCTGTGTCTTGGTTGCACCGCTGACACCTAAGCCGCCTAAGTGTACTTTGATACTGTTTCTTTCCTTTTTTTTTTTTTTCCTTTTGGAGTGGCAGTGCTTTCTCACTGTAATCCCTCGGTAGAAGTGAGAGAACGTGGGGAAAGCTGGGGGTGGGGACGAGGCCTCCAGAGGGAGGAGAGCTTGACCGAGGGGGGTGATCGATCGCCCGCTGGGTGCTGTCCAGGCGGTGAGGGCTGCCCCCTGGCCGGGGACACCGACGCTTTATTAGAAGCAGTGTGGGCTCCGATGCTCTGATGGCCACGGTGTGAATGCCACCGCGCCCCGAGGGCGCGCCCCCGCCTTGGGTCCTTGGGTCGCTGGGGTGGAGGTGGGGCCGGGGAGTCCCGTGGGGCCTCACAGGGTGTCCTTGGGCCCATCTGCACATGGGCCTGGTGCTACGGCTCTGACAACTTGTCAGACGATGGAGGGCGCAGCGTTAGGGACTAATCAGTTGAAGCGTTAATGGACTCAAAACAGGGTTTGTCTCTGTTCTCTCTCACCATCCTGCTTTCTCAGCTGTTGGCTGCTAAAGGGACAACGGCCATGAGGACCTCGGACTTTAAAAGAAGCTTTCGTGAAATCTAAGCGACGATGTGTGGACAGACGGGAGCAGGAGACGTGGGTGAAGGCAGAGGGTCAGCTGTCCCGGCAGCCGCAGAGCAGGAGGAGGCCAGATGAGTGGCCTCAATGATCAGGGCCCACGGGGACCTTTCTCTTGCCTGGGTGAAAGCTGGGGACAAGTGGCAGTAGTGCGAGGAGAAGCCGTAGGGGGAGGAGGAGACGGCAGGTGTTCGCCATTGCAGGGGAGGTTGGTGAGGAAAGAAGACAACGACGAAGGGCCGGCGCTGGTGGCTGCAGGAGGTCAGTGGTGCAGAAGGGGGTCTGCGAGCTGTCCGAATCCTGCTTGGCGTGTCTCCTCCTGCTGTTCAGGTGCTCGGCCAGGAGTCCGGCCCCCGCGCCTCTGTGGGGAGTCGTCTGCCAATCTGTGTAGATAAATTCAAGGTCCTAGCTTCTCCGTGTACATTCCCTTTTGTTTGGGAATTTTCGGCTGTTCATCAGTCATTCCTTGAAATCGAAAACTTGGCAAACCGTATCAATACTTGCATATCTCAGATTCTAGTTTAAAAGCATTTAGACATTGTTTCATCCCTGCCCTGAGAGGCCCTAGCCTTGACTCCAGTGGAATCACCTGGGCTTCTTAGAGATGCAGACTCCCAGGCCCTTCTCTAGGCCTGCTCCCCGAATCTTCATTTTCGCGAGATCCCCAGGGGATGAGAAGCATTGACCTAGAGCAGAGCTTCTCAGAGTGCGGTCCCCGGACCAGCAGCACCGGCATCTCCTGCAACTTGTTGGAATAAAAATCACGGCCCCACATGAACCTGCTCAATGGTGGTTCTCCAACTTCGGCGCAGGGGCGGTACCTGGAGGGTTGTTAGAACACTTTGTTGGAGCCATTCCCAGAGTTCCCAGCCATGCGCACCTCTACTGAGTTTCCCCGTGACACTGACCTCACCAGTCAGGAGCCGGCCACCGTAGAGGACAGCCGGGTGAGGTGCCTCCGAGGCTCACCCCCAGGGAGACGGGGATGGTGATGCTCGGGTCTCACCGGGGCCCGCAAGTAATCCCCCAGCCTTGGGTTCCGGGAGGCGAGAAGTTTGAAACAGCTTTCATTTTTGGTTGATGGCTTTGTGTTCACGTCGGGAGATGCTGTGGAATCCTGGGTGTCCCCAGGGCCTCAGAGCCGGCTGTCTGTGGGGTTCAGCATGGCTGCTCGTAGGCTCAAGTGTGCAGTTTCAGCACCCACCCCCCGATGGAAAAGGGGGCAGAGGGCCACTGCTTTCTCTGCACTCAGAACGTGAAAGGTCAAAGCGCTGTGACCGGCAGAAACCGGCAGCTACGCTGTGGCCCGTCGTGTTTCTGGTGTGAGCGTCGCCAGGGTGTGTTTTTGGCAGCTGGCAGGTTTTGATCTTTCAGTTTGTGTTAAACTTAACTCAAGATCAGTGTGGCTTCCCTGCCCTCCCCCCCCTTTTTAATTAAACAAACCAGCAGAGCGGTTCCGCGGCCACAGGTGGCGGCCGGGGGGGGGGGGGGGGGGTGCGGGGCAGGGCCTGCGGCCGACCCCAGCCAGCACCCTGCCCGGCCAGGGAAGAAGTCTCTTCACTGACCCCAGAAGCGCAAGTGACCTAGATAGTTCTCCTGATGAACCGCTTGTGTAACAAGGACCTGGAAGGGAGCGCGGATGTAGGTGGCCCCTCGGAGGGACGCCCGCATTCAGCCTCCCAGCTCCTGCTCGGGTCTTGGCGTGTGAGAGTCCGTCTCCGGCAGCGAAATGGCAGGACAAGCTCTGACTTCTGCCTCTCTGCTCAACTCGGCTTCTTAGTGGGATTTGGGGGCCAAGTGGGTGACTTAGCCCTGTCTCGCTTTGCCAATCTGTGAGATGGGGATAACCGCACCTACTTCTCAGAATAGTTGTAAGGGTTAAATGAGGTCAAATGGCCCAGTGCCATTTAGGAATTTAGACCGTTTTATCTAATACCGTCTGCTTCTTCAAACACTTTTTGCCTGCCTGCCCATTCTTTCAGATAAGCAGTCTTTAGAAAGCACATAGAAAACTTCTTCGAATCCACCAGGCACACTGCTGCCCTGGCGCCTTTGTGTTAGGAATTCCCTCTGCCAGGAATGCTCTCCCACCGGATTCTCCCCGGCTCTGTGGCTCCCTCCCTCCGCTGCTCAAATGTCACTTTCTCAAAAGGCCTTCCAACCACGATTTGAGAGTCCCATCCCATGAGTCATCATAGCACCTTTCTTTATTAGATTTGTCGTAACCCCCAAACTGGAAATCAGTCCGACGTCTGTGAGCAGGTGTCGGGATAAGCCGAGTAGTCTTGCCAGAGCGGGGAGCAGTGCTCAGCGAGCAGCGGGGCGCACTGTGGCCGCAGCGCAGATGGCTCTCCGAGCAGGGAGTGCCCGATCTCCAGGCAGATACGAAGGCAGCCACAGAAAGGAGTGCCTGCCACAGGATTCCAGAGATGCGCCGTTCCGGGGAGATGGACACCGCTCTGGTGACGGAAGTAGATCAGTGGCTGCCCAGGGATTGAGGAGCTGGCAGAAGGGGCACAGAGAAACCTTAGGGGGATGGGTCTGTTCACTCTGTGGATTTGGGTGATGGTTTGATGGGTGTGTGTGTGTGTGTGTGTGTGTGTCATAACTTACCAAGTTGTACACTTCAAAATGTGTGTAGCTTATTATGTATTAACTATACCTTAATAAGCTGCTTAAAATTTGTTTAAGCTATTGGGTTAAGGCATTGCCATTCAATAGAACTTTTGCACGGATGAAAATGGCCGGTATCTGCTCCCATGTAATAAGCCACGAGCCACGTGTAGCTCTTGAGCACTTGAAATATGGCCGTTGCAACTAAGGAGCTCGGTCTTTAACTCGATTTAATTTGAATCCATTTAAATGTGAGCGAGTATGTGTAGCTAGTGCCTAGCACGCTGGACATCACAAATGTATAGCCTTACCCGCTACCCTGACACACCTAGCAAACACATACCCTCCTGGGACTTAGGCTCTGGCTCCTGGAAAGAACTTGGAAGTTTCCAGCAGGTGATGACTGTTTCATGCATACTTATGCTCAGTAATACTGAAACCTCTGCGAAGAATTACGCCCTTATTTGAATCAGTGAGGTCTGAGGTCTTTTTGCAACCCTCCACCCTGACAAGAGGTGCTGAGTCTCCTTGTGGTTGGCCTTTCTCTGAAGCCTTGCTTTTACTAATTTAATTCTGCGATTGAGCAGCATTTGCTCATGTTAAAAAGAAAAGAAAAATTCCACGGATCTCAAAGTGTCATCTGCCTCTGAGGTTTCTTATAAACGAGGCAGATTAAAATAAACTTCCATCACACAGATAAGTCTCAGCGAGATTCTTTGGCTATGTTTTATATAGTGATACATTGGCCTTTTAAGGACAAGCTGATTATCCCCAAGGAGAATTAATTGGACTCTATTAAGGATTTTGGAGGGGAGCCCTGGGAAGACCTGTTCTTTCCTAGATTCATAGGCCCGGAGGTAGGAAGTCTGCTCAGCGACTTTCCCTGTGATGATTCGCTCTTCTTGTGCTGCTGCTTAAAAATAGCTATGATAGGAGAATCCTGTCTCGGATTCTCATTTGGCCGAGCCATCTTGCTCATTGCCTAAGTCAAGGAGGTGGCGCACTGAGGTTCCCGGGCAGGCTGTACCGTGGGACCGAGATGGACCTTGGCTGGGTCACAGCAGGTGGGCCCCAGTGACCAGAGCCACAGGAGCAGGCCAGAAGGCGCCCCTGTGAGCTGGGGAAGCATAGGAGGGAAAGTGGAAAGATTTTACAGAGTGTGGAAGTGACAAAGCCAGGGACAAGGAGTTTTAAGACACCCAGGCCCCAGGAAAATAGGAAGAACAGCATGGAAAGGTGGCTGTTGGCTGACTCTGTCTCCCCCCGCCTCCCCCATCTCCTTGTCTGTGTTTGTTCGCCAGTCGGGTGGCAGTCGCCTACTGAGGTTGTCCTTGAGCTCTCCTCGCTGGCCCTGTCTGCCCCACCGACGAATCATTTTATTTCTCCTTGTGAGATTACAAACCTCTGACTACTTACTGGCTCATCTTGTCAGATTTTTCCAAGTGAACCCAGGAAAAGTGAAGACAGGAAGAGAGAGAAGAAAGGATTGTTACTTTCAAGATTGCCTATTTGCTGGGCACCTACCCGGCTCAGTTCGACGAGCATGCGACTCTTGATCCCAGGGTCATGAGTTTGAGCCCCATGTTGGTTGTAGAGATTACTTAAATAAAAACTCTAATTAAAAAAAAAAAGAGTGCCTATTTGCTATTGGTATTAGGTCCCTAGTCAACAGCAGTGATTGAGCTAATAATTTATAATCAGATCATGCTTGGTGTTTCAGAAAGCCATCTTTTATAATATATGTGTTGGAAAGTAAGTCAGAGCATAAGAGAAAGCCCGGTGCTTGGTCGGCACTAAGGAAATATTCTGGTTGGATTACCCAGGGATAGTTTAGTTCTTCCCATAGGTCATAAAAATCTCATTACTCATGAATTGAGGCCAAGGCTGCTGAGCACAAGGATGTGTACTGGTTTGGGCTGTGGTTTCCCCCGGGGGCCAGAACAGAAGACGGTTCGTTCAGCTGTGGCCCCGAGGTTTTGCGGGCTGCCCCAACACACAGTCAGAGAAAGATGCAGAGCCTTCATGCCACCAGGCATTCCTGCCAGGATAGAGCATCTGGGCTCTTGTGTGTGAGTTCTCCAGCCCAGGCAAAGACGACAAAGCAGTCATTTCCTGGGACGCTCACCCTGAGTCAAAACACAGAACCTATGAATGCAGAGGCCCACGTCCGCGAGGACGAACTGGATTAATGAGTCCATTGATGGGGATTCTGTTTGTATTTGTAATTGTGTATTTCATTTATAAAAAAACAGTTTTATTGGGGTATATTTTACTTATGAATCTCAAGTATATAAGTCAGTGCTTTCTAGTAACTCTGCCAAGTGGCGTAGCTGTGACCGTACATCAGCCTGGAGACGGGTTTCTGCCCCCAGTAAGGTCCCTCCTGTCCTCTCAGAGTCAGCCCCCAGCCCCAGGCCACCACTGATCTGCTTTCTGTCTCTTCTGGAATAATTAAGCTAATTATTTTTTGACTAGAGAAGTACTAGTTTCTTATTTTATTTTATTTTTGTAAAGATTTTATTTATTTATTTGACAGAGAAGAGAGAGCTCACAAGTAGGCAGAGAGAGAGGGGGGGAGGCAGGCTCCCCGCTGAGCAGAGAGCCCGATGTGGGGCTCGATCCCAGGACCCTGAGACCATGACCCGAGCCAAAGGCAGAGACTTAACCCCCCTGAGCCACCCAGGCACCCCTAGTTTCTTATTTTAGATCATTTGAATAACTCCAGCAAGAAAAAGCCACTGGAAGGAAGGCCAGAACCCCGTTGGTCCATCTGGCACCCAGACATCCCTTCTCAGCATTGTCTTCCCCGCCCCTCTGCTCACATGGCTGCCGTGGGCCTCTGCCCACTTCTCCACCCTGCTTCTTTTGCCCGGGATAGCTTCCCCCCATCTTGCAAGACTAAATGCTCCCTCTTTCGGAGGTCTATCTCACATAACCCCTGATCAGCAAAGATTTCCCTGGTGTCCAGGCTAAAAGTAATTTTCTTTTCTTAGAAATTCCATGGTGCTTTATTTATGGCTCTTTGGAGTTTTCACAGGGCAGTTTGCTTACTTAATTATGGGCTTTATCTTTCCTGTTAGACGGTGAGTTCCTGGGGACTGAGGTTCTGTCTAAACCATCTTTGTCTGCTAGCCCTCTGTGCCTCTTCGGCTTCATCTCCTGTCACTCCCTGAGGACGCTGTGCATCTCCTCGGCAGCTGTGGTGGCTGTGTCACGTCCTGGTCACTGTGGGCCCCATCCGCGGCGTCGAGAGCGAAAGCAGAGCCAGCCAGTTGGCTAGCCGTCGGGTTCCACTCCTCGACTTTACTGTTTCACTCTAGATGCCGAAGCGTAGTTTCTCTCTCCTGGACCTGACAGCTGTCCATCAGTACCGGCATTCTTATTTGAATTAAATAGCAAGTGGTCTTAAGATAGATTCATAAACCAAATTGTGCGTTCTTTCCCCTGCTGTAGAGAGTCTTGTTTTCCTCACTCATCCATGCATACACTCATACTCACACATGCCTCTTGTAACAAACCCGCTAGACTTCTTTCTAGTAATAAGATTTCTAATCTGCAAGCACCTCATCGCCGCCCCCCCCCAACCTACTGTATAAGTGAGTCGTGCTGGCGCCTTTGGTGCTCCTCTCCATGCAGCGTGCAGGACCAAACTGGCCTGTGCCTCTGACTCCTAGCCATGGCTCTTTGTGATTGCGTGGGTGAAGGGGCAACGTCACGAGGCTCAGTAACTGGGACAGACCCCTCCTTCCCAATCCCAGGTTAGCCCACCTGACTGCTCAGAGCCAAAGTCATTGTTTCTCTCCACAAGGAGCCATTGGTGCCGCACAGAGTAAAATATGCTGCATGTGCTACATCTTTGACTTTCTTTAATTCTTGGTGTGTATGGGGACGCCTGGGGGGCTCAGTCAGTTAAGCGTCTGCCTGCAGCTCAGGTCATGATCCCAGAGTCCTGGGATTGAGCCCTGCCTCAGTGCTCAGCAGAGAGTGTGCTGCTCCCTTTCCTTCTGCTGTTCCCCCTGTTGTTCTCTCTCTCTCTTTCTCTCTCTCTCAAATAAATAAATCTTTAAAACATTTTTTTAAATTCTTAGTATGTATTTATTTATTCTTCATCCAAGATGGCAAGCATTGTGTTTTTATCTTTGTAGGCAGCTAGTTGCTGTCTATAAAATACGAGCTCAGTAAATACGGGATGAACACAATGAATTCACATGTGCATTTGCTCTATGACATTTGCTCTAAAGGTACTAATGAATCTCTAGAATCTGTCTTTTAGGTATTAGATGCTCCGAAATATACTTCAGTCTATTGATTTACTCAATGATTTACTCAGTGTTACTCAGTGTTTCTCAAGCACCGGCCCTGGGCCAAGCTGTGTGCAAGGTGCCATGGAGAATATAAAATGAAGTACGCGTAGAGCTCTCTTTGGGATGTACGGTGTGAGACTGATGAGATGGAACAGGGTAGGACCTGTCAGGTGCCCGAAGAAATTTTTTAAAAAGAAAATATTAGAGGATTTGGGCAGGAGGGATCCCTTCCTGGGGGGTGGGTGTTAATGGAGAAGGTGGCATCTGGGGAAAGCCTGTTGGATGGGAAGGCTTTGGACAGAGGGTGCGGGAGGACCCTCCGCAGGGTGGAACAGATCCCAAGCAGAGAACAGCAAGGACTTCCACTTGGCTGGCGACGAAGTTGGAAAGTGGTGAAGGAGGTTGGACTGTGGACTGTGGCAGCAGTCAGTTCAGGCCTTATCAGGGACACGACCCCGGAGGAATCCGACAGCGCGGCAGGGGAGAGGGTGGGTCAGGCCGAGAGCAGGGGCTGGTGGCCAGGAGCCTCGGTCCCGAAAAGGGGCTGAGAGACCCACCCAGGAACATGGCAGCAAGAATGGCAGATGGGGAGTTGGTGGGTGAGCAGCGGGTGCTCCGGGCGGAGCAGAGAGGAGCCCGGCGGGGGGACCTGCAGGAGGCAGCAGGGTGGGGTGGGGTGGCAGCGGGCTCGGGGTGCAGAGCTGCCGGCAGGCGTCTGGGGGGCGGGGGCAGGCGTAGGAGGAGACAGACCTGCAGCGGCCTCTGCACTCGGGGTTCCTCCCACCCCGGTTTACAGCGGAAACCAGGTGTGTTTGCCGTCAGACATGACTCACCAGCACTTCAGTTTGTCACTGTGCCTTCCAGTCATCCCTAAGACCTCGCCTTAACTCCGCTTCTCAGTGTTCAAAAATCTAATGAGCCCCTCAGGCTAATCCTCGCAACTCCCCGCTGATTCCGTTGTGCCTTGAAGGGCTGCCAGGTGGGTGACAAACGGTGAGCTGTGCAAGCGTCGGACCGGTGTTACCCAAAAAAGGCATTTCTGTAACGACAGTCATTAATCGGTCATTTGTTTGGCAGGATTGGTGGTTTGGTGCAGGCATCGTCACATGCCTTTGTAGTATTTTTCAAGTCAATTTCTTCCTCCCATTTTGAGGTTTCATGTGCCGAATAGCGTATGAAAATCAGATCCCATGTTGCATGAAAAATTGGGCCTGGAGTTGGTTTTCCTATTCAAGGTAATTCTACTAAAATTGAAATTTTCCTCTGCTCGGCGGTAAGAATAAATGCACATGGTTCCAAAGTCCTTACTTGTCTCTCCTCTTTTGTAGGCCTGCAGTCTAGGTGTGTGTACCCCAAAGTGACACACGTGCCACAAGGCCCTGCAGTGCCAGCTGGCAGTTGTGTTGCCTCACGGCGGTGGGCTGAGCTGGGAAGAGGGGATAGATCTCAGCTTATGGCCAGGGAGGGACTCCGTGGGCCGCAGAACGTGGGGGAGCCGGTGCCTAACGGTTCCCAGCCAAAGCTTGGTGTCTTCGCTTCCCGTACCGGAAGCCAGCAGGGACAGCCTTGTTTGTTGTGAGTGTGCTCCACGTGTGTCAGGAGGGCTTGATTCTAGTCGTATTCAATCCGTGGTGACAACGTGCTAAGCCTCCTTCCCTTGCCTTTGTGCATCAGGGAGAAGAACAGAGGACCCCAAGGCCTCCCTCCCTCCTTTTCTTATTTTTCTCCTTTTCCAGAAACACACACACGCACACACACACACATCCCACATACATCCCACACCTCACATGCACAACACGTGCAACACACACACTCATTTCTTTTCCTCTTTCTGAACATTGACTCCTACATATTCACCAAGAGATAGAGGTGCCCTTGTTCTCTTCTTCGTTCTGAGTTCCCCCGTGGGGCTGTTCTGGGGAGATCGGGGTCTGTGGGCCCTGAGACTTCAGTAAAGCGTAACCCAGGACATTGGAGCTATGAGTGATAGCAGGAAGTGTGTGTTTGTGAATTGGATTCGGTGTCTTTAAAGTGGTTCTGCCATTGATTGCTTGGAAATAACTTTTCTTCGTCGTAACAATGATCTTTTTGCAAACTCCATAGTTTAATAGTAGAAGGCTGTTATTATTGTGAAGAGGAGACAGATACGGACTTTCTGTGAGTTGTGTTTCTATTTGCAAGGTAGGACCGCCTCGAGGAGTGCGGGAAAGAGTAAGGCTATGGCGCTCCTGCCGGCCAGGTTTTCAGGGAAGGTTAATTATCACCAGGTGTTCTCTAATGTCTTGCTGTCCTTACTTAAGATCGAAAAGGACATCCAATAAGAATTTTGTTTGTTTGCTTTTTAGATTCAGAATATGAACAACATCATCTCTTTCCCTCTGGACAGTTTGCTGAAGGGGGACCTGAAAGGAGTGAAAGGGGTAAGGCGTCCACGACCCAGCTCACCGGGGACAGCCCTTGGGGGAGGTAGAGTCGCAGTCCTGCCGGCCTATCCGGGCACGGCACACATGCAGCTTCCTACTGGATGGCGGGACGGCTGCTTGCTGCCTCAGTTTCCCTTGATCTGCTACTTTGGCACCACCTTTCCGCCGCACTAGTGGTGACCCATTTTGGCCATCCTGCTGGTGCTGTAAACGTGGGAAGGGGAGGAAGCCGCTGCTTTGGAGCCTGTGAGTGGGTTTCGCCCTGTCAGTCGAGCGGGCAGCTTACGCCACTGTGGTTTTCGAGCCCGTGTGTCACTGGTTGACCGCCGGGCAGAGGGTCCTCACCAGGACATAGTTTCCTGGAGGGAAAATCTGCACCAGTAAGGCTCGAGCCGACTTTCTTTTTGTCCTCCAAAGGACGTTCATTGTTCAGGGAGCACCTTTCCACGGGTCAGCTCCGAAGCCGGGAATTGTTGCGTGCACGTGTGGGGAGGAGGGCGGCTCGGGCGGGGCGTGTAGCGGGCGCAGCAGCCTCGCCGGCCCGTCAGCGGCACAGACAGATGTGCCATCCGAAGGGCGGGTGACGGCGCCCTGGTTCTTAGATCACGTTCTCGGGTTGGATCTGTGCGTGACTGAGTCACGCCTGGCTCACCTGGAAGCCCAGGCTGGCCAATCTCCGCGACCTTGGCAGGGACCTCTCAGTGTTTCCCTCCCAGAGCCTGCCACGCAGGGGGCACCGGGCCTGGCGAGCCGTTAGGACACTGAGGAACATTCCTCGTCGCCCCAGGCCGGGGTCCTAGAGAACACGTCCGCCGAGTTAGCCAGTGGAATGGGAGGGCAGAGGGACACATGTGCAGGTGGGGGGAAGCGTGACGGGGCGCTGCTCCTGAGGCGTTTAGTCTGGCTTGCAGCTGTGCGGGAGGGGAGGGGAGGGGAGATGAGCCCAGGGTGGGGAAGAAGGCCTTAGATGCCGGGCTAGGAGCTTCGGCCTTGTCATGAGGCCATGAGCTGAAAAAATAAGAAAGCTCCCCCACCCCCCAAAAAACGAGGTTCTTGCTTACAAAAGAACCCTGTAAAAGGGCATATAAATAGGTAGAAACCACTTGGTAGAATTTCCAGTGGCTCAGTCTGCTTTTGAGCCAGGCTTTATCAGAGCGCATGAGCTCCTAAGTTCCAGATTGGAGAGTGGAATCAGGAGACCTCAGGAGAAGGTGAAGGGCTTTGATATCGTTGTTGGGCCCACATCAGGGGTACATCTCTCAGTCTCTCAGGGGACATTTCCCTACTCAACTAAAAAAGTCAGAATCCTTTTTTTTTTTTTTTTGGTAGAGAGAGATACTAGAGCTCTTGCTGAGGAGACAGTTCTCTGGGTAGGGTGTAGGTCCCCCACCACGGGCTGTGGGTTCACACTCACGGTAGCTGGGCCCCCTGGGGTTCTCCACTTCCTCTGTGTGCGCGTGGCACGGTGCTAGACTCGTTCAAAGCCTGAGCTGGAAGTTCTGTATTTTTCATGGGATCGTATACATCGTTGATTACAGAAATTAATGCTCCTTTCAGGACTAGTCTAGGAATAAGTAAGTTGCCTTGCCCAGAAGTCAAAATTAGTTCTGTTTAATTTATGCCTCTCTGTTTACAGGATCTGAAAAAGCCTTTTGATAAGGCTTGGAAGGACTATGAAACAAAAATGTGAGTGTTTCCGTTTTTTTTTTTTTAATGCAGGTAATTTGAGATCTTAATTTTAAATTGAGCTTTAATTGCTTGAAGGTATTTTCTACATAAACCTTCACTCAGGGAAGAATCCACTTAAACCCACGTTGCTGTGGTTCATTGTGAGGCCAGGTGCTTTCACACTCAGTGTCTAAATTCAGCGATGCTGCAGACCTCTTTCAAACGAGTTTTTCCTGGTTCCTTTTCTGTGATGTCATAATGGTTACAAAATGTTATTTTCAGGAAAGCTAAGTGAAAGACATTTAGGCCAGTTTTGTCCAGAGGTGTTTCTTTCCTTTTTTTAAAAAACAAACAAACAAACCACAAAAACACTTTCCCACTTTGTCACTGTTTATGGCGGCAACACAGTTTTTGGATTTCATCTTCCCGGTGATTTGCAAAAGCCATCTGCTTCTAGCTTTGTGTCTGACTTTCCCTAAAATACCAATCCCTTGGTGTAGAAAGGAAAATGAAAGATTGTTGCAGCTCCCTGCGCTAGCCTTATCTGATCGCTTCGTCTGCCGCAAGAACATGAAGAAAGGGTCAGTCGGTTCTTGGACGTGCACCACAGTTTCCCCTGAAGACGGGACTGCTCCTGGTCGACTTCAGGCAGTCCTCAGCACATTTCGGATCACAGTCATTCCTTCCCAGCATGGGAGGGCTCAGCTCACTGGAATTGGGCTGGTGATTGTGGGGATAGTGGTTTCAATTACTGTAAATACTTGAGAGACAGAATATATTTTTAAATGTCTTATGTTTGCATTGTAATTACTGTGCATTGGGTAACAATGTAGAGTTTTCTGAGTGGAAATAGAAACTTTAACATGAAGCCATCTGGTAAAGTGAGAGGTGTTAAGAAGAAAGCTGTTCCAGATGTAGCTGTAAGTATTTAATTGGATTTGGGATTTGTGTTTGTATGTGTGTGTGTGTGTGTGTATGCATGCGTGCGGTCATGTGTGTGTGTGTGTGTGTGTGTGTGTTTAAAACCAGCCTTAGGGAATGCCTGGGTGGCTCCATTGGTAAAGCAGCTGCCTTCAGCTCAGGTCATGATCCCAGGGTCCTGGGATCAAGTCCAACATCGGGCTTCTTGCTCAGCAGAGAGCCTGCTTCTCCCTCTCCCTGTCACTCCCGCCACTTGAGTATGTGTGCTCTTTCTCTCTCTCTCTAACAAATAAAATCTTTAAAAATAAATAAAATAAATAAAAACAGCTTTGGGTGAAGGATCACAAAGCTCAAACCCAGGAATACCAAACCTTTAATGTTTGTCCCCTCCTGGAAATCTTAAATTTCCATGCCCAAATTTCCGTGCTCGAAGTTGCTCAGATCCCCAAATTCCGGATTTCACTAATGTCATGTATTCACAGATAAGCACAGATAGAGTGTTAGAGTACCCAAAGGTCTGTTCAGGCCAGAGAAGCTCCTGGCCCTTACCGTCCTTCCTTTTCATAGCAGTGCAGTGCCTTCGACAGGGAAAGGATCCCCTTTCTACTTTATAGACAGGGCACCAAAACTCAGTGGTTTGCTGCTGGTCAGCTAGCGCTGGGAGGTGGCTTTCCATTCGGCTGCCGCAGCTGCCACCCTCAAGCGCCCCCAGGAGATGCTTCTGTGCATTACCGAACCAGGGGCTCGAAGGGATTTTGGAGAGGGTTGTCGGAGAGACTCTTCTGGTTCCGAAAGGAAAAGATTTGAAAGGAGGATGAGATCAAATTCTGTAAAATGAGAACATACGTATGTAGAGTGGGGACAGAATTACTCACAAAAATCCCGGAATCTGAGAGTGTGAAAGCATCAAATAATTCTCAGATAAATTTTCCCAGAATCTGAGAGTGTGAAAGCATCAGATAATTCTCAGATAAATTTTTAAAAGTGACTCTTTCACCATTTACGTGTGAGTGTGTTCTGCAGTGATGAGCACTGTCCTAGTAAAGGCAGAGCCCTGGCAAGACCTCGCTCGGCCAGGAGGCGGGTGGAGAGGAGCAGAAAGTGGAGGAGGGAGGGAGTCTCCCGCCACGCAGCCACTGTTGTGCTGCTCAGCGGACACACTGACAGACACAAGGACAGATGGACAAGGTGCTGCCCTCAAGGAAGCCTCTGAGGTATGAGCAGGCTTTCTGCCTCTTCTGACCCAGCTCCGGCACAAAGTAGGTGCTTAGGAAAGTATTTTTTTGAGCTAGTACTCAACCAAATGTGACCTTCTTAGGACCAAATGCATTTTCCTTTCCAATAAGTTAAGAGTCTGTCTTGTTTCCAAAAGACTCATGCACGCTTGTGTTGCAGGCTAGGTAACGGGATCCCTGCAAGCCTGTCTAGCCTGGAGTACCGTGCTCGAGGTATCTCAAGTCATCCTTGCTTCTTTCACCTGCAGAACCAAAATTGAAAAGGAGAAGAAGGAGCATGCCAAACTGCATGGGATGATTCGCACCGAAATCAGCGGGGCTGAAATTGCCGAAGAGATGGAGAAAGAGCGGCGGCTTTTCCAGCTCCAGATGTGCGAGGTGAGCCCCCGGGGGTGCAGGCTCTGGCAACAGGTGTGCGAGGGGAGCCCTGGGGGTGCAGGCTTGCTCCAGATGTGCGAGGGGAGCCCCCCCGGGGGTGCAGGCCCCAGCAACAGGTGTGCGAGGGGAGCCCCAGGGGTGTAGGCTCGCTCCAGATGTGTGAGGGGAGCCCCAGGGGTGTAGGCTCGCTCCAGATGTGCGAGGGGAGCCCCCCGGGGGTGCAGGCTCGCTCCAGATGTGCGAGGGGAGCCTCCTGGGGGTGCAGGCTCGCTCCAGATGTGCAAGGGGAACCCCCCGCGGGTGCAGGCTTGCTCCAGATGTGCGAGGGGAGCCCCCTGGGGGTGCAGGCTCTAGCAACAGGTGTGCGAGGGGAGCCTCCCGGGGCTGTAGGCTCGCTCCAGATGTGCGAGGGGAGCCCCCCCGGGGGTGCAGGCTCCGGCTCCAGATGTGTGAGGTGAGCACCCCCAGGGGTGCAGGCTCCAGCAACAGGTGTGCGAGGGGAGCCCCCGGGGGTGCAGGCTCCAGCAACAGGTGTGCGAGGGGAGCCCCCTGGGGTGCAGGCCCCAGCAACAGGTGTGCGAGGGGAGCCCCAGGGGTGTAGGCTCGCTCCAGATGTGTGAGGGGAGCCCCCCGGGGGTGCAGGCTCACTCCAGATGTGCGAGGGGAGCCCCCTGGGGGTGCAGGCTCCAGCAACAGGTGTGCGAGGGGAGCCTCCCGGGGCTGCAGGCTCGCTCCAGATGTGCGAGGGGAGCCCCGGGGGTGCCGGAGTTGGGAGGGGCGTGGTGCAGGTTCCAGCGGGTGGTGGGTTCTAGGTGGGCTGCAGGCAGTCTGCCTTCACTGGCAGGTGAACTCCTCAGAGAGCGTGCACTTCCCAGAGGCTGCCGACGGCACACCAGTGCATTTGTGGACTCCGTTTGTCCAGCTTCTCTTACTAGGGGAGCCTGAGTCTCCTGGAGGGTGGGACGAGCTGAATCTAACACCAGCTGTTAATTAAAGGTAGGGAAGAATCTAAAGAAACATCCTTTCTGGCCTCCTACACGTACCCAGACTCACTTTGCACCGGTACATTGCTGGAGTACTCTCTCCATTAGTGCTTTTTAATGAGGTATCTTGGTTCCCATTATACCAGTGGAATCCATGAGGAGGGCCAGGGAGAAGTCGGCTGGAAAACCCTGCAGCCTGTCCCCCATGGTCTCAGAGAGAGAGAGAGAGAGAGCTGGTCTCCCATGGTCTCAGAGAGAGAGAGAGCTGGTCCCCCATGGTCTCTGAGAGAGTGACCTGGTTCCCTGTGGTCTCTGAGAGAGAGAGAGAGAGACAGAGCTGGTCCCCGGGGTCTCAGAGAGAGAGAGAGAGAGAACCCACATTCTACAGGAAGCCAAGCGACTGGCCTGTGAAGTGCTTCTGCCCAGCTTCTCTCGTCATGGCAGGAGGCCGTGGGGAGCTCCTCTGCGCCCCTGTGCTCTGCAGCCTGAGCCCTTGCCTTTGGGGCGGGGGTGGGCAGCACTGATGCTCTGGGACTTGTCGCTGCTAGAGGCCGAGGGGTAGAAAGTACCAGAAGCCGATCCTGAAGGCCTTTGCTTCCAGCCTTTGTATGCCTTGCTTGTGGCCCTTTCTAGAAAAGGCCTCTGGAAACCACGCCCAGCTCGCCCTGAGGGTTCGCTCTACCCGTGGCAGCGGTCGTGAAGCCCTTTGAGCTCGACAGCGCGCGTGCGAGGCTGTGCCCACTTCAGCTTTCAGTGTGCAGAGCGTGTGGGAGTGACTGTGACAGCCGCTGAGACCGGCTCGGCCAGCTCTCAGTTCCGCGGGAGCAGCCGGCAGCAGGGCTACACCGCGCGACACTGACTTTACAATGTTTGTGGATTGGGGGGAGTTTAGCTCTTGGAAGTGTCTATCTTAGGAGTATATTTAAATGACTTTTTATTCCCAGAGCAATCTCTTAACCAGTCAGTAGGGCAGAGCCCGTGCCAGGATCAAGGATAGGCTATTAGCCTGACATTAGTACGGCCACTCCAGCTCTCTTCATTTCTGTTTGCATGGAGTTTTTCAGCCTGTGTGTATCTGTGAATCTAAAGTGGCATTTCCAGTGCCTTCTTAGCGCAGTAGGCAGCCCCTCAGTCTCATAATGTATGTTTCCTGTAGACAGTATTTTTCAAATCTAGTCTGGCAATCTCTGCCTTTTGATGGGATTGTTTAATCCATTCACATTTGATGTTGCTATTGATGTGGTTGGATTTATGTCTGCTGTCTTTTGTTGTTGTTGTTGTTTTTATGTCTTCTTTGTTCCTTTGTTCTTCCTTTGCTATTTTGTTTTCATTAAGTGAATGTTTAGAAAGGTAACTAAGCTCCAAGTGTTATCGTAGAGAGGCGAGTGGATGTTTTTACATACATGTTGTTTTCTAAACAGACCTCAAATGTAACAATACCTGCCTGGCCCATTTCACGGTGTTAGAGGAATCAGCCCAGAAGGTGGGAGATGGGATAGGAAGTTGCTGTTACACAAATACTAGGTATTGTTTCTGTTTAATTGCAGTAAAAATAAGTAGCACTGGTTTACAAAGAATGGGTTTGGAACATGCATGCCGTGTGTATGTGTTCAGGTTATGCTCTCTCTCTCTCTCTCTTTTTTTTTTTCCTTCGCCTGTAAGGAGGAAACACATTTGCTTAAACTCTGGAAAAGACTGCTTGTTGAAAAACGTCTAGTGACTTGTGAAACCCAATTAGTGTTATCTTTGAAGTGAGGGGCGCCACACTGTTTTCTGTGCTGGGCACCAGCACTGGTCACCTTCCCCGTCCGGGTCTGGGTGAATGCGTGCCGTGCACTGGTGAACCAGACGGCTCCGCCAGAGGCCGGCTCTCGGTCACACACCTGCTGGGCCAGCCCCCAGGGGGCGGGGGGGCGGGCACTCACCTGTGCTGAGCCTCCCAGCTCCGGCAGTTAGTGTGACGTGTGCAGAAGCAGAGGCCGAGGCTCCAGAGGAGGACACGTCCCATGCAGGCCGGCCATGCGGGCCAAACAGAAGCGGGCTGGAACGCACTTTCGCGGGGGAAGGAGGAGCACTTGAAAAGCAGCCCCCTGCCCCCAGAACCTGACATCTCATGGTAAAATTATTCAGCCAGTTCCCCACACTGAAGGTCTCAAGGTTCATAAAAGCTTGCCGTTGTTTCGGTGTTTAGAATTTTAGTTGCCCAAGATCTAATCTAGAGGGATGGCTTTCAGGTGTTTATTTTAAATACAAAACGAGTTTTTTAGAGAAATTCAGTTTCATAATAAATAGGTAATACGGAGCATCTGTGCGTGGGGAATGTACGAGAGATCCTGTTGTTTTTCTGTGATTATAAAAATACGCTCTTTTAAAAGTTAGTCTATATATATGAAATTAAAAATCACCCCAGACTTTACTCACCAGAAGATAAGTGCTTTGACATCTTTCATGTATTTTTCTGTACCTTCATAAAAATAATTTGTATAAACAGGATCGTTCTCTACTGGTGCTTTGTAACCTGATTATTTTGACTCACTTGTATGTCATGGGCATTCTTCGGTGCCGGAAAGTCTCTGCTTTATTGGCTTCGTGGCTACATAGCAATTTTTGTGTGTGGCTGAACCATACTTTAATTTTCCATTCATTACATTTGGGTTGCCATTTGTTACTTTTACACAAACAAGTCTGCACCGAACCCAGTTTCTATTCATCTTTGTAAACTTTTACAATTATTTTCTTAGAGTATAAGTTCCTATAAGTAGAATTTCTGTGTCAAAAGGTCTGCGTTTTAAGTTTGGACTTAAGTCAGAGTGAACCATCTTATTAACCACTTAACCATTTTGAGACATTGCCAAGCATCTTATTCAGCTAACAGTGAATAAATGTCAGACCAAGGGAAAGAGAACACGTAAAGGCGCTTGATGTAGGAAAAGGAGATTTTGTGGTTGACTGTCTCGGAGCAGTTTCCTCTCTCAGGCTAGGCTCCGCGACTTGCTCGTGAGCTTCCCAGGTTATGGCTGAGAAGCCTGTGTGGTCAACGGGGGGGGGGGGTTTCTCTTCCGGGGGCATCCAGTCTCGGGATGACACGTCCTCAGAGTTCTTTATGCCACATCCTGATAGTGGAGGGGACCAGCAATTTATGGAGTCTTAGCAAAGAGCAAATGAATTTCCTGAGGCTGGTTTTGTAGATTCCTGGGACTTCCTGATATTTTAGTGGTCATTCCTAAGTTCTCCAAGTTAACCTCTCCAAGGCTTTCATTCATTTCAATTTAAAATTTGGTTTTTATAACAGTCACAATTTTTTCAGTTCCAGGATAAGAGACGTGGTGACAAGAGTCTCAACTACTAAACACTGGCAGTTAATACTGCACTGCAGACCATCACCTGCCCCGAGAAGGGACACGGCGGGGCGGTGGGGGGCAGGGGGGGGAGAGAAGGAGCCCATTCACTCTAACCACCTGCCTTCTCTGTGCAGCTCGAAGAAAATTTCCTCTAGCAAGTTAAGATCCAGCGTCTTACTATTAGGAGTTCTTGGTGCCTAAAGTTAAATATTTAATTACCTCGACGTTGGCTATTTCATTTGGCACCAAACTGAGAAAAATGCGTAGTTCTGGTGTTTCAGAAAATACTCAGCAGCTGCCATGACCTCTCCGCGTAGCGAAAGCTCTCCGAGAAGCGGAGAAGCCTGTCTCTGCTCGGAAGCCCGTTCTGGATCTGACATGTGCTTTTGTGTTTTTTTTAACAGTATCTGCTGAAGGTCAATGAAATTAAGATTAAAAAGGGAGTGGATTTACTTCAGAATCTGATCAAATATTTTCATGCCCAGTGCAAGTAAGTTCTTTTTCTTTGTTGTGGTGTTATTTCAGCGGCTTCTCTCTTTATGGCAACTTCTGGTAGATAATACGGTATTGTATCGAGGAAAATAAACACTCCTTTAAAACTCTGTTGTAAAATGAAATACTAACACACGCTGTAACACGGCGACCCTTGGAAAAACATGTTAAGTGGAAGAAGCCAGACACAAAAGGCCGCATTCTGTAGGATTGTATTTATTTGGAAGATCGGGAATAAGCAAATCTACAGATGAGTGATCGCCAGGGCTTAGGGGGAGTGGGGAATTACTGCTAATTGGGCTAGTGAAAATGTTCTAGAATGAGACGGTGCAGATGATTGCACAATTTTGTGAATACACTAAAACCACTGAATTGTACACTTTAAAAGGGCAAATTTTGTGGTTTAAGAATCTTTCTCAATAAGCAATAAAAGCAAACAATATAAAAATCTATAGTACTTATCAGATGTATTTATCTTTGCTCTTTTTGCAGAGGGATAGACTAGTTTGATCTAACACATGATTCACAGATGGTTTTTGTTTGTAAGAAATTAGTTGGGGTTAATACGGTCTATTAAATTAAGGAAATACTTTCACATATGTGTATTTTTAAAGATTTTATTGACTTGAGGGAGAGAAAGAGGGAGCATGAGTGGGAGGAGCGGCAGAAGCAGACTCCTGGCTGAGCAGGGAGCCTGATGTGGGGCTCGATCCCAGGACCCCAGGATCATGACCTGAGCTGAAGGCAGATGCTTAACCAAACGGAGCTGCCCAGGCGCTCCAATATATTATTTATCCTATAAAGCAAGTGATAGTGCTGAGCTAAGGAGGCTGAATGTGGTAGAAAAGGAGAAGCTCCCGAGTTTGGGGCTGCCGCACATACTCAACTCGGCCAGTGTGTGAGCCCTGCACAGCCTTACCCTTGTCATGCCTCGCTCACTCACTCACTCGCTTGCTCCCCCTACCTCTGGCTGACCCCTAGTCCTAACACAAACCGGCCCCTGGCTCACCTCTCGCTTGCTGAGCGGGTGCCCTATGTCCAGCACTGTCCTGGATGTCTGTACATCCAGGGAGTACGCAGTCCCTGCTCCCAATCAGGTGGGCAGGTAGGCGGGTGGGCTTAAGCAATGGCTCTGTGATTGCACATTTGAAACATGTTGCGAAGTGTCGGAATCTAACAAATAGAAGGACCTGATTTAGATCGAGATCGAGGGCAGACACAGGACTTTTCTTCCTTTTTTTCCCCCCTTGTTCCTGCTGTATTCTCCAGCCTCCAGACATAGTACCTAGCACATAGCAGATATTCAAATACATTTTGAACTAGCTACAGGCCTCTTTGAGGAGACATGTATTCTGAGATCTAAAGGATCTAGCAGATAAGGAGTAAGGGAAGAACATTCTAGGCAAAGTCAAGATCTTGAGGCAGGAAAAAGCCCAACGTGACATAAGCATAATGAGAGAGGGGGAAGGTAGTTTGACATGAAACTGGATGGAAAAGCAAGAGAGGTGGATGCCCTTAGGAGCCTTGTGAAAGGTTTTCGATTTTATTCTGAGTGTATTAGGAAGCTCTCAAAAGTTTTAAGCAGGGGATTCGTTGAGCAAATATTGAGCTCCCACTACGTGCCAGGCACTATTTGAGGTTCTAATGGTACTTCTTACTCATGAACCTTCGGTTCTGATGGGTGGGTAAATAGTAAACAGAAGAAAATATATAACAGTTGTGGGGACTGGGCATGGCTGTGACCAGGTGAACCAGTGCGATGGGAGGAGAGGGAGCAGAGTTGGTGGGAAGCATCTGGGAAGGCTTCTCGGCTCCATTCCTGCTGACATAAGGGACGATGAGGAGTCAGTGCGGGCGATCGCTTCAGTACACAGTCCTGCCTCGGCACCGTCCGGGGACAGTGGAGTCTTGGCCCAGACTGGTGACAAAGCCAGCTGTTGAGAAATCCTTGGAGGTTGAATTCCCCCACCTGGCTGTCACTTGTCCCCAGACAGGCTGTGTCCCATGCTGGTGTGCCTCTGCATGCACAACTCCCTTTGCTAGAAAGTCCCGCTGCTCCCTTTGTGCCTTCCCCTAGCTTCTGGTCGTCCCTGAGACCTACCTACTGCTCCTTTAAAGTCGCCAGGTCTTCCCCTGCTGGAACTACTTGTCTTCCTCCTGCGTTACCCCCCTACCGGCTCTGCATCTCCAGGACGGCATCTTTCACACTGGGTCGTGTCTCTCACCAAACTGGGTCTTCCCTAAGGAACGAGACCGTGACATTGATCTGCTTCACCTACAGTGCACGGTGCGTTACCCAGCACATAGTTGCAGTGGTGAGTTGCACCACTGAACTGAGCTCGACTTTGGCATTCTTACTGCAGCGTTGGGGACTGTGCGTCTGTGAAGCAGTTGAGGTCCAGCAGCGAAGGAAGCTGTGCTGTGTGGTTCGTCCTGGGTTAAGAGAAGCGCCCCAAGCTTGGAGGAAGAGTCCCAGAGGATGGAAAAAGACCCCTAATTTGTAGAATTTCCAAGACGAACTATTTTATAGAGACTCAAAATCTTAACTTCGTGATTACCATACAGATGACTTCTTCTGCACTTTATCCTTGTAACCTCGTGTGAGGCAGATTAGGAAGTGGGTTGCTTCCTTGCTAGTATTTTATTTTTGAGAAGCTATTCTGGGATTTCCTTTTTTTCTCTTTATTTTGCCCAAACTGATCCGTTGGGTAGCAACAGACCACTGTGGAAAAGTGAACTAGTTGGCCTTTTATGGGCATGAGCTCAAGTAACCTTTAAAGACGATGGATCTTCCATTACTTCCTGTGCGCGCGCGCGTGTGTGTGTGGGTGTGTGTGTGCGCGCACGCGCGCCTGTTCTTCAGCTCACTTGCACAGCTTTGACTTTCCCAGTTCCTGTTCTGGGGGATAAAATGCAGAGCCGAAATGACTCAGCCATTGGACAAAGGACCATATGGCCGTGCATTGTTTGTTCTGGTAGCTCCTGCATATTCCCCAGTTAGTGTTCCCAGTCTCCTGTCCTCACTGCGTGTGGGCACTGTGCCCTTGATGGCCCCGGGGCAGCCGGCTAGGCCGGCACCCGATCTCCCACGCTGCCGTTCTCTGCAGGTGTGAAGGGGCCTCTTGGTGTAGACTAGATTCGGGGAGGCATGTTTGGGTGTTCACCCTTAGAACTACCTAGATAGCTATTATTTTGTATTTTATTCATTTTTGCTTTTCACTTTCAGTGTTCTCGAAGAGTACTTCATGTTCTTTGTTTTTTATTTCATTTAAAAAAAGAAGTTGTATCTCTGCCTAGTTCCTGGAATAGCCTTAAAATCTGTCTTATTAATTAGCCTTTGCTGCTGAAGGTTGAGGCTTTTCTTTTCTAATAGAATCTAGAAATAGGGCATTCTCTAAATCATAAAACAAAAACAGCCGTGTTCTAAACAGTGGTGACAAATGTTGAGCTGACTTGTTCTTTGAGCAGTAACCTGCTGAGAACCACGGGGACCAGCTGCTCTACTTGGGACACGGTGTTGAATGAGACTGGGCGAGGGTGCCGGGGGCGGGCAGGTCTCGGGCCGTGAGAATGGGGTGCTCTTGTGAAGCCTGTGGCGAGAGGGATAGGCCACCCAGCTTGGTGGGAGCTTGAAGACTGAATTGCAGTGGGTGTGTTTTAAAGGCTTGAGAGTTTGGTCAGACTGGATAGAAAACATTTAATAAAAACCAAAATTGATATTTAGTAATATCAATGGTAAACATTGTTTGATTGAAGCTTGGGGAAGTATTAATGGTTCAACCTAAGAACAATGTGCCAGGGTTTGTACTTAGAAATGTCACATTGGGGGTGACCGGGTGGCTCAGTAGGTTAAGCGTCTGCCTTTGGCTCAGGTCATGATCTCAGGGTCCTGTGATTGAGCTCCACACTGGGCTTCCTGCTCAGTGAGAGTCGGCTTCTCTGTCCCTCCCTCCCTCCCTCCCTCCCTCCCTCCCTCTCTCTCCCCCCCCCCCCGAGTTGTTCTTTCTCTCTAATAAATAAAATCTTTTTTAAAAAAAGGAAAAAAAAAGTCGCAGTGATGGGGCACCTTACTAGCTCAGTTGGTAGAATATGTGACTCTTGATCTCAAGGTTGTGAGTTCGAGCCCCACAGTGGGTATAGAGATTACTTAAAAATAAAATCTTAAAAAGAAAAGAAAAGAAATGTTGCAATGGTGAAAGCCAGTGAAGCAGTGACAGAGCCCCTTTCTTTGAAACTTTCCCTGAGGCCACGGAGGGTATACCTAGGTGCCAAAACATGCTTCAGAAAGGAGGGTACATGGGGCACCTGGATGGCTCATTCGATTAAGCGACTGACTCTTGATTTTGGCTTGATTTGGCTCACGACCTCAGGGTCAGGAGATCAAGCCCCGCACCCAACTCTGCAGTGAGCGTGGAGTCTGCGTAAGAGTCTCTCTCTGCCTCTCCCCTTTCCCACCTCCAAAAACAAAACAAAACGGGAAGGAGGGTACAGAAAGAAAGGCAGTTTGACAGAGAGCGGAGGTGTTCTAGGTAGATGGTCACGATCGGCTAGGTGATTACAGAGATAAAAACCAAATCTTAAACCCAAATTTGTATCATTATTCCAAGCACCCTGCCCAGTGTCCTGCTGACAGTGGCGTCCGCGAAGAGAACTGCCTCTCTGAGTACCTGCCTTGGCTGCGGGGCTCTCCTCCCCTGGCGGGGGAGATTCCTGGAGGCGTGCCCGGCTCCCCGGGCGGGACCCTTCCCCCGCCGGTCTCCACACTGCCCTTCGGACTCCTTACCCTCCCGTTCACCCTGCTTCTTTCTTGCCTACCCATTTCATGAGAATTTGAAGGGACTAAGGAAGCAGTTCTATAAAGAAACAGTGTGACTGAAGGAAATCGTGAGAACCAGATGAGTCCATGACAAGAGGCGAGGAGCTCAGAGTCTCACGCTCGTGCGTGTCCCTCCACATCTCCTGTGTGGTTGAGAGGAGCACCTGCGGGGTGCTGGCCTTTGTGCCAGGAGTGGAGGGCCCAGAGGTGCAGAAGACAAGGCCTCTGCCCTGACAGTGGGCACAGAGCCCTGGAGAAGTCACCATTGCCGTATTAGGAGCATATCCCATGTTCAGAAAAGAAGCATATAAAGAATTACGTGTATATCTAAAAATAAAGGTTCGCACATTCTCATAGTGCAGGTTCTGTGATTCCTCATGCCTGGCTAGTGATGGTTCAGAACCCACATCCTGTGTGTATATTTCCCTCTTCCTTCCTCCTTGGAATTTGTATTCAGTGTCGTGCCACATTGCTCTCATGGCCCCTCTGTTCCTTACACACTTCAAGTGGGAAAGTCCCACGGGACCCTTGCTGAGCTTCAAGTTAATGAACTTCACCTCACGTGAACACATGGGAGACCCAGATCACATTTTGAAGATCATCTCCTTCCAGTTACCTGGAAGTTGGCCGAAGTTGGAGACTCCTTCCTTCCTTCATTAATTTATGTTTTCATTCAACAAATACCATGTGCTTGAAATGTGCCAGGCTTTGTGGGTACTGTGTGGGTATATTTTAAATAATCACACTAATGACTACATAATGCTAGTTGTGCTAAGGGTTTTGAAGCAAGAGACAATAGCAGGGAGACTGCTTTTAAAGTAAGAGGTCATGGAAGCCTCACTAACAAAGTCATAGTTAACTTAAAATTTAAAGAGTGGGTGGGAATAATCCAGTCAAAACAAGATATCTGCAGGGAGCACTCTTTAAAAAAGTGAAGTAGCATATGCAAAGGGCCTGAGGCAGGAAGGATCTGGTGGCCATTGACAGAAGGCTGCTAGCTCTGGAATCTAGTGAATGAAAGAGGCAAATGATGCTACCTGAACCTTGGAGACATAGGCAGAGGCCAAATCATACAGGCATAACGGGCCTCGTTACGTTTTGAACTTTGCCCTGAGCTTATGGGAAAGTGTTTTCTTCATTCCTCAAAAGGGTTCTGTGGCGTGCTTCAGAGGCAGTGCTGGAGCATCAGCCCGCTGTTGCTGCAAAGAAACTTGTCTAGCCCCTCTTAGATTGCCTGCATCACTTACTATAAAAGACTTCACAAGCCCTGAGTTCTGGGTTTTGGAAAAAAAAGTTTCCTTTTGATAGGTGATTGCAAGTTCTCCAGCCACGTTTCCCTGCTCTGCAGGGCGGGGTATGGCCATTCACCTGCATCACTTCTCTTTTCCACTTAGCTGTTGATTGTCCCGGAAGATTTCTTAATGTCTTGTTCTTACTTGCGCCCCATGCTTTTCTGACCTCAGGCTTTCCCATTCCCGAGCCAGAGCCTTCACTGCCTTCTGTCAGTAGGTGCCTGCTTCCCATTACACACTGAAAATCTAGGGCTCCCTTCATACGGGTCAAGAGCAATTATAAACAGTTAAGCTTATTGCACTTCCTTTTCTTTCACTTCTTGGCATTTTAAGTGTCATTTTATTCTTTGTTTGCCTGATATTTTGAAGTTTTGGTTCACAGTCTTTTCCCCCAGGAATTACGTCATTAGTTCATTCACTTTCTTTTAAACAAGCATTTTCTCCATGTAGTAAAATTGTTTCCTCTTTTATGAAACACTATCACTCTCCCTTTTTTTCCGCTCTTAGTTTCTTCCAGGATGGACTGAAAGCAGTTGAGAGCCTCAAGCCTTCCATTGAGACACTTTCAACAGACCTTCACACAGTAAGCGGCTTCCCTCCCATATAGATGTAAACTGTCAAAGCAGTTTACAACAAATGCTTTGATTTAAACACTGCTTCTGTAGGATCCCATGTGTGCAAGCTGACAGCCCGGTGGTACCCTGTGGATGATGGAGTCCCCGTGGCTGTCCTCTGTCTTGGCTGGGGGGGGAGGCGTCTGTTGCGTTTATGTGGCCATGCCCTGTGACCTCCAGCACCTCACTGTACCTCAGTCCTGCTTCTCTCTTTGTTTTGTTTTTTAAAGATCAAACAGGCCCAGGATGAAGAAAGAAGGCAATTGATACAGCTTCGAGATATTCTGAAATCAGCGTTGCAGGTTGAACAGAAAGAGGTGAGGGGATTTAATTTTGAAAGATTCTCTTGTACACCTGTGTCTCGGAGGCCGTGGAATGGACGAATGTGACATCGAGGTCCTCCAGGAGCTCACAGTCCACTCTGGGGCTCTGTCAGGCCAGCACCAAGCATTTGGTTTGCTCCTTAAGTTTGGTTTTCTGAAACCATCTTTTTAGATCTGTTTATTTCATGGGGGGAGCGTTTCCTGGAGACCCGGCCTTCATGGCAGTGTATAAACCCCTTTTCTGCTCTCTGGTCGTAGGTGAGTAGCTCTCAAAATCTCTGTTACATAGATACTCGATACCGATACCGTTGATTTTCTGCCTGGAACTTTGTGATTTCCGTGGCCCCGTATACGTGGCCTCTGCCCACTTGGGCATCGCCAGGTACCGGATGGCTACCTGCACCCCCAGCCCTGAGATCACGCTCTGAAAAACATGGGGACCTAGATGCTCTTACCGTGGCATTTCCCTGAGCAAGAGCCCTTAGTTTCTCTGACATCATCTCTTTCCTGTAATCCCTTTCCTGCATGCTGACACATTCATGGTGACAGTGTTTTGGAGGCTTTTAAAAAATATATTAAAAAGTAAATTTTTAAGGTAATTCAATGATCTGTTTACTACAGGGTGGATATTATAATGTGAAATTTAACATAATCCCCCTTATTTTAATATTATAATTGAAATTTAACGTAATCCCCTTCCTTGTACATAAAGGAATGTATCTAAATGTATAACTAGTAGATTTTAGATAAATAACGATTAAACTATGTAGCAGAGCATGAAGTTCACTATCGGGCAGTTTGGAATGCTCCATTTGAAGTTCCTGTGCTATAACTGAATGTTGTTGTTTCTCTCCCAAATGCATTTACCTTTGTGACCGAAGTCTAGGAGAGTAAGTAGTTCAGCATTTTAATAAATTGGAGAGTTTTGCATGCTTTCTTCATGAATTTAAATTACTTCCTTCCGTGCATACATTAATAGCCAGTAGCATTTTTAATTTTAACCCTTTCTCTGGATTTTATTAAAGGGTAAAAGAATTTGGACTCACAAATAATAGTGAATGGAAAATTTCCAAGTTTGTGGTTTATACATTTGCTGTTGTCCCTTTGCGGAAGCAGGGCGACTCCCCCCCCCCCCCCCTTCCGCTGCCTAGCTGAATTCTTCATGTACTCCTCGGCCATCCGCGGCCCTGCCTCTGGAGGCCGCCTCTGCTCACCCCAGCCCCGGTGATCTGAGTTCCTGTTATTTCAATCATGACATACCCCTTATGGGTTATTGGCTGTATCTTCAAGTGCACAGATGCTTTTTCTCCAGCTAGACCTTGAGCAGCTTGAGGATGCCCTCCTGCCGTCTGTGCCTCACTGGCCATCACGTTGTAGGACCATATTGCTCATTCACTAGGCTTTTGGTAAACGCGGTCAGCTAAGTGAGGTCGGCAACCGAGGTGGTGTGTGAGCGCTTGAAATGACCCATGGGGTGGCGGCTTCCTCCCAGTCTGGGGAATATAGATCCTGACACTTTGATATTCCCAAGCGTGGGCGATAAGCAAAAAAATAAGAAGGATAAAAAGGACTTGGATATGGAGAAAATAGTGGCTTAAGTGTCACTAGAAGCGGTGGTGCTAGGTGTGGGAGCCCAGCGCCGTCAGCAGCCGGCCCCCTGCGCAGCGCTCGGGGCAGTGGAGAGCCGCCTGGTCTGAAAAGGAACATCGAAGCCACGAAGCCAAGCTCCGGTTTACAGTGGCGGAGAGCAGAGGCTGGAGTTGGCTGGTCCTCGGAGCACAGTGCGAAGGCCGCGGTTACTTGGGCTGAGCAGAATTAGGAGCTTTGGGCGAACTGGCTGTCGTCAGCTGCTGATTTATAGCTTTGCAGAAAAGTGTAGCAAATCTACCAGCACAGACCAGAAGTCTTTACGGTGTGTGGAGTTTGTGTGTGTTTTTGTTGACCAGCCCCGCTGCCCACGACTGCACAAAGGGATCATAAGAACCTTCTGTACTCTTCCTCTTCGGCTTCCTGCCCAAAGATAGAACTCTCCAGTCTCTTGCTCGTGCTTGTGTCGTGCTGGATGTTGTATTGGGCTCTGCATTGCTTTTCGATGGTGGTATCCCATAGATTGGATGCTCTCCGAACACAGTTGCCAGGAAGAAGCAGACGTGTATAAGGGGAAATTTATATATTATTAAAAACATTTTATGATTGGGATTCTGTCCCTTCCAGTTACAGCAAGAATGGGCCATTGGGCACTCTCATTGTTTAGAGTTCATTCCCCTTTTTTGAATTCTCTGTCTGAAAGAGACTTAGAAAGCTGAAGGTGTTGATAGTTTTTATGTAACATTTATAAAAAATTCTTACTAGATAATTTCAGTTCACGGGGTGCATGGGTGGCTCAGTCGTTGAGCGACTATGTATAATTTCAGTTCATAAAAATTAGGTAATGTGCCCCAAGGAAACTGCATTGATGATTGGTGGGAGCCCTTCTCCTATTTCCTTCCTGTAGATCTCAAACCTCAGTCATGTGGTCTAACTGAAGAACGTGGCTCTTGCTTGCATATGATGGCTTTGGGCTGCTTCTCTTCATCACCCTGTAGCTACATTTTGGAAAGGAGACTGTGCCATTATGATCCCAGTGCCCCCACACCTCCTGGCATTTGCATTTTTTTGTATTTCTGCTGTCTGTAAAGAAGATTCTGATGTTTGATTTTTCTACTTTATGAAATTTTTCAGACTTATAGACGAATTAACTGGGCAGTGAATAGGTATATATGCATCATAGTTTTAACATCTGGGAAAGTTAAAGCCCTCCAGTCCGGCTCATTCCTGCATGAGCCTTCTCTTGCCTCCCATCCACGTACGTCCCATCTCAGCGGAGTCCGTGGGACAGATCCCATTGCAGTGCTGGCAGATTCTCTGACAAAACCTCACTCTTGGTGTGTGGGTTCGCTGCCGTTCGCTGTTGGGAACCAGACTCATGTGTCTAGTGGGAGGATTCGGCCTCTGGGAGCTGGTGTTGGTAGGCCTGAGGGCTGAAACCACAATGATTTTCCCACTGTGGACATCTCAGGTGTGGTCTCTCTTCACGTCAGCTGTATGCTCACCCCTTTTCTTTCTCTCTTTTGCCTTTTTTTTTTTTTTTAAGATTTTATTTATTTATTTGAGACAGGGCAAGCACAAGCCGCGGGAGGCACAGGGGGAGAAGCATTCTCCCTGCTGAGCAGGGAGCCCAATGTAGGGCTCAATCCCAGGACTCCGGGATCATGACCTGAGCCAAAGGCAGATGCTTAACCGACTGAGCCCCCCAGGTTCCCCCGTGCTCCGACCTTTCAAGTGTCCCTGTCCAGTAGGAATGTGTTGGCACAGTATGTGCTGTCTGGGGAGCAGGGATCTGTGACGGCCAGAATTTGCTCCCTACTCGGGCTTTTCTGGTCTAGGCTAGCGTATCTTATCATGCCCGAATCTGGCTTTCATCACAACCCTCTGGCCGGGTGTTCACTTCCTCATCTCTCCCGCCATGCTCCCAGTGGCCTGACTGGCTTTCTGTTCACGAACCTCCCCGAGAGACTTGTTCATCGATCACACATCCAACTCCTGTTTTCTTCTCTCTCTCTCTCTTTTTTTTTTTTTTAAAGATTTTACTCGTTTATGAGAGAGTGAGCACGTGAGAAGGGGGACGGAATGGGGGTGAGAATCTGAAGCTGGCTCCCCACTGAACACAAAGCTTGATGCGGGGCTCAAGCTCACGACGGTGAGATCGTGCTCTGAGCCGAAACGCCCAACTGACTATGCCATCTAGGCGCCCTGAACCCCCGCTTTCTTAGTTCCTCTAGACCAGGCACCGCACAGACAGAATAAGATAGATACAGGGCTCACAGTCTGGGGGTAGCTTCAGAAACTTGGGGTGCGGTGCAGTGAGAGCTCCCAGAACGGGTGTGTCCCCTCGTGGGGAGACGGGTGCGTGCGAGGCGGGTTACTGTGTCAGGAATGAGAGTTTGCAGGGGGATTCAGAGTTCGGAGAGTCCCAGCAGGTGGGGCAGACAGGCCAGCATCTGAGCAGGATGGAAAATTCGTCTGGGCAGCTGTCTAGCAGAGCGGAAGAGCATGAATTAGTCGTAGGTCTTCACTTCCTACTAGGATGGCGTGGGGCGGGTCACCGCACGCCTCTGCACCTTGGTCTCTTACCTGTGCAACAGGAGTGACACTGTTACGAACGATACAACTCAGAGAGTTGTTAGGAGATCTAGAGGACGGCCTCCGTAAAGCACTCCACACACTGTCTTGAGAAATAGGTTCTAGTTCCTTCGTTCATTTAACAGATACTGTGCTCCTAGACGCTGAAGAACCAGAGTGAACCAAAAAAATACCTAATTCTCACCGTGTGGTGGTTGCGCAGTGATGCGTGTTGGTGGTGGTGTCTCTGACATGTTGTCCTTCTGCACACTTGACCCTCCTCCCCACCTGGCTAAGGAGCCGTCCCACCCCAGCCTAGACTGACCCCCCGCTCCTGCTCCCGGGCTCTCCCGCTTCCCCGACTGCCGGCCTTCATCCGCACGTCACTGCCGGTCCCCTCGCCGCATCGGGGTCTGTCTGTGGTTTGGCCGTGCCTACTTGCCTTACTTCTCAGGTTTTCCAGGCGCTTGATAACTGTACCCAGAATCTAGACAACAGGCCTGCGGCACGTGGGCTTAGTCCACAGTTACAGGGAGGAGAAAAGTGTACTTGCTGGAGCCCACTCAGCAGTGTCGGAGCCTGGACTTGAACCCTGGTCTATTCCACTGCAAGCCTCTTCCCTTCAGCCAGATTATATGACTTTAATAATACCTGGTATCAGACAGAAGCTTCTTAAAAAATGCCCAGAAGTAATGGGGAGTGTATGGGAGTGAGATTGGAAAACACTGTTGTTAGACCAGGGCTTGGTGCCTGCTTAGCAAAGCCTCCAGCTCCTGGTTGTGTCCACATGAGCGCACGTACCTGTCGTACCCTGAGAAGGTACCTGGACGTATGTGGGACATATTTGGACACCACAGTGCTCCCTTGGCAGAGAAACTTCGAGGATCCAAGGGTGACTCCTTGGCAATCCATTTATCATAAGAACTGTCTGAATACAGACTTTCTAGGAGGTAAAACAGATAAAGTGTGTAAGTTTGTTGTGTTTTAGATTATTTATTAGCGAGAACACGAGCATGCACATGAGTGGGGGAGGGGGGTGGGCAGTGGGAGAGGGAGAAGCAGACTGCTGAGCACGGAGCCCAGCATGGAGCTCAATCCCAGGACCTCGGGATCATGACCTGAGCCGAAGGGAGATGCTTAACCAACTGAGCCACCCAGACGCCCCTAAAGTGTGTAACTTTTCATGATGTTCTAGGGTCTTAGGGAGCTCGGGGATGCTTCTGACGTAATGAGTAAACCTTTATATGTGTAACATATGCAACGTCATCACTCTTTTTTCCTCTGTTCCTCAAATATTAAATCTGCTGCTAATCTGGGCATTCTCTGTCTTGGCAGGACCCAGCGCATAACACTTGATATGGCCACATAAACCTTCAGGTCATGGACGGTTCCTGGGGTCTGAGAACTTGCATGGATGTCACAGGATAGAGGATATGCGCATATTGACAGAACCTTAGGAAAGCCTTCTGAGCGTCCATAAAATGCCCACTTAACCTATGTGCTTTAGAAATACGGACATTCTTCATGTTGTCACTCACTCAATCAAGTCCTAGGCATCCTTGACTCTTTTAGGGAAGTGCAGAGTATGATGGAGAGGAGATTGAGAGTCTCCGAGAGTCTCCGAGAGTCAGGGTAATGTGGATAGCCCAGCGCCCAGCCAGTCACCTCTCTCTGTGTTAGATTCTTCTTTTTCCCAGAAGTAAAGGCTCTTCATCTGACTCTTGGTTTCGGCTTACGTTGTGATCTCAAGGTCGTGAGATTGAGCCCTGCTATGGGCTCCAAACTCAGCGAGGGAATCTGTTGGAAATTCTCTCCTTCTGCCTCTCCCCCTACTCATACTCACTTTCTCAAATAAATAAATAAATCTTAAAATAAAAAAAAAAGAAGAAGAAGAAGTGCTGCTTCTTCTTGAGCCTTCTTGAAAAGGCTCTTTTCTCTTGGATTATATTCCATCGAGTTGCAGTCTTGGTTACGTGAAAAGATAGACTTCATTTGTCACCCCTTTACCTGATCAGGTATGGTATAAAATACCTGTATGAACAGGTGAAGAAAGGCTTTTTTTGTTGGATCGCCTGTAAGTCACCTTAACGATGCTGAAATAATTAGTTCTAAAGCAGATTCAATTTCACGTCAAACAGATTACATTTCTCTTATTTATACACTTTAAACTATACGGCTGCAGACTTGCTTCCACTTTCTAATTGATTCAAGAAATGCCTGGTCCAAAGAATAAAACCGTAACTCCTTCCTTAGAGTCTGGCAAAGGGTCCGATTTGCTGAAGAGAGGAATGCCCTTTATCCTGCTCACAAGGGTCCTGGTTAATATGCTCGGCACGAACACTTTCAGCAGGGTTGTCACATGATTCCACCACTTACTCTGTGCAGGGTTTTTTTTTCTCCCTAAATCAATAGTCATATTTCTTGGTTGTGCAATTTAGTCTTTTGACAGGTTTATTTTTAGTCTTTCACAGAGATTCGTATAGGTGCGCAGCACTCCTCTGTCTCTCCTCCACTGCATTTATTCCCAGTAGTGCTTAAAGCTGCGTTTGCTCTAGATTTCTGGTGCTAATGTTCTGCCCTTTTGAGAGAATGTGGAAACTGGCACCGTCCTCACTTGATGAATGAGTTGTTTGCCCTAGTTGTCTGGAGGCAGGGGTGCTGTGTGAACTCTCTGTGAAGAATGAGGACATTTCTCCTATTTTGGGGTCTGTTTGTTTAGGCTCTGTTTTCAGTTCAATAATGGAATGCCTGAGCACATTATTGTTTTCTCAGATCAAGATTTCCTTTTAATTTTCTTTTTTTGCAGAGTTGTCCCATAATTTCACAGTTAAAAAGTCAGTGCTTAAAAAAAAAAATTTTTTTTAAAGCCTATGCCAGACAGACCATGTTCATGGAATGGAGGATTTAATACCGTTCAGATGGCCACAGCCCCCGGACTGATCTGCAGATTCAGCGCCATTCCTATCACATCTCCCCCTTCCTTATTGCAGAAATTGACAGAATGATTCTAAAACTCATAAGGAAATGCAGGGGACCCAGAATAGTCCAAACAGCCTTGAAAAAGAACACAAGTTGGAAGACTCGCACTTCCTGATTTCAGAACTCACCCCAAAGCTATAATAATCAAGACAGTGTGGTACTGCCGCAAGGACAGACTTACTGATCAGGGAAACAGAACTGGGAGTCCAGAAACAAACCCTTAGACAAATGGCCAATTGATTTTTGAACCTGGGGCTAAGGCAACTCAGTAAAGAAGAGTCTTTTCAACAAGTGATGCTGGGAAAACTGGATAGCCACAAGCACAGGAATGAATTTGGACCCCTATCTCACACCATAACCAAAAATTAACTCAAGATGGATCAGAGACCTAAATGTAAGAACTGAAACTCGGATTTTTAGATGAAAACATAGGTTATAAATCTTCATGACCTTGCAGTAAGCCGTGGTTTCTTAGATGTGACATCTAAAGTCCAAATAACAAACAATAGATAAATTTCATCAAAATTTAAAAATGCTATACTTCAAAAACCTTTAAAACTATCAAGAAGCCAGGTGGCTTACTGTTGCCCTCAGATAAAGTCGGAACTCTTGACTCAAGTCTGCCTGTCCCTTCTACCCCTTGGCCCACTTGATCGTAGCTACACTAGTTGTCCCGGTTTCCGTAGAGGACGACCACAGCCGCTGCTTTCCTCTCCACGCCTTCGTGTGCTGTCTGCTCTGCCTCGAACACCCTCCCCTTATTCTCCACCTGTTCGCTCCCTCCAGACTCCTGTGGCTTCCTCCACTTGGCCCTTCGCTTCTGGAGTATTTGTGTTCTTGGTTCAGATCACAAGGACTGTCGTGCATTAGTTCTTTCTTCATTTGACAGTGCCTGGTTTCCCCAAGGGCAATGGAGATGAGACGGTGTCTCGGGACATCCTCTGGTGAGGGCACATGGAAGGAGCATCGAGGGGGAGGTTGAAATTCCCTTCCATTCTCCTCTCTGGCCCTAACAGGCTCTGCGTCTTAACTAAATCACTTATTTTCATCATGTTTCTTTTTCCTCTGTTATGAAATGGAGCGGGTGGGAGCTTCTCAGTAAACAGTTGGCCTGTGGACTCTGTTCGTGTTTTGCTCCCCCATTTCCTTAACGTCTGCTGGAATGTCCAGTGCTGGTATGGACAGCTCCTTTCCACACTTGGCTTGGGGCTTCGGATATCATCTGTTCAATAGTTGAGCACCCAGTGGATACCCAGGGTTTCATTGACAGTCCTTGGCCTTGAGAAACTGAAGACTGGAGTTTCCATTTGGGGCCGACTCTGCCAGATTCTCTGCTGACCAGGTGGATGGTCCACCCTGAGTCTGAGGCAGTTAGGTTCAGTGTTTCGGCCCCTCTGCTGGGTTGATGGGTCAGGAAGGGAATATTGTTCAACACATGTTATGTACCAGGGGTTTGCACGTGTTCTCTTACTCAGACCTTACTCTACTTACCATTTTACTGGGTATTGTTTTTCTGTTTTCCAAGGAAGAAACTGAGGCAGGGAGCTTAAGTAACTTGCCTCAAAGTAAGAGGTGGGAACATCGGGGATTTTTCTTGCATAAAAGTGCTGCCTTTTCTAACACATCTGTTACCTTTCCTCTGGAGGCTGCTTTTGCTACACCAGGAGCTTCTTGCCATTATCAGGGACTTAAGGCTCATAATTAAGTAAAATCTGTAACTTCCAAATGGCTCATTCTTCATTATTCAGCTGGGGGATGCTGGCTTGACATTTCCTTCTCCAGCCTTGCAGGTGGCATTAACGAATTCCTGGGTATGAGTTTCATGTCCATTTTTTTTTTTTTGGTGTGCCAATAGGTGACATTTCTCTAATTAAAAAAAAAATTAAGGACAGCTTTTTTAAAACTTGGAATCTGGACAGGATTAAAAACAACTTCTCGACCATTTTAGGATTCACAACTTCGCCAGAGTACAGCCTATAGTTTGCATCAGCCTCAGGGAAACAAAGAGCACGGGACCGAGCGGAACGGCAGTCTGTACAAGAAGAGCGACGGGTAAGTGGCTGCGTGGCCAGAGGTTACGTGCATGTGGATCTCCTGCATCCGACATTGATCAGCGCTTTTCTTTCCCCCCATTTATCTGTAAGGATCCGAAAAGTGTGGCAGAAAAGGAAATGTTCGGTTAAAAACGGTTTCCTGACCATATCCCACGGCACCGTAAGTATTCTCTTTTAATTCGTCGGCCGCTGCGGTGAGAGGAGAGGGGTGTGCCGGCCGCTGGGCATGGTTTGGCCTTGCCAGTGCCTTTTAAAGACGTCCTTGCTTGGGGAGCGTGTCTGGGGTCCTTCCGACATGGTGCACCTGACCCCCGCTGCTGCTGCTCCAGCCGGGAGAGCCTTGTGTCCTTCGCCGCCTGACCGGGTCTGGCGGTCTTCGTTTAGATGCCCGTGGCTTCCAGAAACACACGCCCCCCCCCCCCCCCCCCATTTCCTAGGTGCTTTTGTCTCTGGAAATTGAATATCCCGCTTGGGAAGATTCTTACTTTTTCATTCCATTTCAGTGGTCAGTACTCTGGAACTCCAAAATCCAAGAGAAAGAGAATTCAGTCACGTCGCTATAGAAATCTAACACACTGCGCCTAACCTTAATCAAGTCCTTTTTCTGTCATCTGGTGTATAAGAGTCTTTGCAAGAAACAGAGGCCTCTGTGTGGGGCCTGTCGAGAGACCAATCCATGTGAATAAAATGATTTACTAATCTGTGTTTCAGACCAGGGATTTTAACCACAGTTACCAACACAGCTGGGCATGCCACGGTGTTCTTTCCCACAGTGGCTCGGACGTATTATCCCCTTACTGGTAGGACAGAAGCTGAGAAAGACCACATAGGCTGGTCGATATTTTTGAAACTATCTAAAGGCTGAGTTGCTGCTGTTTTGGTGCCAGTGAGAATGCTGATGGGGGCCAGCGTTTCTGTTCCCCAAGCAGGAGGCCTGGTACCGTGTGCATTCGAGCGGCCCCAGTCCTATTGCGGGAGTGGAGATGACCCGGAGTTTTTGTCATCTTCCCCTCCCCCCCCCCCCCACCAGTTCCCACCAGTTCCCCTGGTGACGGGCAGAGTCAGGCAGGAGCACAGTTCAACGTGGGTTCCAGAGACACAGCTCTTCTCATGACTCCTGCGTAAGGAAACCGAGGAAAACCCCACTTGAGGCTGCAGCTGCAGCCTGGGTTGTGTCCCTCTGGGGGCCCCTTCGTTTCCACGGACTCCGCGTGGGGAAGAGAGAGAGACCAGACCCTAGCCTAACGTCCAGTGTCCGTAGGCAGCTCTTGGGACCTGTGGCCTGGGGGATTGAATGTGTCTCTTGCCTGGGCAAATAGAGATCACGTCTCTTTTCTAAACTCCAGCCTTCACTGGCCTCCTTCGTGGTCACGACATCACTCCCCGGGCTGTGCAGTTCGGATCCTGATGTGATGTTCTTTCCGTGTAGACATATGCCTGAGTGTTGGGGAAGAGTGCTGCATACAGACTCGGGGAGGCCAGTTTATCTAGTCACCATGCTGTTTTAAAATGAAGACCACAGACTGGATGATGGCCAGGGTCCCTCCCTGCTCCAAACGCCTGTGATTCTGTGCTCTGCTTTCAAATCGTTTTCTAGTCAGTTGTTTTAAGCCAGGTTTATTGCCTCCATGCAGAAAATTTCACAGACTTAAGACTGAGTTTCATTTTGTGCCCGTTTACAGCTCTTATGTCATTTGGTATATTTGCCTCTTAAAGCATTAGGGCCTCGGCCTAAGGCAGCGAGTGGTTCTCCCTCTGAGACAGAAATGAAAACAGGCCTCGGAATCCTTTGCTCCCAGCGTAAACTTGGGCTCACAGCACTTCCACTGCGTGAGCTTCTCTCTAGAAGACGCAAAGGCTCGGTTTCCTGTAAGTGCTGACAGTCGCTCCCCTGTTGGGCAGACAGTACGGTCTTAGCCGGCTTCACTAGCGTGCTGACAGCTCACCTGTCGCACAACTTGCATATTTAATAGGGACTCTGTTTAGGGGGGTCCCTCTCTGGGGAATCTCTGCGGGCCCGGTGTGACGCACCCTGCCCTTCGCGGCCGGGGCTGGGAGCTGCGGGAGCACCCATTGCCTCTGGCCCTCTGCCTGGCCAAGAAAATCAGAGGGTTACTGGAGCAGGAGCTACGCATACAGTGCACGCTGTCCTTCTCTCCTTCTTCTGTGTGCATCCTGCACACTCTGGAATGCGGAATCCCCCCACACGCGTGTGCGCACACACGTACACACAAGCGCACACACACACACGTGCCGCTGCACCCACAGTGTTCCCGTGCAGAGATGTGAATTAGCCTCTGCCAACAAAGGGGTTTGAGAGATGCCTTTTGTTTGATTTGGTTTGGATTCAGCTCCTTGTGTAACTTACCTTTGTAGCCAGCATCTCCGTGACTGGCTAATTTACCATCCGGAGAAAAGGACAATTGTTCAAAGACCCGATTGAGTAAGTGGGGACCTAAGAGCAGTATCTGGCGCTCAGCGGAGAATCCAGTCTTGATGTTGTGGAAGCACAGGGTGGATTTGCGCCATCGGGAAAACCAGTTTCTTCCCAGGAAGCTGGCAGCCTTTGGGAAAGGAGACCGTTGTGGTCTACATTCTAGCAGAGGGACGGTGGTAACATCCAGATGAATCCAGTGAAAGCCGTAGTTGGTATTCCCCGCTAGCCAAGGTTAATTGTGTTTTCTGGCACTGGGAAGAAGGGAACCTTGGGACAAAATAACTAATTGAGTATCATCTTTGCCAAGTGCATCCCTTTGCCACACCCCCAAAGACTGGTGTCTTTTTAAACTGGAAGCAACGTCCCCTGGTTCTTATGTAGTCTCATTTTTTTTGTTTCAATGATAATCAGTCGTGAAGAATACAGACCTCCTATTTTAAGCCTGAGAAATTGGGAAAAAATCGAATAGCATTATTAAAATGAGGGGAGCTCTGATAATCAGTGCCTTGAGTCAAACACAAAATCTATGGATCTCTTTCCTGCTCCTTCCTTTCTTTGAAGACAAGAGCTCTTCAAATTAAGCTCCGGAGAGCACTGATGTCTGATGATTAGGTCGAACTGTTCCGTAGCTGAGTTTGGTGGTGACACCATTTCCTCCGAATTGCAGTAGGGGAGGGAGTTGGAAGAATAGAGTTATCTCTATTTAAAAATTTTCTCCCCGAGATTTTTCCGTACAGCTTTGGTGTCGGCTTTACCCCTGGATGGACAAAGAGCAAACAGTTATTAACGAAAAACAGGCTGGTATTTTAAGCAGTATCAGCTGTTCTGAGTTTTGGGGACCTACTCTGACAGCTGTTCCTTTGACCTCGGAGTCACCTTCGTGCCTTTAGAGTTCTTCCTACTTCGGATAGAGACGCTGGGTATTTTCCCATGTCTTGCAGTATCTGTACGCTGCGAAGGACAGTCTGTCTGGGATGGTGGCTGCCTTGGTAAGAGGGAGCAGCTCTCCCCGGGGCACCGGGGAAATGGAGGAGGACAAGGTAGAGGGCGCTGTTAATTCAGCTGTGCTGCTTCGTGGCCGTGGAAGGTGTGCACAGGTCTGTGCAGGCCCGTGCCTCTGCTCTCCACGGAAAGCCAGGAGCTGCAGCGAAGAGCTTGTGCTTTGATCCTGGGCTGTTTGGCCCGCTGTTACTGCGCTGCCCGCAGGCTAAGACCCACCACGTTATTCAGTCTGTCCGGGCCACGACCTTTATCTGTACAACCGGAGCTGTGCCTGCCTCAGAGGTCAGGTCGGAGCATTAAATAAGTTCTTTTAGTAAAAACTCTTAGGACAGTGCCTGCCTCCTATCGGCAAATCACAATGATGATGGTGGCGGTGGTTGTTAGTAGCTGAGTAAATGTAGGTACTCTTATTGCTCAGAATTATCTTCTTGTGCATGAAAATGTTTCTGGATACACCAACCCCATGTACCTACCAGCCCCCGTGCCCGAGACTTGGTGGACACCAGCAGTGTGCAAGTAGGCCAGCAACGTCCCCTAGATGCATATAGAGAGTTGTGTGATCACAGGAGGTGATGGGTAGACACCTGCTTTATGTGATAAAGTTGCGTCGTGGTCTGGTCTCCCGCTTGGCGCTGGAGAAATACATGGTTTCCGTGTATCGGTTCCTGGATAAGCCAGGTAAATCTGCTGGTAAAGATCCAAAATTGGATTGATGGTACTTTCACTTGGAATCGTCAAGGTTTCCAAGATTGGATAAAGCTTGAAGTCTCTTAATACAGATTTCCGATGGTCCAAGGGTTCTGTGAGGCATCCATCACTGCGGAGAATATCCAGTGAATTTCATGTCAGAGATGAGCCCAACGTGGCCACCAACCAGGAGAGTCTGGTCCAGCCTGTTTACCCAACTTCTGCTTGTCCCACCTTCCTCTTATCAAACACAAACCATTCACATTGCAAGGATCCATCCTTGCCTGTGCTCCCTTACCCCTACTCTGAAAGTTTAGTGGAAAGGAGTCTATACATAAATGACGGTCTCACAGTCTGCCGGGGGGTGATGCTCATGTGTGTGTTTCTCAGTGAATCCCAAATCCAAGCTTTCACAACCTGTAAATGCGGCTGGTGGCCACGGGTAGGGTGAATAAGAGGTTGAAGTATATGGCATTTTATTGGATCTTTTCCTTCAGCAGCTTGGGAGGTGGGTGAGATAAGCCCATTCATATTTGGAGATTTCTCCGAGATTTCTGAGAGTCATTTTACCATTCACATTTTTTGTTTTCCTAAAATTATCTTATTCTTTGATCTTTGCTCTTTTTGGACTAGTTACGGTAGTTTTTGAAATGGTAATAAAATACCCATTTTGACATCTCTGACAAAAATCTATTATGATCTTTTGTTGCCAGCATGTTGGTGGGATTCAGGTTACTTATGTGAATGAGGGTGGGTTTTGTTAAAACTTAAGTGACAAATAGTTAGCATTTAGGATTATCAATCTGTTATCCGTTGTGACTTCAAAAAGTAGGGAAAATAATTTCTCTCTCATTTTTGTGCTATGAGATTTCTTTCCTTGGAAGTGAGTGGTTACGCTGAGGAAAACACTTCTAAGATCACCAGAAATTGAGCAGGGTGCCCAGGTCACCCCTGTGTCATCAGTAGGAATTGGGACAGAATGTCTCAGAGCATTAGCGTGGAGCATTTTGATCTTAGGGAGCCCACTGCCATCCACCTCGAAGCCAGCATCCCTTGCCCCCTGGCCAGGTGGGTGTGGGGGCCACCACGTGCCCCTCACAAGAAGTAGCAGCTGCCTTCCAGGGAACTGAGATTTAAGAACATTCTGTGTGTTGTGCCTTCCTACATAAAATCTGCCTTCTGCAAGCTATCTCTCTGCAAACTAGTGGAAACCTTGTTCTTGCTGTGTGGTTTCTTTCTTTCTTTTTTTTTTTTTTAAGATTTTTTAAAGATTTTTTAAGATTTTAAGATTTTTTTAATTTTTTAAGATATTTGAGAGAGAGAATGGGCAGCGGGAGGAGCAGAGGGACAAGCAGACTCCCGGCTGGGCACAGAGCCGGATGTGGGGCTCGATCCCAAGACCATGAGATCATGACCCGAGCCAAAGGCAGACGCTTAGCAGACTGAGCCACCCAGGCGCCCCATGTTCTTGCTGTATTTTAATGAGAAATGATACCATATGATTTTCCCCTCCTTCCCACACATCTCCCTATTTCTCTGTTTTTAAACAGGCTAACCGGCCTCCTGCGAAGCTCAACCTATTAACCTGCCAAGTGAAGACCAACCCCGAAGAGAAAAAGTGTTTTGACCTTATTTCACGTAAGTTTATTTCTCAGGTGCTAGGCCACCAAGAAATGATTTTCAGCTCTCTGCTAGGACATCAGTCCCATTTCAAAGAACTAATTGTCAAAGAGAAATGCCTTCATTTCAAGTGACATACTTGCTGCCTCTTTCCACTCCATCACTGTTCGCTTGCCAGTCCCTCTGGTTTAGGAACTGGTGCTGAGGACGGCCCTGCTCTCCTCACAGGCCCTGTAAACTAGGAGACGATACTAGATCAGCCCCTTGAGCCAAAAATCTCACTTCTCTATAAAAAAGGATGATTCTGTTGTCAAGGCTTCCATGGTTTGGGTGATGTTGGAAATGCCCGACAGCCAACACGGGCAGTGTTGGCCCTGGAAACTTTCGTTTTTGCAATTGTTTTGTCTTCCCCCCACAGAATTTGTCTTTCTGCTTCTGTATGCTGTTTTGGTGTGTGTGTGTGTGTGTGTGTGTGTGTGTGTGTGGTGTACACAAAAGAATCGCCACAGAACCATCTGTTGTGACGAGTGTCTGCCCAGCATCCCTGAGAAGCCAGGAAAGGACTAGCGTGTCTTAATGGAAACAAGATCGGCCTTTGTCCATGCCACTCTCAGGTGGCAGGGTTACAGTGTCCCCTTTCAAAAGGGGGTCACAATAGATTTAGGCACAAGAGTTGCATTTATAGAGGAAAAATCTAGACCTTTCCTGAAGGTGAGCGTGGTCTTAATTGCCTCAGTATCAAGCGTGACGTGGCTGCTTTTTTTTTTTTTTTAAAGATTTTATCTATTCATTAGAGAGAGAGAGACTGAGAATGAGAGGGGAGAAGAAGGTCAGAGGGAGAAGCAGACCTCCCGCAGAGCCGGGAGTCCGACATGGGACTCGATCCTGGGACTCCGGGATCATGACCCGATCCGAAGGCAGTCGCTCAACCAACTGAGCCACCCAGGCGCCCACGTGGCTTCTTTTTGAGATGTCTGCTGGACTATACTCCCGAGGGTTAGGAAGCTCGTTCCGCTGTGATTTGGTGCTCGCAGCAAGCTTAGGAGGGGGTATTACCATCTCCACTTGTCCGCGCGAGGAGACGGAGGCCTGTGGCCGTGCGCCCCCGTCCCCTGCTGTCCCTGTGTAATGCACGCTGTGCTAAGTTGGAAGAGAGCCTCGAGCACCGTGATGGGTGTGTAGGATGTGGGCATTGTTCTGTCCTTCCGATTCCAGACTAATCTGTAAGGTAAAGATGGACTTTATCCTACTTCAAATCCCGTGTCCCTCGTGTCCCTCCTCAGTCTCGTGAGGGCCACACCTGTTTACCCCTCTCTGCTCCCAGATCCTGCAATCACACGAGACAGTGTCAACATGCAGGACTGACCGCAGTTTATGGTGGGATCGAGGGGCACCTGCGTGGCTCAGTGGGTTCAGCATCTGACCCTTGATCTCAGCTCAGATCCTGATCCCAGGGTCATGAAATCAAGCCTCGAGTCAGGCTCCACGCTCAGTGGGGAGTCTGCCCGAGATTCTTTCCCTCCCTCTCCCCGTACCCCTGAGCGCTCTCTCTCTCTCTCTCTCTCTCTAAAATAAATAAATACATCTCAAAAAAAAATAATAAAACAGGATCACTCCTGGGGTTACCTGCCTCCAGAGAGCAGTAGCGTTTTACGTGAAGGGAGGGAACTTGATGGCATATGCTGATGTCAGCAAGTGGCTGGGGACCACTTGGAGGATTTAGGCCATTCCCTTTTCTGAAGCAACACCCCATGATAAGCAGCGCGTCACCCTTCAAGACCTGAGGGGCACTTAGTTAACGGAGCGTGCCCGAGCTGCACACACATGAGGAGGCAGAGGCGAACACTTCACTCCGCTTGCCCTGGTCCCTGCAGCACCCCTGAGCCCCCCCCCCCGAGCACCCCCCCACTGTGAGATGCATTGATTTCACACTTGTCAACAACCCCAAAGCACTCCCCAGCCTACACGTTTTTAACTACTGGTCAGACACTAAGGAGGGTCAGTAGGTGGTAAGTGTGCCTCGCTCTTACCAAGCGTGAATTATTGCATTCCTTGGATGTGTGGGAAGGCGGGCCGTGTAAATCTGGTTTCGTGCGAACGCTCCGGTAAGCCAACATTTGCCAAGATTCCATCAGTATCTTTGCTCTACTCCCTGGTGCATAATAAACATATTCGGGCAAGGGCTTCCTGCCTCTGACGCCCAGAAGGGCCTCCTGAATTCAGTTCGAGGTGCTTTTGTAAATTTGCCAGAATCCATTGTCTTTCTTTGAAAAAAAGCTCTTGTTTCTTCTTCTTCCCACTGTCCTTTAGTGGGTAGAGTGAATCCCAATCCCACGAATTTTTCATCCTAGTTTTCAAAAGGCGTTACTCTCCTAGGAGTAGTTGTGGTGAAAATGCTTTGTCGCAGTGCTGCGTGGGTTTGGTTGTCACAGAGAAGCCTGAAAACCGGCCAGGAGTCCTCCAGGGAGACACTGCCAAGCGGTGAAGCCGACTTCTTGAGCGTCCGGAGAAGGTTGGGGTTCAGGGTCATGTCTGATCGTGCCTGACTCGGGAAATGAGGCTGTCACCCTCGCCGTCCCAGCCCCGCCTGCTGGCCAGGCTAGTGGGACACGTAACACGAAGATGCGTTTGAGCTCTTGAAACATTTGGGTGTTTGGGGAAATAAAAGTCAAGCTCCATGTTGGGCAGTGAGGAAGATACTTTAGCTGTGGGTCACTCAGGCCCCCAGAGGCACCCTCCCCCTGGGACGCCATCCCGAAATGAACCAGGGAGCCCAGAAGAGTAAGAGACTGACAGCTGGCTTCAGTTGGTTCCCCGCAGGGCCCTTCGTGCCCGTGCTTTCCCCTAGTGGCCGTTCCCCACTCGGAGCCAGCTCTAACCGGACCTGGGCTCCTCAAGGAGGGCGTTTCTGGGGCAGGGCCGGCCCTTCAGGAGGTTGTCCGGCTCTGGGGCCCTCAGATTGACCCCACACTTTGCAAATTCAAGTCCTGCACCACTGTCCTCCATCGCAGTCACCCTTGGCAGGATGGAAGGTGCAGGAGAATTTGGAGGTGACCTAGGTCAGCACCCTGAATAGGACAGACCCACTGGGAGCTGGTGTCTTTCCAGGTCCACGCGCTGGGTCTGTGGCCAGTTGGAGCCGGAGCCTCAGGCAGAGGCGGCCCTTCCCCAACTACCATCTTCTCCTGCTTTTTCTTCTCTCTGAGTTGAAGCTGCTAGAAGCTGTTTTTGAGTTTAGAAGCATCTTGAGAGTGCCTGTAGGAGGGAATTCTTACTTGGAAGTTTTCACAGAGCATTTCTCCTCCTCACATGTCAGAATATAGAATTGGAGAAAGGAAATGGGCTGCTCCCCTCGCCTCCTTGATTCTCCTCCTTGAGCCGTGCCGCTCTGGCCGGGAGACAGCTCAGTGCGAGACACGGCCCCTGGCCCTGTCCGCCACCAGCACAGCTTCCCGAGAACCCTGAGATCCACTCAGTGTGGGCTGTGGCCCGCCCCTCTGGGTCCCGCCGCAGGAGGAGGCCGCTGCGGAAGGGGCATTGCTCCCCTCTTTCTAGCCCTGGCACTTCCACGTGGCTCAGCCTCTAACTTCGGAATCTAGAAATTCAGTTCATTTTTCTGAACTCGAATCTGTTCTCTTAAGTCTCGTCTCTGTCCTCGGTGACAGGGTAGGGGTGTAGCAAGGGTGTGGTTCTCTTCCCCCTTCAGGTCAGAAAAAAGGTGGAACAGGGTGGGAAGAAGCGAATGGGACCATGAGTCGAAAACCTGATTCCTCTGCTGCCGCTGCATTTGTCTTTGCCACTTACCCTCCGTGGGCCTCGGGTCCCTCGGCCAGCTCCCCTGGGCCGCGCTTAGGACCAGCGTGCCTCCAGGGGTGTGAAGACCACTGCTGGAAGACGACGTGTGAGCTCGCTCAGAGGGGCTCGGAGGGTTCCATGTGTCCCCAAGGACAGTCGCTGCTCTGCTCTCGGGAGAAGTTGGGTCTCCTCCCTTTTTTTGTTCTGTTTGGTTTTAAGTTTAATTTTCCTTTTTGGCTTTGTCGTGGACTGACTGCAGAGAGAATCTCTGTATATCCCTCACCAGCCCCCCCGATGTTGTCTAGTACACAGTACACGTTACCGGCCGTGATTACCTCTGTCGAAACCCGGAAATTAACATCGGTGATGCTGTTCACGGGGAGTCAGTTAGTCACGCGGTGCCAGCGTTTCCCCAGCGCTCTGGGACTCCCTGCAGGGTCCTGCCAGTTTGTTTTCACTTCCTCTTTGTCCGCTACAGTCCGTAGCAGTGTCAGAGCCTCCCCTGGTCTTCCGTGACCTTGATTCTTGTTTTGAAGAAGATGGATGGGTTTTTTGGTCAAATGTCCCTCAACGTGGATTTCCCTGGTGCTTGCCCATGATTGGACTGAGGTTCTGCATTTTTGGCGAGAATAGCATACCCCATGCCCCTCCTCTTTGCTCCATGCACAGGGCTCAGCAGCCTGGCCCAGCCGTGTAGACACGGCTTTGTTTGCACACTGCTGTTGTGTGGGCGGATGATCCCGTGCCCCTCATGCTCCTGCTGCTGTGCCCCGTAACAGCCCTCCCACAGCCTGCTGGAACTCTCTATACTCATGAGGAAAGGCCTTTATTATTCAGAGGGCCGTAACAATTACTTCTGGAGGGCCAGCTTTGTAGCAAGTTTAAAAAAAGCAGAGCTTTTGAAAAGGTGTTGATGGTTTCCAACCCTGAGTAGCTTCAGTTTGGGGGAACTGGAATGAGGACAGGGCAGGTTTGTGAATTTGGATGACATAGCCGCAATCCAAGGGCAAGCAAGGCATGGAAGGACACGAGGAGGGCTAGGTTCCTTTCCTAGCAGAGAGTCGCGATTATTCCTGAGATTAATCATAAGCCACTTTCTGATGGAATCATGTGCGGATTACCGAGCGGGCTCACAATTGATGGAACTCCTCTTGTCGTGCAGATGACAGGACATACCACTTCCAAGCAGAGGACGAGCAGGAATGTCAAATGTAAGTTCCTTGGAGATGGGCCTGGGGTCCAGGACCTTGCAGCCCTTGGGGATTTAATGTGGCATCTCTTATTTTTCTAGATGGATGTCTGTGCTGCAGAACAGCAAAGAAGAAGCTTTAAACAATGCATTTAAGGGGGATGACAATACCGGGGAAAATAACATCGTCCAAGAACTGACAAAGGAGATCATCTCCGAAGTGCAGAGGATGACGGGCAATGACGTGTGTTGTGACTGCGGGGCGCCAGGTGACACCCACCGCCCCCCCGACCCCCCCAGCTCTGGGACAGTCACATCTCATTCTGATTCCTGGGGCGTGCAGCTGCTCCCTGGGCTGTGTGCAGACCGTGGGAGTGGGGGGGGGGGCGGTGGGGAGACGCCTGCCAGGCACCTTGCAGGGCCGCCAAAGATGGCCTGAAGGAGCTGAAAGGATTTCAGGCTTTTTGAGAAATGAAAACGGAAGCATAGAAGGAGGGTGAAGCCGAGGTCATCTGCTCATTGTATCGGCTGAGCAGCCGTGTAGGTGCGGCTTTTCCTGGGATTTACTCCACACCCCCCTTTGTGCTACTTTATAGAACTTCTGCAGCAGCTTTAAGCCGCTGTCTAGTCTGTGACGCTGGGAGAGCCACTTTTCTTTGTTAGGTATCGGTTTTCCTGATGGAATACTACAGAACTGGCCGGGAGTGTTTTCGGGTCCCTTCCAGGTGCCATGTTCTGTGAAATGAGATGTTTCTTTCTGCATTTTGATGAAGCCTGTCCGGGGCTTCCTTTTTTAATCGACATAGGGTATCACTGTAGATTTTAATAGCTAGCGTTTTAAAAGCTTAAGTGGGTTTCTTCTGATTAAGATGGAATGGTGCTGGCAGGTCAGGAGAGCTTTGGAATATCTGTTTCTGGACGTTTACAAAACGAGAAAGATCATGGAGTGGTCAGTTATCTTTTTCATTCCTTTCACTCTATGACAGCTTACAGAAAACGAGCACAGCAAAGGTAGAGCGGGCGGTTGAGAATTGCCGGGAGGTTCCTGTTGCCCCGAAGGCCGTATATCTTGGGGTAGTTTGAGGAAACTCCCTCAGGGTCTGAGACCCATTAAAAATTGCCTTTTGGCAGGAGAGGTAGGGAGTGGTAAGTAGTGAATCTTGTTTTTTCTTACGAAAAGATGAGGACAGTGCAGCACTTGGGACATTGAAAACGCTCCCATAAAGAAGTCAAAGCTTTGTACGTTTCTGTTTGCAAATGCTGAGACAAGACGGGTAACGTGAAGCTTGACATAAAGCAGTCGAAGTGCACTCCTACCTGCCAAGAGCGTGGTACAGCCGATAGGGTAGGAGGGAGAACACAGACACCCAGAGGTATTTCCTAACGGATAAAATGGTTATAGCTGGAGCATGTACAAACAGAACTTGGCAGTGATCTCGTGACCCAGGCTACACTGTTTCCCTGCTGTTTCCCAGGGCAGCGGACCATCCCAAAGAGAATGGTACTTCCGGGCCGTGATAGTGTGCTCAAGTAGGTTTTACTTTGAAGGCCCCATTTGCAGTCAGCTTCCATCTGTCGGGCGCATCTTGAGTGTCTGCTGTGTAGCCAGCGCTTAGTAGGGTGCCTCAGTGGGTAGGTAACTGCTCCGAGAAGCACAGGGACAGGCGGGGCTGCCGTCTGGCCCCGCACCCCTTCCAGCAAGGCCCTTCTCCTTGCCGAGCACCGTGAAGACACCAGTCCTGGTCGCATGCTGGTGCTTTTGTACGTGCTGAGTGAAGAATTCTGTCAGTATCTGTAATTTCCGAAGCTCGTGCCATCAGAACTCCTCCTGCTGCCCCCAGAGTGCTGAGAACAGAGTATGGCATCAGCACGTAGTAGGTGTTCTCCGTCATTACCGTTAGCGTTTTGCCGACATAGAGACGCGTTTTAAATCTGTACCCCATCCAGCAGTAGACTGGCATTTTTCTTCTCTCCCCTTTGCTAGTCTGACCAAGGTTGGCGATGGGCGTGGTCGGTGTTCAGGACAGCCGTCAAAGGCCTGTGCCCACTAGAGGGCGCTGGTCCTGGGTTCTTGGACACGACACCTGTCCCTGGGGAGTTCACAATGAATGGAAGGGTGGGCAGAATGAGTAAAGAAATGGAGGGATGGGAAGAGGAGGGAGAGCAGACACGTGCACATGTGAGTATCGTATGTAAGTCGGTGCTAGTGCAGAATGAATGGTGCCGGAGGCTCCCCCTGGATCAAGGATTGAGAAAATGCTCAGGCCCAAGACTCCACGTGCAGTAACTCTACAGGAAAAGTGTCGTGACCCCGGCCCGCTACTTACTGCAAGCTCCAATTTTTCCTGTTCTCTTTGGCAGATCCTACATGGCTTTCCACCAATCTGGGCATCCTGACCTGCATTGAGTGTTCCGGAATCCACCGGGAGCTCGGGGTTCACTATTCCCGGATGCAGTCCCTCACGTTAGATGTCTTAGGAACATCTGAGCTGCTGGTAATTCTCAAATCCTTGATTTTGAAATGGAAATGAATGAGCTGAAAGCTGAGTTTTTATTTTGGCGTTCAAATCCATTGTGGTTTCTTGGAATTCCACTGGGCTTGCTGGTTGTTGATTTTTGCCAGATGAGTTTGGGCAGTTAGAACCTCAGTGATGATTCCTCCTTCTCAGCTACTGGGAGTTGAGGGCACTTTTTGTTGTAAAACTTGGTTCTTAAACGGATCAAGTGAAGTGAAACAAAAGGGAGGGCTGCCAGTTGTAAGATTGTGGGCTAGGGCGGTGGCGTCGTCTAGCTCACCCTCCTCCCCGTCCCTTAACCGCACGCAGGACCAGAGCCCAGAGATGGTCGAGGACGCGTCCCGAGTCCCCCACAGATTCCTGCCAAGTCTGTGGTCATCACTCAGCTCAAGCCTCCAGTGCTCTCTTCCTTGGCCCCTTACTGTCGCCCTTTGGGGGAGATACAGGTCTTTCCTTTTACTGCCTTTGTTTCTAAGGAAGGCTTTCATTCTTGGTTCGGTGAGAACATGTAAACCGTGCAGTGTGATGTACGTCGATACCGGGAGGCTGAAGCACTTTCTGTTCCATAAGGTCCAGAGTTTTGAGATCGGCCCCCCCCAAGGAAAAGGCACATCACATGAGGTGTTTGCGGCCACCTAAAATGGAGCTTCGTGAACTGTTTTCAGAGTCTGTAATCGCTGGTCGGAAGCAGCGTTGAAACTCTTGGCGTAGCTGGGCCTTGGGCAGTGACCGTTAAGTGGTTATAGTCGGCTGTTGATTGTAATGAAAACAGCCATAGTCTTGACAGAAAATCAATTATTGTGGTCAATATACCTCTCAAGGGGCCATACATTTTATTGATGACTACTCTAAAACCAGTGTGTCTGAACTTGGAAGGCATTTTGAACTATCTTGTCCAATCCTTCCAGTCTTCCAGAGGATTCCTTGATGGTCTTAAAACCCAAAGTTGGGAGAAACTGCGGTGAATTCTGGTCTCCCGGTTAGTGACATTCCTGATGACATCAAGTTTAGAGCTAAGCTGGACTCGGCAAGACTCAGGCGGTGTATCCTTGGTTCCACAGTGGGGTTATCGTTAAGGTCATGGTGCGTTGCACCTACGTCTTAGAGCTGCGTGTGTCCAAGCGCATGGTACCCTTGGGCAGCTGACATAGATTTGAGATTCCCACAGTGTGTTTGCAGAGAAACATGCATTCTCTGGTCAGCTCCAGGGGTTCTGTACTGCCATTGCTGGCTTTCTCAAAACAGTGGGAATAAGAATTGCTTATTTTGTATGAGGCCCTTCACAAAACTCTTGCTATATATTAGCTCATTTGCCCTTCACGACCACCCAGTGACCTTGGTATTTATCCCCACTTTACAAAGGCAGAACTGAGGCTTAGAATGGTGTGATATGCCCAAGGTTATATAGTTATGGAAGTGCCAGGTGTGGGGCAGGACGCTTTCATCTGATCCTAGAGCTCGCACTTAACCTCTGAGGAGCCCGGGACATTAACTGGCCTTTGTGGGGGCGAGTCTTGGCACGTGCGTGGTGAGCATCACGGCCGTCCCTCCTCATCCCCGTCCCCATCCCCATCCCCGTGCCCAGTCAACATGGAACAGTCTCTCCATGTGATGTCAATCCTCCCACTGTGGCCTTTTTGTCAAATCTGTGCCGTCGTCAGTAACCAGCGTGAGTTACCAACCGTGTGGTGGGGGAGGGGCTCGGGAATGCGCCCTTGTACGGCGGGGTGGGGGGGGGGGTTCACCTCACACACTGTGGTCCTCGGTACTCAGACATCAGAAACAGAGCAGCAAAATGATTCAGAAGTGATGAGTTTTGACTGTTACTTTGTTTGTAATATAACTCATGTCACGGTGAGTTTATATAATGTGATTTTACTGACGGCACTCACTCGTGAGTCACTGGGCGCCTGAGCCCAGCACACATGTTACACCTGCTTAATGTGTCCCAGATTCTAAACCGATGCTCTTCATGAAACTCTTGCCCACTAAACAGGAAAAGGCCAAGGAAGGTGGAAGGGAAGATGTTTACATCTCAGTGAAAGATGAGGTGACTTGATCTTGGGTTCGAATCTGGCTTCTCTCTCCCAGGGCCTCTGTCTGCGCATGCTCACAGGAGTTTAGCGTTTGGGCAGCTGTCAGCCCTGATAGGGAGCCGTCAGGTGGCTTCTCCCCAGCCCCACCCACCGTGCATCTGGACGGCGGGCCCCACATCCCGTCCCGAACCTTCACCGCCCAGCCGTTACGTCAGGCGCTGCGCGGACCCTGTGTGTCAGGGTTTAGGGTTCATCTATAAAACAGGAATTCAAGCCCTTTCTTTTTTAAGATTTTATTTGTGTATTTTTTAAAGGTTTATTTTAGAGAGAGAGAGAGCTTAAATGGGGGGAGGGGAGACAGATCTCAAGCAGGCTTCCAGCACGGAGCCCGGGACCTTAGATCCAGAGTCAGACACTTGACCGACGGAGCCAGCCAGGCGCTCATATGAGTCCAAGCCCTTTTTTAAAGCACCCAAGTTCTTTTGTTCCACATAGACAGGTGGACGCTTGCACAGAGGGTCTCCCGAAGGCTTGACACATAGAGGTCTGTGTGTGTATTTAGAATTACGTCTGGTGCATCGTAAGAACCGCAAAGGATGAGCTCTCCTTAGTCTCCAAGATGACTTTAAATCCTTTCGGAAGAATGACCCACGTGTCCTCATGTGCAGATCCTCAGGGAGATTCCACTCTGGCTCTCTGCTCCGTGTATGGGCCTTTAGGTGCACAGGGCAGTGACCCCGGCCCTTTGGTCGAGTCATTCGTCATGGTGTGTGTTCTTGTGCGGCCAACGTCGATCAAACTTCTTCTGCACACCCTGTTAAGAGGGTGAACTGCAAAGTAACTCCAGCGTCTCCGCAGGAGCGTCCTGGGCAAAATTGCTTTACAGGCTCAGTGACTCCCCGTCCTCGAGGGGAATCAGCCCCAGAGCCCCCATCTCAGGGTGGTGTGCTGTGACGAGCCGGAATTTTCATTCTCTGGCTGCCTAGACAGATGCTCGCCGTGTAGAACGCCGCTCCTATGCTCCCAGATGGCCTCATCATGTTCTTCCTGATAAGAACCTTTCTGCTTAATTCCGTAAATCATTTTCTGGTTTACACACAGTTTCCTTGGATGGCATGCTTTGGCAATTTCACCATTTCCTTTTTTATTATTTTGGGTTCGAAGCATGCTTGATTTCCGTATTAACTGAATGGGTTTCGGCAGCATCTGTGAAGGTGGCTGCGTAGCAGTCATCTTTTCTCCCCTCCACCTGCTCTTGGAATCACGTCTTACTCAGCAGAGAGGAACTGGGTACGTGAGGGTACTGATTAGTTCCAGGAAGTCATGTCATTTGAGCTGGTACTCTAGCATGCACTGCTCAGTATCCTTACATTTAAAGCAAATCTGCTTTCAGAAATCTTCCTGGTAAACACAGATTTTGGGGACAGTGACTTTCCTCCCTTACATAGGTGATCATTTCGGTGTTGACTTTCAGTTCATACGTAAAACAGTACCACTAATACTAAGGTCCTTGTAGCATATGATCCATTTGACCTCATACCTGAAATTAATAAAGGAAAATTTGATGTTATGAAATGGAATTGGAGTCAGTCATTTTAAAATCTTTTCCATCAAGTTGAAGAGCAGGGTCAGGGGGCTCAGGAGCCCATATTGCTGACTCAGAGGCCTGTGTTCCCTTCTCAAGAGGTTGTTCACAAGCTGTCCAGTGTAGAGGTCAGCCGACAGCCGGGCCTGAAGGAGGGCACGCGGAGAGGGAGGCCCGTGGAGACCAACATTCATCTGGGGCTGAATGAAAGCCACTCCCAGGAAACTAAAGGCAGCAAGACCTGTGGTACCAGCTCCCAAGTACTGAGCAGCTGGTAGGCTCAGGCCTTGTCCTGGGTGCCGTGTACACACGTGTCACCTAAACAAGAACTCTGTCTCACAAGTTGAGGCTGGAGAGGCGAAGCCAGGATTTACGCTCCGGACCACCATACCCGAGTCTGTGTTCTGTTCTTTCTTTTTAAATTACATCTCTCGACCTTTTTTTAACCTCAAACCCTGTCAGAAAGAAATCGAGAGAGGTGCCTGGCTGGCTCAGTTGGAAGAGCTAGCGACTCTTGATCTCGGGGTCTTAAGTTCAAGCCCCGTGTTGTAGAGATTACTCAAAAAAAAAAAAAGTAAACTTGGGAAAAAGAAAAGAAATTGAACACCAAAACACACACACACACACACACACACACACGTGTGTGTGTATGGTAATTTATAATTACAGAAGTATTACTGAGAAGCCTATTATATGTTTTGTAAAATATGTCAAACATAGGATGTTTATGGGACACCTGAGTGGCTCAATGGGTTAAACCTCTGCCTTTGGCTCAGGTCATGATCTCAGGGTCCTGGGATTGAGCCCCTCATCGGGCTCTCTGCCTACTTGTGATCTCTCTCTCTGTCAAATAGATAAATAAAATCTTAAGAAAAAAAAGGATGTCTGAAGCCTTGGGTGAAAACGTAAGTTTTTAAAATGAAAGCATAATTTCTATGTTCCCCAGGGTATCTTTTTTGTGCTCCCTCTTGGACGTCAAAATTGCGAGCTCACGGCATTTCTTAGCTCTGCCTGCTAGGGTCCAGTGCCCTCACTTCCCTGAGCCCTCACCCACTTGTGCATTAACGGTGTGCTTGCTCTCTGGCCTTCCGCACTGCTGGGATGTGAGCGGCACACTGAATGACCCCCCGTTTCCCTGCATGGATCTGGAACCAGTCGAGAAATGAAAAGTCTGCTTTGTTACTGAGAGAAGCCAGGTGGGTTGACGAGGTTCACCCGTGTGGTAGCAGCTCTAGGCTCGGGCAGGAGGAGCCCACCGCCCCCAGTGTGGCATCCTGTGGGCACAACGGGGCTGAGGCCCTCTCCCAGGGCAGTTCTTTCTCTCATTTGCCCACTCTTCCCCTTGGAGGGGGCCTAAAAACAGAGAAGATGGGGCGCCTGGGTGGCTCATTGGGTTAAAGCCTCTGCCTTCGGCTCAGATCACGATCTCAGGGTCCTGGGATCGAGCCCCGCATCGGGCTCTCTGCTCAGCAGGGAGCCTGCTTCCCCCTCTCCCTCTGCCTGCCTCTCTGCCTACTTGTGATCTCTCTCTGTCTCTCTCTGTCAAATAAATAAAAATAAAACCTTAAAAAAACAAAAACAGGGAAGCTCTCCCTCTACCTGGGAACATGAAAAGAGTCAGGAGTTTCCCCTGTCCTCACCCCAAACTCTAAACAAAATTTCTGGGTGACACCTGAGGCCTCTCTCTGGCTCCGTGGACCCCGCACGGGTCAGTGCTGTAGATCTCCGGGACTGTGGGGCCCCTGGTCCCCGTGCTCAGGTGCTTCCTGCCGTGAGGAGAGGCACGTAGGGCTCCCCGCAAGTGCGGACTTCGTTCCCCGCCCTCCGCGCCATGCGTCTCCTTCTGTCGACATCCCTCTCGCCAGACTGAGCTCCCTCCACGCAGGGTCGGGTCTCCTCCGCGCCCGGCACAGCCGAGGACTCGGTGGGCGTGTGCAGACCCAGCGGGGGCTGGCATTTGCTTCGCTGAGTGATGCGGCACTTCAGACGCCCCAGACCCTCCTGGATCCAATCTGGGCCCATGTCTGCCTCGGCATCGCCCTCGGAGTCCTCTGGGAGTGGAGGACGCGTATGTTGGGGGATGCTTCCCACCAGCCCTCCTGCTTCCTTGGCTCCTGCCCACATGGCCTGCGGGGACCCACGTTTTCTTGACGTGACCCTGCAGCCTCCATCTGCGGATGCTTTGCTTTTGTTGATGATTCTAAAGGAGTTCTCTGCAGCCTGAAATATTCGCTGGAACTTGGCAAAACCGTGAGGTGGCACATTTCTCCACATTGGACGAGTGCGACATACGGATGTGGTGGCTCCCCGGACCAGCTGTCCCCTGGTAAACCAGCCAAGTCCAAGCAGAAGGGAAGCAGCTTTCCGAGTCCCAGGGGATTCTCCTCCCCACATCCCCTCCCCTCTGCCTACCACAGCCTCAGAGGCATGGGGGCCCCCCGCGCCCAGAGGGGCGCTGTGGCTTTTCTCTCCCTTACCTTCTGAAAACGACAGTGCTTCGGGAGGGGACGGTGTCCACGTTATATCGAAGGATGGGGTCGTGAGGGTGTGGCTGGCTCTGAACAGGGTCTGACCCCGAGGTTCAGCCTTGGATCTGCCACTGACAACCTGGGCGATCCTTTGCGGGCGCTGACTCCGTGGTACATCGGTGCTGTCACCTGCTGTCACCTGACGTGGTTGCCCATCAGCCTCATTCTTGGGGAAGCTGCAGCGAGGCCCTGGGGCTTTGTCATCTGACAATGGCTTGAGGCCACCAGGCCAGGGCTGGGGACCCAGATGGGGTCAGTTAGTGCTTGGTGCCTCGGGCCATCTAGGATGCTTTGTTCACTTACCAAGGACGGTAAAATTCGGAGGGTTCATCAAGAAGTTAAAAGCTGGCACATGTCCCTGTCCTTCGGCGTCCCTCACAGTCCCATTTCACCGTGTCATGTTACTTGCCACGAGAAAGTTCGACCTCCTCTGTCTCAGATCCCTTTGGCCGCTCCCTCAGCCCACTCCCCATGGAGAGAGAAGGGGCTGCTCAAGCAGCAGTCTCCCAGAACCTCCCTGGTTATCCTGTATCCACGCCACTCCTCAGAGCAGAAGTAACAGAGGCCCCCTGCTCACCATTGTGCCACTGTCGACACAGAAGTTAAAATCACTCTTCTCTCCAAAGCCCTGTGCTAGGTGCTCCCCTTCAGTTTTGTTTCATTAAATATGGAAGCAGCTGACCTCTGTCAGGTGCTGGGCTGGGTGCTGGGATACGATGGTTAAACCCCTGCTTTTCAGGATCCTAGTCACTCAGAGTTTGTTCGTCCAATCAGGAGACGCCGGCCGCCATAGCGTCCGGTCGCTGGTCTAAGACAGGCCGTGACTCTCATCTTCCCATCTGCTGCATCCAGCGTAGTGCCGAGGATTCCGTTAGCGTTAACTAAAATGTGTTCATTTAACTTTGACAAATAAGGTTGATTGTTGAGTGAAGATCTTACATTTGGAACAAATAACATTTTTAGTGCTTCGGGTTATAAAATGCTTTCACCTAAATTGTCCCAATTTATTATTATTACAAAGTGGGTATATCATCCCCATTTTACTGATGAAAAATTGAAACTCGGGGAAACTTACTTGCGTGTGGTCACAGAACCAGAAAATCGAACCGTGATTTAAGCCCAAATCTTGGCTTCACGGCCCCGCCCCCTCTCCACCGTGTCCGAGCCACCTCCTCACTGGCCTAAATAGATCTTACTAGATCCATTTCACTTGGATAGTGAGCTTTTGGGGGGCGGGTAAGGATGGAAACTCACATTGGACCACGTTACTACTTCTCCCTGTCCATCTAGCTGCTCTATCCAGGGGACATTTTATGAGAACATTTCTCTGTAATAGACGTCCTGCTTCTGATCTCTGGTTTTATGGGTACCTTTGGGGTTTGAGTTTTGTCCATCTTTATTAACGGCAAACCACTTCATTGCTCTATTTCTTAGTGGCCATTAAATAAATCATCAGATGCATGAGTAGTGTGTAGCAGTGGAATGGATTAATAATTGAGTACCCTGAAATAGACTTCTGCTTTTGCAGCTTGCCAAGAATATTGGGAATGCAGGCTTCAACGAGATTATGGAGTGTTGCCTTCCGGCTGAGGATTCAGTCAAACCCAACCCCGGCAGCGACATGTAAGTATGAAACTGGCTGTTCTCATTTTCTGAGCAAAGATGGGCCTTGTACCTGAGCCCCGAGAGGCCGAAGAGTAACGAGCTTGGGGTATCCCAGTGGTTGCCTCTTCAGGGAGTAAATCAGCCTGGGTGTTTTTTTGTAAGTCGCTTTCTTGGGTGTCCAGATAAAAATTGGGCGTGACTGGTTCTCTTCTGAAGCTTTGGCCAACGCAGTAGGTCTGAGAAGGATGACAGCGAGTGTCGCCCCCCGCTGGTGGCGTGCGGGTTACCCCCTGGCCTTCTGCCTCAGGGAGTTCCCTCTCCCCTTCTCTCCGCATAAATTCTCAGCCACTGGGAGGGCTCGTTGTCATAGATACGTGACTCCATATCATTGTCTTTCTCAGGGTCCTTGCAAATGTGGAGTGTGTTTTCTGCAACAAGAGTGTTTTGGGTTTTGTTTTACTGTTGACACAAAACCTGACCCAGAAGCTTTTGTGCCTCCCCCTGCATCCCGCTGGCCCCTTGAGGCAGAGCTGACAGCAGGAGGTTTTCCTGCCGGCCTTTCTTAGCAAACAGCGTACATCACCGGATCCCACGGTCCTCGGTCCTCGAGAGTGAGAGCTGGAGGGAAGAGCAGCTGGTCGGTCCTCGAGAGTGAGAGCTGGAGGGAAGAGCAGCGGGTCGGGGCAGCGGCTGGCCCGTCCGCTCTGGGGCTGGGGCGCGGTCACTGCTCTCGCGCAGCGGGGCAGCGGGCAGACGGAAGGGAGGGGGTGTCCGCAGGGCAGTGAAGTGCATTCGAGTGGTGAGTCTGGACCCAAGTGTTCCAGCCGGAGAGGAGGAAATGAGAAAAATGTGATAAGGGAGAGAGGAAAATTCATTTACGGAGACAGCATCGCCCTTGGAAGAAGCTGGAGAGGGAATGGATGGCACAGGTCCTCCTGAAGGACGTTAGGTGCGGACCAGCGAACTGTGCCTGAGGAGACCTTTTACACATGGCAGGCCGTGCACAGGCCCGTTCCAAAAGCTGAGAACCTGGGTGTTTGTAACCCGTTTGCTGGGACGCATCTTTGGGAAGCTGAGATTGTAGGATCTGGGTTCTTTTGCTTTGAGGTGAGGTGACTTAGTGAGGTCAGACAGCCTCGACATCTCAGGGCGTGAACCCAGCCCACGGCCATCAGGGATCCGGCATCTGAGACGAGCACTTGGTTGGTGTTGGATTAGAGTCAATTCACACTGGAGTCCTATAGCTGCTGTTTGTGCTGTAGCATTTCGGTGAGAGTGGATACCAGGCACGAAGCTGGTGTCCTCTCTGGATGAAGATCTGGGTTCCCAATCTGTATTCTTACCCAGGCCTGGAGAGGAGTGTGGGATGTAGGAACCCAGCCCTTCCCCGATGGTGGGACTGGGGCAGGCTTGCTGGCTTCTCGGAGCCCTCTCCTCTACCATGGCAGGAGACCACACGCCCCTGCTCCCAGAGCCATCGGGATGCTCATCGGTGGGGGTGGGGCAACACAGGCCCTTCGGTGGTGCTGGCAACCCTGTTTGCTCATGGGGGGGGGGGGTGCGCGGTGGAAGCAACGTAAGTGCTGTACACCGATCCCATGGACCCTGAAAACTTAGGGTCCTCGCAATTTAGGTTTCAACTGGAGAGTTACCCAGAGGTGAGCCAGCTCCTCCTAGGAGGTCTTGAAGACCCTGTTTAGTAAAGGAAATTCCATGGTCCGGTATGGCACGTTCATTTAGTCTAATCGATACCTGCGCTCAAAGAGAAGGCACCAGTCTCCTGAAATGCTGTAATAGTGATCAATTTTGAACAAGGCGGATGATAAATAGTTTCTTCCAAGTACCAAGGGTGCTTTATAAAAGCAAAGAATTTGCTTATTCTGGGGCTAGATGATTCTAAAAAATGAACACGATCTACTTCGAATCCTTCAATATAAGCGATAGGTCTGCATTGAGACACCCCCCCCCAACTGTGGCACAAATGAAAGGGAAGTTTAGCCATCCCCCTCTCTTTCTTCCCCCCAAAATGAGGGCGGATGGCCAGTGTGATGGCAAAATGTCACCTGCTTTCCTACCTGCTCAGGTGGAATTAAGTGCCGGGCTCTCTGCTCCCACAGCATTTGGCTCTGCTTTAGAACCTTTCATCCCACTTCCTACCATACTGAGGTATTGGTACCTAGTTCTCTAAGAAATTGCATCTTCCTAACTTCTGTATTTCCCGCCACAACGTGTTGCTTGTGGGGGTTCAGTACATATTTAATGAATGGACGAGTCAAAGCTGAAGTCCCAGCTCTGCGCCTGGTATTTTACTTGCACATGAGAAGGAGTGTACTGTCGCCGGCTTTCTCAGGAGAACACGCCATCTGCACATAAATCTGGTGGAAGGGAAGCCAGAGACCCTCCAGTGGGCTGTGAATCCCCAGATTTTGGATTGGGGGGTTGCAGAGAGAGAAAAGGGTGGAAAGGGGGAAGCAAGCGGAATCCTGGCTGCTTACGGAGGCCGTGCTGCTCCTGTGTGATTCGGGACCCTGACACACACACCGGTCCTTCAGAAGTATGAGAAACCCCTCCTGAACGTGGGCCAAAAGTGTTGTTATTCTAAGTTCACTGCTTTTCTCCAAGTCGAAGCCTTTCCAGGAAGCGGGAGGTGGGGAGGGGATGGCACTGGCGGAGTCAACTTCCCTCGCAAAGGCGTGGAGCGCAGTGGTACGTAAGGCATGTCTGTGCCCGGGCTTGGGCAGGGATGACCTTCAGGGGACGCAGAGCCCTGGACAGAGGAATAATGCATTAAAAAATAAGTAAAGGGGCCAGTATTTCTCTAGCTCCTTCCAAGGGAGGTAGGGGAGGTCACTGTGGTCATTGTCCCACAAGGATTATTGAAACTCCCTGAAACTTGGCAGCCATCTAGTCCAGCCGCTCATCCTCAGAGACCTGTAGAATTTGAATCCCTGTCAGGCACAGCCTGTCGTCAAGCCCAGAAGGTCACTGAGTGCCACGCTGCTAGGAGCCCCCTCAGGGAACTTGGCCCACTGCGTAAGGAAACAGAATCGTATGTCCCTCCATAGGCTTCAGTTTACTTCTCTGTAAGGTGGAGACAAACCTCACAGCTTTGACGTGAGGACCGATGGGACCACACGTGTCAACTCGACCCGTAAGCCCACAGGAGTGCACGTCTGTGAGGGGACACGACACGCATGAAGTTGGCACAGGACGCACAGTCTGTATTTCACAAACACCCAGGCCGTGGATGTCTTAGGTCAGGTCATCAGCAGCGGGGAGTGAAGCCCCAGCTACCGTCTCAGAGCCTGAAGGTGACCTGCTGGCTCCCGACCCTGGGCCACTGCAGCCCGGGCCCCGGGGTGACTGACAGCCCTGGTGGCAGGACGGTGACGGGATGGGAGCTGAGAAGAGCTGACCAGGTTCCACTTGGTACTACGAGCCCCATCATTCCACGCCAGTGTTTCTAGAATGCTGTGCTCCCAGCCTAAATATGCTCTCTCACGTAACCTCAGCAGCCCTGTGAGCAGGTGTGGTCACGGGAAGGGCTTGCCCACAGTGCCCTCCACGGGAGCCGGCGGAGCTCGTCTGAGCAGCCGTCCGACCGAGCCCGGGCTGTGCTGTCTCTCGGAGCCGACTCGGAAGGCCCTGGCTTCCCTTTCAGCGCCCCCTGCCCAACTTTCTGAAACTTCAGGGCACTTCACACTTCCCAGAAAGAGTACTTTCTAGAAAGGAGCCAGGGCCTTGATCCTGTCGTGCCATTCCCCCTGTGCCTCTATATCTGTTGGCTAAAGTTCAGTTGTTGTGTTGTTGGTGGAATTTAGTTTTCTCTGACATGCTTTTCTCCACAGATTTATTGAAATACAGTTCACATGCGTACAGCTCAGCTGTTTAAATGTCAGTTCAGTATTGTTCAGCGTGTTCACAGAATGTTCCTGCATCACGGCAATTCTATTTTATTTAAAGATTTTATTTATTTGAGACAGAGCACGGGTGGTTGGGTAGGGGGACAAACCAGCTGCCCGCTGAACAGGGAGCCCAACGCAGGACTCGATCCCAGGACCCCGAGATCATGAGCGGAGCTGAAGGCAGACACTTCACCGACAGAGCCACCCAGGCGCCCTAGCGCCACAATTTTAGAACATTTTCATCCCCCCGAAACAAAAGCCCTGCACCTGTTAACCAGCATGCACCCCCCACCCCACCCCTGCAGACCCTGCTAACCCACCTTCTATCTCCAGAGATTTGCCTCTTCCAGGCATCCCGTGGACGCAGGAGCACGTCCTGTGTGGCCTCATGTGGCTCCTCTGACGTCCGAGTAGTGTTTGCAGGGCTCCTCCGCGTCGCAGTCAGTTCGTGGGCGGGTGGGTTTCTGGGCTGCTCCGGATGCTTCGTTCCTGGTGGCCGCAGGGAACTTAGCATTATTCACAAATCCCGTCTGTGCCTTTCATTGTTCTGCTCTTACGCGTTAAGGTCGTTGTAGTAAAATGCTGAGAGTCCTGCTGACCAGGAGCTACTGTTCCCTGTGCTCCCTCTCTCTGAAGTTCATCAGCAAGTTCCAAGGTCCTAAGGACCTACCGTGTGGGCTGCAAATGTCGGTACACGTGCTCGTCCCAGTTCCCCGAGGGGGTGTGGTACACGCACAAATAAGACTGGACGTCTCCAGGGGTGGGACGCCTGTCCCGTCAGTGTGGTGAGGGCAGGATTTGAACCCGTGCTGCTCTTGGCTTCCCGGACTTGCTGCCATGCTGTGCTCTGCGGGGAGGTAGAGTCTGTGGACGCCATGCCACGGGAAGGCCAGAAAACAGACCGCAGAGACTGGCGGTTTGCCCTGGTTCGTGAGCCCTGTGATGCGCGCCTTTCCTGCCAGGCATGGCGCCCAGGACTGTGGAGATCGCGGCGTCTCCTTGCAGAGGGCCTCCCGGTCTGCCTAACCGAGCCAGCTCCCGTTGCCCCTGAGTCAGGCCCGGGCACCCCGCACCGGGCCTCGAGGCTTCTTGGGTCAGAAACTGGAAGATGTCGGTGCTTCTTAAAAGGGCTCCAGGTGTCCCTGGACATAGGCGCTGCCACAGTCACACGCGGCCCCCTTCCTACCCGCCAGCGCTTCCCGCGAGGAGGGTGTGGGCAGGGTTTTTAAAAATTGTTCCTGATGATTGAAGGTTAGGTATGTTTGAATAGAGGTCCTTAACTGTTTACAAGGCGATTATGCTTGATTTCAGGAATGCCAGAAAGGACTACATTACTGCCAAGTACATCGAGAGGAAATACGCGAGGAAAAGGCACATGGATAATGCAGCAAAGCTTCACAGCCTTTGTGAGGCCGTCAAAACAAGAGATATTTTTGGATTACTCCAGGCGTATGCTGACGGTGTGGATCTTACAGAAAAAATCCCACTGGCCAATGGACATGTAAGAGTGTGGCCTGCTCTTTCTCAAGAAAGGAAAGAAAGCAGGGGGAATGGCAAGGCAGTGTAAGCAGAAATGCTGACAAAGTAGGATGGTTCTCCGAAACGAAGATAGCATTGAGTTCTGGGGAAGAAATGGGTGGTTTATTCTTAAACCAAAAATAGAATGCTAGCCCTGGAAGGAAAGGCCAGTCCTGGGGGGAGGGGGCATCTTCTCAGGGACCCGAGCAACCTGAGCAAGGTCCTGTCTCTGGGAGCAGGGATCCAAACTTTCAGTAGCAGCTGCTGAGGCCTCCCTGGGAAGGAGAACTCCCCAGCCTGCGCCCTCCTCCCTGAGGGAGGAGCAGAAGAGGGACATCCCCCAGTTTCCTGGGAGAACCTCATTGAGAGGGGAGGTCAAGGTGGGGTGGGGTCTTACTGTCAGGATCGGGTCCACAGGAAAGGGGTTACTGGTGTCCCAGGTTGCCAAGTATCCTAATTCTCTTCCATGGGTGACCTTGTAGACACACACACAGTTCCATGAAACCTCCTCGCCGTCATAATGAAGGTGCGGGGAGCTATGCCAGGGCCAGAGGTTTGGGGGCAGGGGGATGGCCCTGGCTGGCTGGGCAGGCCAGACAGGTGGATTGGGGGCACCTCCTCTTTGCCCCTTGTTCCCCATTGTGTGGATATTTCCTTTGCCTCCAGCTCTCTCACCCGCCCACCTACCTGAGACCCCTCATCTGGTCTGTCCTCTCCCAGCTGCCAGAATTCACTTTTCAGAAAAGGCAGTGGGGTCAGGTGTCCCTCTAGTAGAAACCGAAGACTATGGGCATTAGCACTGACGGCCCTATCTGTAAGTGTGGAATAAAAATCATGAACACACATAGCAGAGACTGCGTACAAGAGGCCTGGGGAACCTTCCTGATGTCTTTGAACAAAAAGTTACCCCCCCTTACGTGTTGTTGGTTCAGGGATAAGGACGTAGAGACTGAGGGGACTCTGAGATGAGACCCCTGAATTTATTTCTTTTTTTTTTTAAGATTTTATTTATTTATTTGATAGAGAGAGATCACAAGTAGGCAGAGAGGGAGGCGGGGGGGGGGGGGTGGGAAGCAGGCTCCCTGCTGAGCAGAGAGCCCGATGTGAGGCTCGATCCCAGGACCCTGGATCATGACCTGAGCCGAAGGCAGAGGCTTCAACCCACTGAGCCACCCAGGCGCCCCAAGACCCCTGAATTTCTTATTACTTTCTGTGCAGGAAGGAGGACCAGTCTTGAAATTGCAGGTTGCTAGGGGCAGAGTTTCCCCTGGAGACTAAGGGCGCCATATGTCTTAGAGATTGATGTTTTGAAAGGAAGAATAAAAGGCTTTCGGAAGAGACACACAATTTCACTCACATTGGACACAAAACTAAATGCTCCCCTTGGAATTCTGGAATGTTTCTGTTTGGTCTTCAGGAGCCAGATGAAACAGCCCTCCATCTTGCAGTCAGATCGGTGGACCGGACTTCTCTCCACATCGTAGACTTTTTAGTCCAGAACAGGTAGGTGTTCTGAAATTAGGGGATGTATTTGATTTTATTTTATTCCTTATTTCCAAGGAAGGATCAGGTTCTTGCCTCATGATGTGGCCGAGATGCTGGGATTTTACCAGCCTTGAACACGCACTGTGGCGCAGGAAAAGAACCGCCAGAAGTGGCGTGTCCCAGCATAGTCCCCAGACGGCCCTCGAGTGTGAGGACAGAGCCCCTTCTTGGTCTCCGTAAGCCCCATCTTCTAGCGTCTGGGACTCAGGAGCTCTCGGGTCAATAACGTCTGAATTCTGGGTCCTGGAGGGCCAACTGTGGCCCCCACGGGCCCCCACCTGTGTGCACAGAGCTCATCCCCATGCTTGTCCCTCAAGTGTCTCACTAGACCCAGGCAGGTGGCCCGGGCGGTGGGGAGGGTAAAAGGGACGCACAGATCCGTACTTGGGCCACCTGCCTGAGCTAGGATTATAAACCTCATCACTGGACTGTGGGCATTTGTTAGGTTTGAAAGGTTTTTTTATTTTTTAATTAGAAGTTTCCTTTCAAGAACGTGTGTGTGTGCTCACCCGGGCTCCATAGTCCTCTTGCCTGGTGCGTTCGCCTCGCTCGGGTAGGGTGCCCGCCTGGGGCGGCAGGCCAACCACGGAGACCCGTATCGTGACTCCCTGATCGCGGTTTGGGGTGTGTGGAGGGGAGGTGCTGGTCAGAAGCCACTGAAATTGCGCCAAACGGAGTGGAAAATTTCACCGCACCAAAGCAAGGTCATATCTTGCCTTTCGGCCTTTCCCCGCTATTCTAGGGGGCGGGGGGTGAGAAGTGGCCCGGGGTAGGGAGCTGGAGGCAGGGCAGCAGTTTCCCCGGCTCCATGGAAGCCACCCTCGTGGAGTCCGAACGCCCGCCCGGTGCGTCACCGTGGCTGGGGACCGCGGATGAAACAGCTCAGTGACGCCATCCTCCCTCAGCGTAAACTCTTGGAGCGCGAGAAGGGAAACCCTGGTTTCTTCTAGAATGGAAGGAGAGCAGCAGGAAGAGGGGAGAGATCAGAAGATGAGGCTCATTTTCCCCCTGAGAGTGTAGCAGGTTTTGATGAGAGCAGTGGATATCACCTGGGACTGTGTCCCCCCCGTCTGTCCTCCCGGGGGCCACAAAGCCCCACGGTCCCTCCTGCTCAGGATAGCCACGTTTCAAGGCTGCCTCCCCCAGTAGGCCGAGTGGCTTTGTCCAAGGAGGGCAGTGTCTTCTGGGGTAACCCGGTCTTGTTTTACATCGGAAGGACTTCTGAAATCTCAGGATTGCCCCTTCGGCTGTTTGCAGGGCAGTCGGGCCCGCAGACGCAGAGGCATCTGCGCATTCTGGGCTTTGGAAGAGTGGCTCTTCCCCTTCCTGGCAAGAGTGTCGGTAACAGGATGAAAAAAGCTCCCCGTCCTTCTGTGGGAAGTCCCACAGGCTTCCTGAGGCTCAGACGGACACTTCGGCCTCTGGGCGCTGGTGGTTAAGCGGGAGGGATGCTGCAGTTCAGGCCGGCCCCGGAGGAGGCAGGCCGCGCCCCCCTCGGCCCCCGCTCAGCAGCAACACGGGTGCCCCGCTCCAGCCTTCTCGCCCTTGCTGCTGGTTCCCTGCTGGCCTCACGCCGAGCTCCCGGCACGAGCGGGCCGGCAGCCTGTCCCACCACCGCGGAGGAGGATCGCGAGAACTCCCCACTCAGTGATCTGATGGCTCGATGCCTCTCCTGCTCACGTGGCCGGGCAGGGCTGGTCCCCTGGCCTGTGACTCACCGCCCTTTCTCTCCTCGGCCCCTGTTCTCGGCCAGCGGGAACCTGGACAAACAGACGGGGAAGGGCAGCACCGCCCTGCACTACTGCTGCCTGACGGACAACGCCGAGTGCCTCAAGCTCCTCCTGCGGGGGAAGGCCTCCATCGAGACGGGTGAGCGGGAGGCCGCCGGCCCGCGCCTCTGGCCTGGGCTCCTGTCAGCCAGGGAGACCTCGCCTGTGGAGGCGGGGAGGGGGGGCTCGCCTGCATGCGCCACACGGCTGCTGTGGTCCCACATTGGTCGGCGCGTTCCCTCCGTCTGGGACGTAGACTCTCCATCACCGGCAGGCGGCGTAGAGGTTACGAGAGGCAGAGCACGGACCCTGCACAAGTCCCTCGTGCTGAGGTGACCTTGAACGAGGTCTAGGGCATCTTGCCCTCCTCTTCAGAACCCCATCCAGGATCAGGCTTAACCCCTTCCTGGCTCTGAGTGGAAGGTTTACAGGGCGGTGGGGAGTCACTGTTCACTGCCCCTCCTGGCACCGAGTCTCCTCCATGAGGGACCTCGATCAGCTGGGCTTTCGTCCCTCCCTGCACCAGGGGACCCTGATGCACTGGCGGCCGACCCGTGGGCAGGCAGCCATGCTGACACTGTGAGGAAGTGGTTTTGAAGAACCACTGAACAGGAGGAAGGCACACACCTACTTGAGCCAAGTTTCTTTCTTTTTTTTTCTTAATTAATAACCAAACCTTATTGATGGAGGCTTATTTGGAAGAAAATACACAATTTCAGGTTTACAGACTACTGAGGAGGGGTTCAGTTGTGCTTCCATGGTCAGTGCCGACTCTTAAAATCTTGCCGACCGTACGCTGCTGTGGTTCTGTGGGATGGGGGGACCAGTCAGCCCTCCCCGCCCCGCCCCCTGCCTCTCACTCGTCATACTCACTTCCACTTCATGCTGCCTCCGTGTCTTCTCGTAACTGCCTCTTGATATCAGACCTCTGCTTATTTTTGCCGTAACGCCTGCTTGTGTTGCCCTTTTAGCCAACGAATCCGGAGAGACGCCCCTGGACATCGCCAGGCGCCTCAGGCACGAGCACTGCGAGGAGCTGGTGAGTCTCCCTCCAGCACGGACAGGGTGAAGGCGCCCTGCCTGCGCCGGGGAGGGGCCCTGCCCTTTGGGAGGGGGGGTCTTCCCACATTTGGATCCTAAACTGGACAAAGCAGGAAAAAGTGTACTCGGGGAGTCTTTTGAGAGGAGGGGATCACCCCCCTTGTAGTGACGCTTGAAACACGAGTCAGAATTTGCTGGTTGGACACGTGGCTGGTGGCCGTGGCATTCCGTGGGGCAAATGGAGCAGAGATCCAGAGGCCACCGCCGCTCTGCCTCTTCTCTGGAGTCCTAGAGCCTCCAGAGAGGCTAGCTCTTCCCCTCGCGGCAGCATCCAAAGCCGGTGTGCATATTCTGTTCCCCAATCCCAAATCATCTGGATTGTTCTGCACCATCTTTTCCCGCCCTGCTCTAGAAGCAGGGCGGTGCGGCCAGCGGACGGAGCCCACGGGGTCAGGCAGTGTAGGGGCTCCTGCCGGGAGCGGAGGAAGTCACCCAAGGCCTGCTCTCCCACTGCTTCCTTCTTTGTAAGGCGGAGTCGGCTAGACCTGTTTACGAGGCTGTTGCGAGAATTAGCATCGCACTGCACCTCAGCAAGTGCACAATAAACAGAACTAGTCGTAAATGCTGTGGCAGGGTAAGCAGAGTGAGAGGTACTATTCTAAACACTTGAGATCCGCTAATTTAATCTCGATAGCCATCTTTGACGGGGTTTCTTCGGTTATCCGTATCTTACAAGGAGGCAACATGCACGGAAGGGTTAAGGAACTTGCCCAAGTTCACGCAGCTACTCTCTGGCTGGGGAAAAAATTAAGGGCTGACACACTAAGACACCCGCTGATCTCATGAATTCGTTTCTCTCCTGTGTATCTAACGTGGAATTGGGAATTGGGCATCTGTCTTCCTTGAGAGAATTGCGAAAATACTCATTCGCGTCCTTTTTCGGCGGCCTTGGTCTGTCGTGCGGGCCAGGAGCGGTTGGGTTACCAGCTAGTGGAAACGTGCTCCGTCCTCTGCTGCACTTGCTCCGTGCGGGCCTGTCAGTAGCTGCAGGCCAGCCATTAGCCTGTAGAGCTCCAGCAGCCTCGCCCGCGCACCGCACTCCACGGTTTTAGAGCACTAACTGGGAGTTCCGAGGTTTGAGTTTCAAGGTCCTCCGTGAAGGTAGGGAGCGAGGTCTCAGTCGGCTGGCCTTGCCCTGGAGGGTCTCTGCCTCCCCTGTCCCCACCTCCCACCACTGCCTGTGGGTGCTCGCCTCCTGGGCAGCGTCACCAGTGGCCCTTCCTCTTTCCAGTTGACCCAGGCCTTATCTGGGAGGTTTAACTCTCACGTCCACGTCGAGTACGAGTGGCGATTGCTCCACGAAGACCTGGACGAGAGCGATGACGATGTGGACGAGAAATTGCAGGTCAGTGCTGGGCTGCAGGATGTCAGGAGGGTTGTGAAGGGCTTCGCTCCGAGCAGTGTGGACCCTGGATTACAATCAGGGCACAAAGTGATCTTGTACAAAAAGTAGAGTTAATTCTTTGCTTCATTTGATCTCAGGAGCTGGTTTTGCCCTTCCCGCAGCTGTGTCGGTCTCCCAGCTCCTATGCATGTCGATTTAAAGGAATGTTACTTGGGTCGTCACTGTCAGCTGCTCACCTTTAGATCTGAGGGAAAGATATTGGGGGGGGGGGTTGTTTCCAGTGGGATTTAGAAGAAGCCTTGTACTGTGGATGTGATAAAGAGCCAGGGGCCCCAGTTTCACAGGTCATGTTCAACTAGTTGATCTTTAAAACCTTAACTAGAGGGCGCCTGGGTGGCTCAGTAGGTTAAAGCCTCTACCTTCGGCTCAGGTCATGATCTCAGGGTCCTGGGATCGAGCCCCGCATTGGGCTCTCCGCTCAGCAGGGAGCCTGCTTCCCTCCCTCTCTGCCTGCCTCTCTGCCTACTTGTGATATCTCTCTCTCTCTCTCTCTGTCAAATAAATAAATTAAAAATATTTTTTAAAAAATCCTTAACTAGAATTAAATGACCATTAGATCTCTGGCTCCAACTTTCCCCTCTATCGGATAGGATCACGGAAGCTTCAGGAGAGGTTGACTCAGCCATGGTGAAGCCGCTATAGAGACCGGCTTGAAGCCAGACAGAGGGCGCTGGCCTCCGGGTCGAGCTCCCTGCTCATGACCCTCTCTCCGGCAGACGTGGGGGACCTCTGGCAGGTTACCACCTTCCCGTGGGTCTCAGAGCTGAGTCCCACCCCAGCAACACCCCCACTCCTAACTGCTAGGAAATTCGTGGGGAATGCCATGTGAAGTTTTCTGTTTTTACTGTAGGACTTGAATGTCCTGATGTGTACCTCAGATGTCTCAGTATATACACATATGGCAATGGCGTTTCCTAAACCTTGACTGTCCTTGTTTGTAGACCAGTTAACATCCATACTTGCTATTTCTTTGACTAAGAAACTCCTCCACTGAGTCAGCTATAAAATGGTGTCCGAGTGAGAGCAACTGGCTGATGTTGTACTCACCCACCCTAAAAAAGATTGGAAACTTTGGCCCCAGGGCGAGTCCATACGTCAGGGTAGCAGGACACCGCAGGTCACGTGGTCCTATTAAAAGTCTGACAGCAGCCCCGTGGGGGGCTCAGTTGGTTTAGCATCTGCCTTCAGCTCGAGTCTTGCTCCTGGGGTCCTGGGGTCAAGCCCCGTATCGGGCTCCTTGCTCAGCAGGGAGTCTGCTTCTCCCTCTACCCCTCCCTCCTGCTCATATCTCTGCTCTCTCTCGCTTGCTCTCTCTCAGATAAATAAATATATCTTAAAAAAAAAAAAAGTCTGGCAGCAAGTGTCCACACTCAGCCTCCCACTCCCTGTTTCCAGCAGCGGTGGCTGTAGTTCTTCCAGCCATGGACTTTGTGGAATTTATAATCTGTGTGACGAGAAGTAGCCATCAGGTTCTGCATGGCTGAGTCAGGTTTGAGCCATTGGGTTGGCACGAGCCTGGAGTGGGCAGGTGGTCCTCGAGGGGCGGGGCAACATGACAGCCAATAATGTCCCTGCTAAGCCCCGGGCGCTGTGCTAGAGGAGCAGAGTCCTACCCATTGAAGAGATGAGGAACCGGGTCAATAAGCTTAAGGTAGTTGCTCAGGATCGTAGCTCTTTTAATGAAGCTGATATTGGAAATGAATTAGATCTGGTTTATCCAAGTCCTGATTTCATGGGGAGCAAGGGTCAGTAAACCAAAAGGACCAAATAATTAGTATTTCAGGCTAGTGGACCTAAAATATCGCTCTCTTTACTGCAGCTACTGAGATGCGCCAGGGTGGCTTGAAAGCAGCCATGGACAATATGTTAAATGACCAGGCGTGATTGTGTTCTAATAAAACTTTATTTATAAAAACAGGTGGTGGCCCACGGGCCATGGTTTACTGATCCCCAGACTCTGGTTAGAGGACTCTCGAGACTTCAGTTCATTTGGGAAGAAAACCTTGCCGTCCCCTGAATTTGCCACCTAGCTGTTGGGGATTGACTGCAGCGGGGCGCTCAGTTGAAAGTGTGTTTACAAACAGGAAATGCGGTGAAAACGCAGACCTAGGTTAAGAAAACTCAGGCGAGTGAAGATGAAATAGCCTGTATTCTCAATCCTTCTCAGAATGGAGACTTGTAAACTACAAATCATGGCTTTTGCAGGGCGAGGGGGCGTGTCTCCATGAAGAGACATGAGGAGAGTAACTTTCAAATCTCGCGGCTCTCGTGTCACAGTTGAGAGCCCAAAACGCACCTGCCCAGGTAGCCACGGTGTGCACGAGGCAGTCACCCGGAGACCGGACTCTGTGACCGAGAGGTCATGTGTGCACGTTTCCCACCCCTCTGCAGCCCAGCCCCAGTCGGCGAGAAGACAGGCCTGTCAGCTTCTACCAGCTGGGCTCCGGCCAGCTGCAGTCCAGTGCCTCGTCTTTGGCCAGAGACGCCGTCAGCCTGGCCAAGGACAAGCAGAGGAGCTTCGTGCCCAGCATCTTGCAGAATGAGACGTACGGTGCGATCCTCAGCGGCAGCCCGCCTCCCACCCAGCCTGCAGCCCCCAGTACCTCCAGCGCCCCGCCGCTGCCCCCACGGAATGTTGCCAAAGGTACCGAACGGCCGTACCTCGAAGGGCAAGGTCTGGTTTTTGCTTTGGGAAGTTTATAGTTGCCGTGCCCCCTTCTAGGTAACATTTGTTGGCATCCTAAGGGGGCTCTTCATTCTTAGGGTGCTGAATGGTGGTAAAGCATCTGACTTGATCCTTGTTCTGGGCAGAGGTGTGGCATCTGTGTCACAGGGGGAGTACGGGGACTCCCCCTCCCCCCGGGCAGGCCTGAGGTGGGTGGCTCGGCTCATGAGGCTGGTCCTTCGAGACAGACATTTTCTTGCAGATCTTCTTTCTGTTTCTTTTCTCTCTGCTTTTACCATCACTACTTGCCCCCCACCTTCATTCTTTCCTGTTTCCTTTCACCCAGCCTGCATTCAGCCAGCTTGTGGTGCCTGTGATTTTTATCTCTGTGATCCCCATGAAACGAAGGATGGAAAGATGCTAATTTGGGGAATGATACTCAACCTCATTGTAAAACTACAGAAGAATCCTGTGGATCCGACCAGGGCCTTAAGTGACAGAGCTTGCCACACTCACCTTAGTCGCTCGGTCCCAGCAGAATGAGTGTGACTCAACAGGTGCTGGTTTTCTTGTCATGAAAATGGAAACTGAGGCCCCCAAAAGTTAAGTGAGTGTCCCAGGACTGAAGGCCACCTGGCCCTTCGGCTCCTCGAAGTCGGTCCAGCAAGTGGCCAGCATAGCTCTTGGCCAGTGGCCTCCGGGGGGCATCCCGGGGGGGGGGGGTTCCAGAGCCCGCAGGGCGTGGTGTCCCCACTCTGCGGCTGCTGTGGGCTTCCGGTCCAGAAAGAAGTCCCGCAGTGCACTGGGGCCGGAGCCGCTCTCCGGGAGGGCGTGAGTGAGGGTTGTGGCCTGGGCGGGAGACAAATACGGCAGCTGCCGTCCGCTGGCCCTGTGCTGGCCCTGTGCCTCAGCCCCCATGTGGCCCTGCCCCTAGCACCCAGGGAGATCCCTCAGGGAGGCCAGAGAAGGCTGACAGGCCCGTGTCTAGGGCACTGACACACTCCCAGGAGTGAGTCTCCGAGAGGAGAGCAGGCACTGCCCAGGCCGGCCCCAGGAACAGCCCCTTTACCTCCCCCTCAGAGCCCCCTGTGGCCCCTGCATGGCCACACCCCGGCAGTGCCGCTCACGGACTCCAGGGGGCCACACCTGAGCAGGAGAGAAGCTGCAAGGCCACATCCATTGTCTCCTGCTGCCCTCCTCCCTGTCACTTCCCTGCACTGGCTGGGAGGGGCCCAGGGCGGCCGAGGGCAGCAGCCACAGTCAGGTCCTTGGGAGGCCTCTTGTTGTCTCCCCAGCCTCCTCCCATATCATTTGTGTGTGTGTTAGTTTTGTGAGGCTGGAGCTAAAATGATTTGGTCACCTCCACCCCGTTAATGGCTTTTACCAACTTGTGTGTCATGGGTGAAAAGATTTTATTATTTATTTTATTTTATTTTTTTGCTTTTGCTTTCATAAAGTCTTAGAATGAGAGGGCTTGGGATTTTTTTTTTTTTCTTTCTTTCTTTCTTTTTTTTAATACTATTCTTGTAGTTAGCTTCATGTCCTCCTTTGATGGTGTAGATTGTCCTTCATCCCCATAGGCCCTCAGAGAGTCCCCCTTGTTCTCCGTCTAGGCCACACCTGAATCTGCAGGGAGTCCCTGCCCAACAAAACCACAAAGGGAGTCAGCATTGCACAGCTCACACCGGGACAGACATGGGGCATGGCAGAAACGCCCTGTGTGGGCCACGCACAGCCTCAGACACAGGGCACCCCTGTGCATGGAGCTCTGTGGGGGCAGAGGAAGGACGGTGGCCTAGGCGGTGCTCTCTCCCCTGTGCGTAGGCTGAGCCTCCTGGGGCCATGCGTGCTGGCTTTTAGCCAGAAAGGTTTGCAGGAGGTGGGGAGCCCTTCACCTGTCTCTGGTCTGCATGCTTCTCTCCTCGTGCTCTGAGAACACGTGCTCTCCTGGGCCAGGCAGGCACACCCGAGGGAGGACTTAGTGAACGGAGAGAGGCCAGCAGACGTCCTACAACCTGAGCCCGGTGCTCGGGACGTGTCATTGTGGTTACTCGTTTCCCTCTTCAAACAGTATTTATATTTGAGAAAGAAAATCGAGACTGTGAAAACCAGCTGGTAATTTCCCCAGAAGCATCCTTGGTCTGGTGTGTGTCAGTCTCTTATCGTCCAGGTGTCAGAGACAGGAATTTTTTTAAAAATCAGGATTCTGTTTGTGGTCTTAACGCAGTTCTAGAAGGGTCATATTGGCCATTTTGTGAGTGAGAGGATCAATAATGCAGTGTTCTGTTTCTGTTTTTGTTCTGTGCTTGTGCGTGCCTTCCTGTGCGTGTGCACACGTGTGTGCGCGTGCGTGTGCGTGTGCGTGCGTGTGCAGTTCAGCCAGCCTCCTCCGCTACTGCCCTGTGGAAGACAAACTCTGTAAGTGTGGACGGTGCGAGCAGGCAGCGATCTTCGTCAGATCCGCCAGCTGTCCATCCCCCGCTGCCCCCCCTCCGTGTGACATCTACCAGTACGTCCTTGCCTTTTTCCTTTCTTGCCAGTGGGCTCTTGGATCTGGATGGCGGGGGGGTGCTTTCGGCAGCCACGGGGGAGAGCTGCGAAGCCGCACGCCCACAGGCCGATGCTGCCAGGAGCCCAGCCCTGTGTGTCCCCCCGGGCAGCCCCTCCGGCCGCCTTCCCCAGCTGCAGACTCCTGTCTGTCTGGCACCCCCGCCCCGGGGGGCTCACACACCCTCCTCTGTCTTCCCGAGCACTTGACATTCCGTCCTTTCCCGCACCCCGCCCGTTTGGGGGCTTCATTTCCTCTGGCCCTTTGGTGCTTCTCGGTATTTGGGCACAGTCCCCGGATGTGATCTGGTACGTGTTTTTCTCCGATGTCAGCACGTGGGGGAAAGGCCCAGGGCCTAGGGGAGGGGGCTGGGGCAGAGTGTCTGCACTGGGTCCGTGGGGCTGGCCCTGAGCCTGTCTCCTTCCTGCTCTTCGAGGCTGGGCTGTGGGCAGGAGGAGGTCCCGCCCCTCGGGGCCTGGCTCTGAGTCGCCTAGGCTTGTTCCTGCGGTTTTTAACCTAAGCAGCGGCCCGGCCCCAGCTGCAGACTGTACCGTGTGTGTGTGTGCTGGGGGCCCCGCGAGGCTCCTTGGGGGGCCCCTGTCCTATCCCGAGCATGGCTGTGGCCTCAACAAGGATGGGGGCATGAGGACACTGGATATCGGGGGGCAGCAGTAACGTTTTTCCGGGAGGAGCAAGTGAGGAAAGGAGCCCGGGGCTCATGGCCTAGCTCCCTATCTTACCAACTCTCTGACTTTACAAGTCTGTGAATCAGTAAAAGCTCTTTGGCCAGCTGCTCCCCTCACAGACTGCAGAGCCTTTCCAGTTGGTTCTCTACAGGCTGTGGGACAGGGACAAGACCCTGCTGCTGGCTGTCCAGATCCCAGGACGTTCCCCACAGAGGAAGAGCCTCACAGGCTCATAGAAACATTGTAATCCTAACCTGAGGCTTAGAAGGACTCCCTGCCAATACAGTTTTCTAAAAATCTACAATGAAAGGAGGATGTTTTCCCTTGTGAAATCGTCATTTAAAAAAAAAGGAAGCCCTTACCAGAAGAGCCTCTGGTGAGAAGGCTGGGGATGTGACGAAGTCTGACCCTCTGTATTCCTGTCCTTTTCTCTTTCTACAGATCCTCTGGCTCCCACACCGCCCCCTCCAGTAGCAAAAACGCCCAGTGTGATAGAAGCCTTGAGCCAGCAGAGCAAGCCTGCCCAGCCTGGGATCCCTCCGAGCAAGGCCCCGCCCCCGGTCCTGCCGCCCCAGCCGCCGAGCCGCCTCCCCCAGAAGAGGCCTGCCCCCGGGTAACCGCCGCCTTCAAGCCCCCCCAGGGCCTGGCCGAATTGCCATCCTCGCTTCTTGCATTCAGGGAGCTTCCAAGTGGCAATGGCCCCATTACTTCCATCTGCTGAAATTTCTGGGCAAACATTTGAAATCTCCAGAGCTTCGACGGTGTAACACTTGAGCTCAGGTGTCAGCTAACTAATTCATCAGGGTCAGGTGTCTTAAAAATAACTTACCAAGAATTTTTGAACTGTCAAAATTTCACACAAATGTATATCTTATATTCACATAATGAATTTAGACTTCTGTTTAGGACAGACACTGGGTTTTTGGGAATTAAGGTCGAGATGCTAGGCCTCTAGGTTCAGTTTGTTGCTCGTTCGCAAGGTTATCTTGCTTACATGTGTCCTCTGCAGCGTGGGGCACGTATTTCCTACAAACTAGGATGTCCTCCTGCATCCACACAGCACGGCCAGCACAGTCGGAAAACTAACAAAGACACGTTACTACCTTCCGAGCCTCAGACCCCTCTCCAGATTTGCCACTTGTCCATAGAACAGCCTCATGGCCTCAGGCTGGATCCTAATGGTGGAAGATGGTTTCTTGTAGTGACTGTGGTCTTTAGAAGCCAAGATCTGAGTGCCGTGTGTGCTCGTGGCTCTCGGAGAGTCGCTGCTCCCCGGCAGGCCCCCCGAGTGGTCAGAGCCAGGGGCACACACATGTGTGGGCATAGGTGACCTTCCGTGTAGATACACACTTAGGAACACGTTTATCTCTGTATTTTTATCTCATCTGGAAATCCATGAGTTCCCACTGTGTCCCATTTCAAACCACACCAAGACTTACTGACCTAAGACACAACCAATTTATGATGCTCCGAGACAGTCTGTCAGGAATTTGGATCAGCAGAGGAAGGATAGCTTGTCTTTTCTCCACAAGATCTGGGGCCCTAACCGAGAAGTCTCGGAGGCTGGGGACAGCTCGACACACAGTGACTCGTAGGCAAAGGGCTCATTCCCCTCTCCACTCCGCACATCTGGTAGGTAGTGCTGGCTGTCGGCTGGGGCTCTTGGCTGGAACACTTACCTGTACGTGGCCTCCCCAGGTGGCGAGGGCTTCCTCGAGTCATGGTGGCTGGGCCCGAGCACGAGTCCCAAGAAACAGGCACAGCCCCAGAGAATTCTGCCAGGTGTCCCTGGTCAAACAGCAGCAGAGCCCAGACTCAGGGTTGAGGTGGTGACGGTGCAGGAGCACAGGGTGGTCGCAGACTCAGGATCTCGGGACAGAGTTTGGGGGCAGTGTTTTCAGAGCACCACAGGGTTCAGTCTCATCCTCTCCTTCTCTGTGCTCCTTACTCCCTTTTGCAGTGGTGAGAAGTCTGGGTCCCAGCTCTGCCTCGACCTCTTCCTCTCCCCGCTGAGCTCTGGGGTCCCCCGTGAAGGTCTTCTTCACCCTGCTGGGCTCTCTCCCTGCCCCGTCAGGCCTCCTGTCCCTGCTGAGGCTCTGACTCCCTGGGGTGGGTCTTTTTATCATCGATGCCACCAGGTAGCTGATGGAGCCTTTCAGGATAGAAACTACATCCTTCAGTTCTGAGAAATTCCACTGATTTTCTTAATGTCTTAATTTCTGTTTTTTCTCTTCTTGCTTTTAATATAATTTCTATTATTCAGATGTCAGATGCCCTTGGCCTTTCCTGTACGTGTATCATCTTTTCTGTCTTTATTCTAAGCTGACAGCTCTTAAGAACCTTCCCCTGCAAAAAAAAAAAAAAGAAAGAACCTTCCCCTGCATCAGTCTCAGTGGTTTAACATATGGCAGTTGACTTCTGTTGCTTGTATGGCGGCAGCCATGAGGGGTGAGTGAGAGATCCAGACCCCTTTTCTACTGCTGATGCCAGTTTCTTTATTCACAACCCCCGCCCCAGGGAGCGACTGGGAAGGGTGCCTCCCACCAGAGCCAGTCCCAGGGCTCCACCTGGAGGCTGGGGCTGGAAATGCAGCCTCTGTACCGCCCTGTGGGGAGGGGATGGGGGCGGCGGGGGCTGCGCCCTGACACCTTCTAGCTTCCATTGCTGCATTGCTGGCTGGCTGGCTGGCTTTTTAAATCTACCTTCTGGGAGATTTTCTTCATTGTATCTTCCAGTTCTTTTACTGAGTTTTTCATTTCAACTATCAGATAATTTTCAAGTCAGTAATATCCTGTTCCATGGAGTCATTTTCTCTCTCATTTATTAATGATGGGTTTAGGGCGGTGTTTTCATTTATGTTAGCTTTTGCTTTTCTGAATAATTTGTTTCTTCCACGTCCATTGCCTTTGTTTTCACTTCTGTTATGTGAGAGGCTCTTTCCTACAAATCTGGTGTTCCCTGCCTGACCGTTGCCATTTCCGCTGCGGCATTAAAATGGACCTCGGAGCTGCCGGCTGGGGACCATCTCATTGGGCACTTTCACTGGGGAACCTTGAACTGGGGCCTTTTTTCTTGACCAACTCAGGTTCCTTAGAGAACAGTCTTTGTGTCTTGCCTGAACAGATCAGGTTTTCATAGAGTTGAATAAAGAAATAAAATTGAGCTTTTACTTAGTTCCTCCTCCCTTCTTTTTTTTTTTTTTTTTTTTTTTTTAGAGAGGTGTGGGAGGAGCAGAAAATCTCAAGCCGACTGATGTCGGGCTTGATCTCACATTCCTGAAATCACAACCTGAACCGACATTACGAGTCGGACACTTCATTCACTGAGCCACCCAACACCCTTTAGTCCCCCTTTTTTTAAAAGATGCTCCCCAAAACTGTACTGGTGGACCCCTTGGCCAGACACCCTTATTCTGCCTTTATTCTGCCCTCACCAGAATAGAAGCTTCTGGTCTTCAGTGGATTGAGGGAGGGTAGTTGCTAGGCTACTCAGGGTTGGGTTGGGAATCCAGGGGTTCAGTAGCTCCTTGAGCAGATTTGGGGCCAATCTTTGGGTTTATTGCCATGCCTTACACACACCCCCAGGGGCTTATAAGCCTTGGGGGCTCAAAGCACAGATGGGGATCCTTTAGGGCTTCCTCACCAAGTGAGGGGTCCCCCTCCACAGGTGAGCTGGCCTGGTTAGGATTCATCCCTCTGGTGGCTGCTTCCAAAAGGTTTCCTCTTTGGGTTCTCTTTGTACTTTTTTGGTGTAAGTTTTTTTCTGATCTTTTTCCTTGGGAGAAAGTGGGAGTAAATGTATTTCAGTCTACCTTTTTTAACCAGAAGACTCTCTCTGCCTCTTTAACCACAACTTTTTTAATGCTGGTTGGTGAGACCTCTTTCTACAACATTACGTACATCCTCACCTTCCTGTTCGGAGCGGCGCATTCGTGGCCTCCTTGGCTACCGAGTTACGTGGTGGGGAGTTACGCGGCGGGGGACACTCTCACGTCTACGCCGAGTGCCCACAGGCTGTGCTCCCTTGGGTTCCTGCATCGGGCTCTGCGTCTTGCTTCAGCTTGCTCCCCTCTGCACCGTCGTCGCTGCAGGCTTGCTCTCCCCGGGCTGTTCTCTCAGACGCCAGTTCCCATGGTGAAGTTCTAGATGCGAGCCCACCAGCGTGCAGCAACTCCGAGAACAGGGGACATTGGCTGCCAGTGCCTGGGGTTGGGCACAGCCCGTGTTTCCTCTCTAGTGTCTTACCTGATTGTACCTGCTTCTTGGGATCCTCTCCTCTCGTGCGACCAAAGGGAGAGATGGGGAGGGAGACAGAGCAGATGATGCTAGGGTATCTCCAAGACCGCTTCGGGTAGGTGGAAGCCGGTCCTCGCCGCCTGGGGAGGTTCCGTTGTGAAGGAATACGCTGGCGGGGCCTCTGGTAAAGGAAGCACCCACCCCGATCTTCCCGGGTGTACACCTGGGTTTTTACACGGTTCTCTTACAGCAGGCCCGCTGAGCCCCATGCCTATTTTTGTATGGCCCACAAGCTAAGATGGTTTTCGGTTTTTTAAATGGTTGAAAAGACCCCAAAGAAGTCTTTGCCATGACACACGACAGTTATGTGAAACTCAGATTCCTGTGCCCACAAATAAAGCGTGTCGGAGCACGGTCCCGCTCGTGGGTTTCTGCGATCTCTGTGGCGAGTGCTGTAGGGGCAGCGTGGGATTTCATCCCCAAAGCCTGGAACAAGTACCGTCTGGCCCTTCAGAAAAAAAGTTCGCTGACTAGTGTCTTCGGCAATCAGGCCTTTCCTGTGAGTCTTTTTAGTTTCTTGAAAATGGGCAGAAACTCGGTGTTACGTTTTCTTCACCTTCGGTCTGAGACAGCTCAGTTGGCTCCTTTGGAAAGAGGGGGTGCGGTGGGGGGTTGAGAATGTGCCTGTGGGGCCTCAGGCATCAGTAAATCTACTTTCCCCTTCTTTTAGGGCTGACAAGTCGACCCCACTGATCAACAAAGGCCAGCCGAGAGGACCTGGTAATTCTTTCCTCTGGACTCGGGGTCTATGGCTGCTTCCCTGGGGGCAGCGTGGGAGGGGTTTCCGGCCCCAGCTGTGCCCCTGTGTTCCACGGAACCCCTGTGGCTCCTGCTCTCAGGCTACTCTGGACCGTGGCCTGCCTTCCTGTCCCCTTCGCATGGGGCCGGGCGGGGAGGCCCCGGGCGGGGACCTAGACGTCTGGGGAGGAGCTGGCGGCATCCGTGACACTCACGTGCCTGCACACGGGACAGGTGCATGGAAGTCACAGGTCCTTGGGCCTTTGAGGGGCTTTCCCCTCCACAGATCCGGAAATCTCTGGAAACCTGCCTTTCGCACTGGTGCCGAGGCAGTCACAGCCATTGTTTGCAACTCCCTGGTTTCATCGGAGGGCATATGGTGACGTTGATTCATTTGGGCCCTGCAGGAGTGGAGCTTTCTGGAACAGAAGCTCTGGGCCTGTTGTCCAACGCTGCGGTCCTGCAGCCCCCAGCCCCCATGCCCAGGAAGTCACAGACAGTAAGTGGAAGGGCCCCTCCTTTCCTGCCTCTTTGCTCGGGCCGGCAGTGAGCAGGAGACTGTCCGAGGAAACAGGTCTTTCCCTCTTCCCCCAGTGGGCGGATGGGAGGCTTCTTCCTGGATCTGGGCAGGACCCAACCCCAGAGCTCTCCAGCCGGTGGGCTCGCCCCCACATGCGCCCCTGACACCCGGCTGCCTTCCTCTTCGCTCTGCACTCAGCTGGGACGGCTTAGCTTTTCCCTGGGCCTCCTAGAAGCCCCCAGCCCCTGAGCTACACGCTGCACCCCTCTTGACTCCTGCGGGCTCCCGGGCCTGTGGTCAGACCCCTGGGACCAGTTAGAAACAAAGTGGCCCCCTCCTCTGCCCCAGGAGCTGAAGCCTCCCTGTCACACCGACCTCTGGCCCTTCCTCTTCTCCATACAGACCAAGTTAAAGCCCAAGCGGGTCAAAGCTCTCTACAACTGTGTGGCCGACAACCCGGATGAGCTGACGTTCTCCGAGGGGGATGTGATTATCGTGGATGGGGAGGAGGACCAAGAGTGGTGGGTGAGTCGGGGACCCGCGACCGGGGCCCGCCCTGTGCCTGGGAGGGGCGGAGCTGAATCCTTGCCCACCTGGCCTTCGAGGCCCGGGAGGCCTGAGGCCGAGGCCTTCTGCCTGTGCATCCCCAGGACTGCTGGCTGCTCTGCCCCCCCGACGTCTCCTCCACAGACACCCATTTCCGCGTGGGCCTCACTTACCCCGGCTGGGGCTCTCCCACATCAGGGTGCCGACAACTTGGGCTGCAGTTCCCAGAGTGCACTTCGGGTTCTGATATGAGGCTGTGAGTTTAGAGGTGGTACTGTCCTCCCTGACGTCGCCGGTGCAGTGGAGGGAGGCATACAGAGAGCTGAGCAGGGGGCAGAGTCCCTGGGTGTCGGTCTTGGTCCTAAAACGAGCCGTGACGTCCACGTGGCAGCTGGAAGGGTGTGAACATGGTGTTTCGCCAGGTGTGACCCTAAGAATCCCGACGCAGCACCTAACGGACTTGGTGATGTTATGTCACGAAGCCTCGGTCCCCTCGTCACCTCGGCACCACAGGAGAGACGATACAGCAGGCCCCCAATAAGAGGGGACTGTCAAAAATAAAGACCGTGGGCCCTGCACGGGAGGCTGGCGGCATTTGCGCCACAGGAGACCCGAAGGGCCCGCGCCGTAGGGCGAGCTCAGATGTCACTCTGCTCTGTCGAGGGCGAGGCATGGCAGGTGGTGGCCCTGGCAGGGGCTTTGTGACCGGTACTGCTGCCTCTTTCCCCTCCCGGGATTCCAGGGGCTGTGGGCCAGAGCTCCCCCTTCTGTCGGCTTGCTGCACCCAGCGGCCCCGCAGGGAAGGGGGCGGCTGCTCAGGGTCCTGGTTCCGGCCAGTGCACCTCTGTTCCCTGAGCCCCTGCTGGGTGGCCGGACCTGAGCTTACTCCCCCCACCCCCACCCCCTGCCCCCGGAGCTGCAGCAGGTCAGGCTTTCACGCTCGTGTGCAACGCGGCACGCGGGTGGGGCTCCCGTCGGCAGTAGGTTCAGCCACCTGGATAACTTGTTCGTTTCCAATACTGGAAAATTCGAAAAGGTATAAAGAAAATCAATGCTGCCCGTAATCTCAGCAGCCCCCCCGCCAATCTTACCAACTACATTATTACCATGATTTTGTTTGAGACTTTTACTTACCTACGTAATTTTATGTTGTTGAGATCATCGTCGGTGTAGAAGTTACATAATTTACCCAGAGTAAAAATCAGTGACTCTCTTGAAGCCTTCCGTAAACGCGTGACTACACTTAAATGGAGCCAACTCACACGTTTGCCACTTTCTGTGAGACTGCAACTCGCAAACTGCTGATACTCGGTTTCGTCATGAAAGTAAAAGAGAGGCGCGCTGGGGGCGGGAGACGGACAGCTGTCCTGCGTCCCCCCAAGGACGCCGGACCCCGCGCGTGAGCTCCCGTGCAGATACCCCGCCCCCGCCCCAGTGCCCCGACCTTTGGCAGGCACCGCACTCGACCCTTGAACAGTGCAGGTGGGAGCTGCGCGGGTCCGCGCACATGGGGATGTTTTCTGATAAATGCAGGATAGCACTTAATGTATTTTTTCTCATGATTTTCTTCACCATTTTTCTCTCTGTCTTCCTTTAAGAACACAGTGTGTATAATGCTTGTAACATACAGAGTGTGTGTTAGCTGACGGCTCGTTTTCTCTGGAAGGCTTCTGGCCAACTGTAGGCTCTTTATACTTAAGATTTGGGGGAGTCAGAAGCTAGATGCAGATTTTCAACTGCAGGGGGTGGGAGTGGCACTTTCATGTGGTTGGGGTCAGCTGTATTTGAAACGTGAGGCAAAGAAAAAAGGGAAAACAGCTTATCGATGTCTTACCCAAGTCATTCTTTCTCAGAAGGAATTCTTCTGAACAAAATTTTTTTTCCAAGTACTATAGCATTGTTCTTTGAAGTTTCTAACATTTAGAATTTTGTAACCACCTCAACTTTTATTCATTTCAGATTGGCCACATCGACGGAGATCCCAGTCGCAAAGGAGCATTTCCCGTATCATTTGTGCACTTTATCGCTGACTGAATTGCTACTGAACGAAAACACTCCTTTTATCAGTTGTTACGTTCCTGTTTATTATTGGTACCAAAACTCTTGCCAGATGACCAGTTTCATGAAATGTATTGTCTGGTAGCCCACTTTTCTCTTAACTCTGCTCTTCTCTTTTACAAACTCAGATGCAACTTGTATGTAGAAATGAATTGTTTTTTATAATTTGTGGTTTTCATGAAATACTGCCATACTTTTATTAGGGAAAAACCGAATTTCCTAAAAGGTGAACTGAAAAGTTATTTTAACTCTACGTAATCAAGATCGTCTGTCTACAGAATTAGCTGAACCTAAAAGCGTCGGAGTATTAGAAAGACATTCTTCCAGCCTTTCCTTGGCCCGCTGCTAGTTGGTGACCTTCAGTGCAGTTTTTTAGGAAGCCAGTAAACTTGCTTTAGTATTAGCCCAGCCCTGGACTCTCTAGAGAAAATGCTATCAGTTCACCTTTAAAGACTTTTTTTTTTAAGATACACTTAAAAATTTCCTTTGGAATCCACCCAAGGTTTAGTTACAGCAACTTGGAAATTTACCCCTTAGCCTTGTACTCTCCAGCCCTAATTTGTGAGGTTGCAACTCTCATTGTGTTCTGCACGTGCGCGTAGCCTGTTGTGGACAATCCGCCGGTGGGCCCAGCCGTGGTTTGTTACGGCGACAGCCGCTGATTCAGTTCCCCGTCCTAGAAACCTGCATTTCCTGAATTTGGTTAAAAACTAAGGATGATGGATTGCAAGAACAGTTCTTTAAACTAGTTTACATATGCTTTAGATGTTTTGGAATTCGCCTTCTCGACCCTCCCGCGTCTCCCAGCTAGAGCACGGTGGGGCAGACCCCACTGTTAACACACACTTGCTATTTCCCACCGAGCGTACCGCCGCCTTCCCCTTCCGGCCCCGGGAATGTTTACTCAATTTAGTGTCTTGTATTTATATTCTATCTATACCAACAGGAATGGTAGTTATACTGTCTTGAACTCGAATCTGTCCATTTGTTTGTAATCAAGAGCATATCCGAAATCTGTAGGTCCCAGGTAATCAGATCCTCCTGAACAGACATCCCAGTTCCGCGACCCAAGTCCCATCACGTCATTCTTAAACTGAAGCTACTAGGGGTGGGGGGGGGGGTAAGGTAGTGTGCGACAAAATCAGAATTCATTCGTTTCACGAACTTGACTGTCATACCTCTATTTAGTAATTGTGAGTATCCGATTCATAATAGGAATATTGGACGCGTTGGCACTCTGAGAATAAATAGACCTAGAATGCCCACTGGGATCTGGACCAGAAGCCAAGGGGTAAGCGTAGGTCCGGGCTTGGGAAGCGAGGCAGTGATGCTTCCACGGTGACGATGGCACATGTGACTGGAGCAGCCCGTCTTCATTAGGCAGCACTCTTCTAAGGAGAGCTTTCTGCTTTTTGTTTTGTTTTGTTTTGTTAATTACATTGTACTTTTTGTTGCTATTATAAAGGAAAACAGAACAAACTGGAATGTTTTATGATGTGTGGCAATTGTTTTTTAAAGCCTTTCAAAGTTCTGGGTAAAAATGTGTTAGATCTGTAATTAGTTTTTTTTTTTAAAGCACTACATCTGTTTTCACTAATTGTTAATTTCTGTTGTTTGAACCCTTCATTTAGTTAATTCCCTCACAGATTTAAGGAGGTAAACAGATCTATTTTGCACAGTGCACTTATGTATATTTTAACACAGTCCTCTTGCATCTGTGTCTTTATAATCAGCCTTTTGACTACTTGGTGCCAGCTATCTAAGGAATTAAAGTTGATTCTCACCAACATTTAAACACCAGTCCCAAACTAATCTGTCAGGTTCACTGGTACATAACTATCTCGGAAATATTTTTTCCAGTTGACAATTTGGTGGTGCTATTGTGCAGTAATTAATATTACTCTTGCCAGAGAAATTATATTAACTTCCCGGCTAACATCCTTTCCTAGTTATTTGCTCTTTGCAAATTAAAAAACAACCAAGAGGAAGGAAAACATTGTAGATAACTATTTATATTTAAAGTTTACGTTTCATGGACTTAGCTGCAGGATTCTGGCATTTTGTGTGCCGTTTAGCATCAGATCTGACTTGTAGGGATGAGGACTCCAGCGTGCACAGGCTCGGTCCTGTGTGACCCGCTGGGGGCGGAGAGCATGAATGCGCAGCTGGGAAAGCTAAGTGAGATGTATGATACTCGATTCGTTCACTTGATTACTTCGAGCTCGTTGCAGCGCAACTGTATATATTGTATAACCTAAATCAATTCTTATTTTCGTTGTCCTTAATGCAATGATTTATAATTAGAGCATGTTCAGTAAGTTGACTCTTCCTGTTAACTAGTCACTTGACTGGAAAAAAATAAAATACTTTTAAATGGACATAGTGTTATTTGTGATGCTTTTAATCCTTTAGGCACTACTGCGTATGAAAATGGTCCTTGAGAAAAGCCCACTAGCCCACTATACAGGAGATTCTTTCTACACTATTTGACAGGCACAGTGATCTTTCTTCTCTGAACTCCGAGGTAGACACTCTGGTTGACTAGCATGCCTTCCTGACCTGTACTTTTAAAGTTTTACTTATTGTGACCTGAGTCGGCCGTGTTGCTGCTCCAAACCAGGGTGAGCGCGGCATCCGGCCAGCAGGCCCATGTGCCGCACAACCCACGGCAGCGTCCTCCTCAGAAGGCCGTCTGCGCTCACCCACTCGCTGTGTGCACGTCTCTCACACTTAGGAGTTAAGCTCATTTGGGTTTAAAAGTGACAGAGGAGGGGCGCCTAGGGGGTACAGTCGCTTCAGCGTCTGCCTTCAGCTCAGGTCATGACCTCAGGGTCCTGCGACGGAGCCCTGAATCGGGCTCCCTGCTCAGCAGAAGTCGGCTTCCCCCTCTGTCCCTCCTCCCACTTGTGCTCTCTCTCGCTCTCTCTCTCTCAAATAAATAAAATCTAAAAAAAAATAAGTGACAGATGAGGTTTCTGTTTCAGTCCCAGGAAGTAGACAACCTCACTGTGACTTAACTCAATGTAATAAGACATTTTAATAGAAAAGCAAATGACCACTATTTTATACGCTGCATTTCTTCCGAAAATCTCGCGCAAGGGATCAATTTCTATTTTCAGGGTAGTTCAGCACTGCAGACGGAAACCCACTGCCCTTCCGCACGAAGTCAGCTTCCACTGGGCTGCAGAATTCAAGCTTTCTCAGATGTTAATACAGAGTCAAACGCGGTGGATAAAACTTTGCAGATGGCTTGTGCCTGTTCCTGCGGTAAGTGAGAAACATGCGGTAAGAGCCTTTACCAACCTCTTCCTGAACTCGCATGGCCAGCAAAGGTATAAACAGGCCCCTCTCAGCAGCTCCCCTCCCCCGCGCGCCGACAGCTTTGGGAAGGCCGGAGACCACGTCCCCCGGGCCGCCCCCCGCGCTCCCTCTGGGAGAAGCCCCTGCGGCCCGCGTGTAGGCACTGGGCCTTCGGGGAGGACGGCGAGGGGTCCGTGAGACAACAGCTACAGAACCAGGAGGGGCTGCCCTGCCCTTGATGCCCGCACAGGTGAGGGCTAATCGTGGCCCAGCCGCGCGCGGCAGGTCCGGGCAGCCGGCCCGTGGCTGCCGTCTCTGCAGCCGCTGAGAACACCGGCCAGCTCCTCTGGCTCTACCTCCCCCCATGAATGGGGCCACGCGAGGCGGCGGGAAAGCTCACCAGGCTGCTGCACTGATAGACCCAGAGGCTGTACTCCTCGTTGCTGGCGTCGGTGGTCTTCAGGGCCAGCAAGCTTTTCCCTGCCCCCAAGCCATCGTCATAACACACCATGCGGATGATTAAATACAGAGCGTGCCGGTGTAAGACATCCTGCGGAAGTCAGGGAAGGAAAGATCGTGACTCCGGACGTCGGGGCATCTTCTGAGCAGAATTTACTGGGAGGCTCTGAACAGAGTGTATCTATGCATCTGGCAGAAAACGGTGGTAGAGGTTTTTGTCCCCCAAAGGGACATTCTAGAATGCTCAGTTATGGGGCCGTTTGCCTTCAGGGTCATCCCTTCCTACTTAGGGTTCCAGAAAAACAGGCGTAAGATCTGAGTTCACAGTCCTGTTCTCTGTGCCCAGCATCCAAGCTGACAGCTGCCCTGAGCCAGCACAGGCTCCTAAGCTGAAACCGCATCAGGGGCCCGCGGTGGGGGGTATCGGCGGGGGGGCCCCACCATCCAGGAGAAGCACAAGGAGGCCTCTATTCAGTCACCCTAAGAAATGGGTCATTTTTTAAGACCAGCTGCCAGGACTGTTTACCAACCAACAGTTCTGCAAACGAGCAGAGAGAACAAGTGGGCCCTTAGCAGCCCGACTCCCAAGTACCTGAAACCCACTTTTTTCCCTCATAAATTCTCTTACTTACATACTGATCTGATGATGATACTTTTATACCATACTTAGAAACTCCCATAATAAATTCTTCCTCCAGAGGAACGAAAGGCAACTTTCCGTCTTGCTTTAAAGTAAAAAAAAAATCACATGAGCTATGCTAAAGAATACATTACAATACATACAATACATACAATACAATATAGTCAAGTTTAATATCTGGCCTTCACAAATCCAAACCCTTTCAAGAACGTGGGGCACGCAACAGCCCGGCAAAAATCGTTCCTCAAAGAGGCAGAAGAAAAACTGTCACCAGGATTTGGTTTTGTTTTGTTTTCACGGTCCACAGACCTGAGCAAAATTCGCATCCATTTGTCTTGATGTTATCGCTCAATGCAAACGGAGAACCCTCTCACAGATCCCAGCGAGTCTTAAATATTTACATTAGAAAAAATAAAGGTATTTAGATGTCAGAATACTCAAAGCTATGCTGATGTCAGCACAGGAAACCATCAGGAAAGAGGGCTGCAGGAACCACTCCTGAAAGCCATTTTACATCCGTCCCAGATCCCGGGGCTGTGAGGCTGATGCGCGGCTACTTGGAAACAAAACAGCAGACGATAGCGGATGGTTTCCCTAGCAGATTACCCAGGCTTATCCCCTAAACCAGAGCCCTGCCTAACTTGCCTAACGCACAGCAGAACAAAGTGGCCATTCAGTAGATGTCCCTACTGTAAATGTCGGTGTGGAACCATCTGCCTCCATTTAATAAGTCCTGGAAAAGCAGCTATGTCTGCGTGCCTCGATTCTTGGGTCCTCATGTGGCTACAGTAACATCTTGCCAGTGAGTTGTCACAGGAGGGTTCGAGCATTCCAAGAACCAAAAGCTGGGATAATACTAACACGATTGTATTGATGGAATTTTGACAAGCCCGAGGTCTACGGTGCTCTGAGAAACTTAGCAGTTCTTAACAGAATGAAAATAATTCTGGGGGGAAAACCTCGTTAGCAATCTTTTCAGCATGATACTTGGGTGATCATGATACAGCATCATACAGCATGATACTTGGCTCGCACCCGTTGGAATGACAGATGCCACAGCAAACACCGGGAGACCACGTCTCTGTGAGACTCACATTCGGCGGGCAGATGCCTCTCAGACAGAAGAGGCTCCCTATCCTCCGAGGTCATGAAGCCTCGTATTCAGTGATCCCATTCTTAACGATTCATCAGCCCAAACAGCAGTAAGAGTAACTAGCGCTCCAAGAACAGATAAAGGCATCTTTCCATTGTGGTGATAACCCTTTGCTTAAATAAACACGAAGGCCTGCGATGCCATTTTCTGGAAACTCAGGAAGCAACTTACTGTCTTCGGCTTCTCCAGGCCCACACTGGCAAGGGTCCAGGGCTTACAGTATCTGATGCCCTGACCTTATGCTTTTGCTTTGTCTTCGCTTTCATTCTTAAGTTTCCTTCATGATCTGGGAAATGTTTTTGAAGCCCACCTCACCTCAACTTCCGTTGCTAACGGCGTGAGGGCATCGGGAGCTCAACCCCACGTTATTGAGACACATTACTGCGGCTGGTTCAGGGGAGATTTGGTAAGGCCGGCCAGTCTGCTTTTAAAGACACACCTACGGTGTATATGACCCATTACCGCACTCAGCTCCTCATTTAAACGAGGCAGTCGGTCAGCCCCGAAAAAGTAAAAAAGTGCTACTTTTGAAGGAAAGAACTCTCTGTTCCCATGGGACACTGTCTCGAGGCACCTTGTACCACCTATGATCACAGTGCTCGGGAAATATTTTAACAGTGATAAAAGAATGGAACATCTTTCTCCAAAGCCATGGAGAATTTATTCTCTAGAATGTTCTAAAATTTTAAAAAAAAAAATTTATTTTATTTATTTTTTTTTTTACCTGGGCAACATCTATATAATTTATGAGGTCTAGGGGCCCTTCAAGACTTTTTCCTTCAGAGAATTTCAGCTTCTCAATGGCACCAACATATTTTATTCGAAATTCTGCACAGGTATCTGAATTGTTGTTGCTTTGTCCTAAAGGTAAAAGAAAAACTGTAACAGTAAGACTTGAAAAGAAATATCTGCATTACAGCGTATTCTCAATCCCTTCACAAATAAAAAACCGACTGTGTCATCAGAACTTAATTTTTAATGAAAATAAAAATTTTAATGTGAGATTATTTGAAGTAATAGGAAAGAACTTGGAATTTAACCTCTTCCTCCGTGACTCACAATATACTAAATGTCTAGTAGTCTCAATAAGAGTAAATTAAAACAAGAGAATAAAATGTTGACTAGATAACGATTAAGTGCCTTCATGATACAATAAGATATTTAAGCTTTTTGGGTTCCTTCTCCCTCTTTACCACGTTCATTGTTAACTTGTTTTCCTGATTCAGCAAACCTGGTCTACCTCTCCCTGTCAAAAAAATAGTAATTTTTTTTCCTGCAGAAGGAATAATGCCAGGCAGGAAGTCCCTTCACATGAACAGCTGTTAGGGTCCGTGACACAGGGCAGCCGGCTGAAGAACCATGTGCTATAAAATCGAGCCAGGGACAACACGGCCACCAAGCGTCACGGTATCTGCCACGTTAAGGCGATACTATGTGGTTACTTCTAGGTCATGCTTATGTAAAAGAAAAAAAAGATGCCCACGTTTGTAATATTTTTAAGGCATCTGGAAGCAAAAATAACAGACCTGACACGACTGTGTTCTCTCGTACATGATACAGTTCTTATCGGCATCCTACCCTCTGTTGTCCCCACTTTGCACAGACTGACAAGCCTAGGATCCTGAAGGGAAAAGTGGAAAGACTGTAGACAAGAAAAGGAGTATCTTTTTTGGATTTCCAATTAGATGCTAGCTGTTCACTGGCCTGGGTCAGAAACCACCTTTTGATTTCTAAGGAGCTACTAATGTTACTAATTTCAGGCGGCTGCTTCCGTGTTTGCGAGGGTCTGTGGCAGCTGCTACCCTAATGGCCGTGTGCTCCTGCGGGTCCCTCGTCGCTGGGTCTCTGGGGAAGCAGCTCCCCCACCGTCAGTCAGCAAGAAGCTTCCCCGACACCCCACGAACCATGCAATGCCAGCATCATTCACACTCTGCCACCCACATCCTAAAAAACTGGTTTGAAACCTCTACACGTTTTTGCTCCGGGCGCCGGGGAAGCGCAGATCGCCCACGTGCAGCAAGCGGCCAGACCGTTCCCACCAACCCCCGTCCCACCAGATCTTGGGCCGTTTCTAAAACTCGTCCGACGCGGCAGAGGAGACCAGGGAAACCTCAAGCGCCCGGGGATTCGCTGCGCTGCTCTGGTAAGTGTGTGGCCATCAGCTGGGAGCCGCACGGCACGGCCCAAGCCTTCCGCGCACCTGAGCTCTTGGTGGAGTCCGTGTCGAGGCTGGCCACGGTGCTGGATCGCGAGAGCCCGCCGAGGCTGGAGTCCACGGACTGAGAGACAACAGACACACACGAAGGCAAAGACACTTAGACGCACCGTCTTCTCTCAAATTCTCTGCCAAACATTCGCATTCCTTACTTGTGACAGCCGAATCAACATCGACAGAAGCCGGGCAGACCGCCGGACTGTGACAGAGTGTTCTAAAGATGAAACTACAAAAACCAGGCAGCCCCACTTGCCCTTCCCAGAAGACAACATTGGGGAACTGCGGTGTGGACACTCCCAGCATGAGCAAGGCCGTTACCTCCGCCTTCTTGCGAGAGGCCTTGTGAAAATCTACACCTTGCTTCCACGGGATGTCCACGGAAGCCAGAAAGAACCCCGCGTGGAAAGCAGGCGGGGAGTATGATTCTCTACAACAAAATGGACAGCGCTGGCCAGCGGGGTGAAGCGATTTATCCAAGGTTCCATCAAGGAACTAGCGCAGCCCTCCGCAAGCTCTCCTCCTCCCCATCCCCGTGCTCTGCCGTTCGTCCGAGCCCCTGGCCCGCCCGGTCACGCACGGGCCGCCTCGCAGACCAGGCCACAGTGACCAGGGTGAGGGGCAAAGGAAAACCAACACAATTGTTGAACAAAACTCGGAGACTCATACACGCCGGCGTAGTTTCTACAGAACTGCGCTCCAGATAGGCTTCGTCTCTTTAGAAATAACATTCTGTAAAAACGTTTGATTCAAAAAAAGAGTCACTTTGTACCTCAAATCAAAATTAGATTTTAAAAGAGCAATATACTCAAATTTTCTCAATGTTCAAGACGTGAATCGAGGTGAATGCAAAAATGTAACAGGTCTCATAAATATGTCTTTTCCCTTTTTCGGTGACTGCCCTTCTTAGAGTAAAATGTAAAGTGAGAAGAGAGCTGGAGGCACAGAGACGTTCCCCATGATGTTACATGTGGGACTGAACACCGGAAACACCGTACAGACCCCATGGGTGAGGGGAAGGGAACTGGAATTAAGACCCTGTTACAAACTGAGACTGACTTCGGGGACAAGCACACCCCCCGAAGTGAGTAAGAGAGTGAGACTGTGCTCCGAACTACTCCCCCACACTGGAAGCCACCCGTGCCCGGTGAACGTCTCTGCTCGAGGACAGCAGGAAGGGAGAAACTGGTCTGCTGTTCCCACGTCCAGAACGGGCAACAAGGAAAGCTTACATCAACCTAAAACAAACCTAGCCGTCGCAACTTGGCTTGGGGACCGCACAGCGGTCACCATCGTCCTTGGGGGAAGGCCCTCACTCGCAGGGGGCCCCTTCTACCCCTCTCCAGGCCCACTGGCCACATCGGAGAACCCAGGGCTTGGAGCTAACATCTCAAGCCAGTTCCCTCGGGAATCCGAAAATCTACTCCGCCAGCAGCGAGCCATCGAGTCTCCCTTTACCCTTTCTCTGGCCTGGAAAACAGGAAGCAGGCCTGACTGGTTTCCCAGGCTGAGGTCCTCACACCTGGGCTACAAACCCAACAGCAGGGAGGCTCTTGACTAGCTTCCGTTCAGAACCCCTCAGGAAAACTCCTCTTCCCACCCGAAGGTAGGATTCCTACAACGGCAGGCATGTGTGGTTCTGGCTAGGAGCGTCTCCGCTCAGTGAAGGTCCCGAGTGGCGGTCATGTGTGTCCTCGCTCCCTGCGCCATGGCCACTGGTACCCGGGGTGGTGCCCACGGGCTCCTTCCCAGCCTCGCGGCGTCCTGACACTGCGCTCACGGGGTGGAAACTCTGAGAATCACGGACTGGGTCCAAGGACGAGGACTCAGGCCTCAACGGTCCCTTCGCAGTCACAGACCCCGCTTCTCTAGAGTCCTAAACATGGCATTTGCCTCACGATCCAACTCGCTCGCTATTAAGTAAGCAGAATTCTAGTTGTGCGCACACCCCACACCCCGGAATTCAAGAGCTCTGGCCCCTGGACGGGCCTGCAATTTCGACCATGCAGAACATTTAAAAGTCAGTGTTTCAGTGAGACCATTCATATGCCCTGTGCCATCCGGGTTCGGGAATTTAATCACCTCGGGAACTCTCCAGAACAAAAGAAAATTAAATCAAGCACAGACTGTGTCTCTAGTGCCAAAAATGAATGTCAAAACACACCTAGTCCGAGGTGGTTAGGATGCTTTGTGCAGAATCAGTTACGAGAAACCAAATGTTCACTGCTTTACGATTCTGGTCCTAGTTCCACGCCCCCTACCTTGCTCTTAGTACTGATTTCACTACTTTGGGAACTGCTACTACTGTGTCGCTTTTTGCCTTTCCGAAACATTTTTCACCATAGCTGGATCCAAACGAGCTCCCCTAGAAGAACAAATAAATGGTGGTTAGTTAGAGCAGGAAAATCGCCATGAAATCACTTTATGCACAACAGGAATAAAAATCATCAATTCCTTCCCCGGCCGTGGTGTATTCCTCCTACTGGAAACAGAAATCCTTTCCTCTGACCACCAAATTTGGATGCTATTGCTTCATTCTTTCTTTCCTTCTAGAATTCAACAATCTAACCCAAGGCACTAAAAGGACAGCAACCTTCCTGTTACCCGGGGCTGTGAAAGGCATTGTCTTGGAAATAACAGACACACTCAAAATACTCAAGCACCTTACTTCTTTTTAACCAATTCAAGAATTAGTAAAAGAGGTGACATACTCATTCACCAACCGAGATCCTGGGGCTCAGTTGCTCTCTCGGGTTGATATCTGGTAAATGGTAGTGCTTAGCAAAGACATAGCTACCTCTCAGAAATGGGCATTTTTCTCAATTTCTTGAGCTATCTTTAAGTAAAAGTTGACATAAAAATGTTCCCAGGCACCAGCTCCCCCCTCTCCCACAAGGCCAGGGAAGAAGGCAACCTTAAATTTTCCAGAGTCAGTCTTACACGTATCCCTTTTTAAGTAATAGTTAATGCCCTGGAAACAAAATTTATCCTTGCCCATATCATAGGAGAACATCTATGATACTTGAAAAATTACTAACTAACCTGGATAACAGTTCATAGTTCAAATGCTTCCAAAGACATTGTGTCACTTTTATCCCCATGACAACCTGGTGACACATTCAGGTGCTCCAGATGTTTGGGTTTTTTTTTTTAAGGCTTTCCCTCGTCTGTGCTGCATATTACACTGTGGGCTCCTGGCCCCTAGCCTCAGGGGGCCTACAGGAGGTAGGTTATAATCTGCATTTTATAGATGAGTGAACTGTCACCCATTTTTCAGGAGGCGTCACGAGTAAGATAACCTCACAAATTTTTACCAGAGATCAGATCCTACAGAGGGAACGAGGGAATCTGCTTACGGCAGAAGGAATACTACTTTATCGTCTTCAAAGGTCCCACAGATGACAGTGTGCACGGAGAGCTTCCTCTCATTCTGACACGGTCAATTCTTTTCAGAAAAATGGGGTACCTGATGAAGGAAAAAGAATGAGTCAATCATGGGGCAGTCACTCAATGTCCCTGCTCCCATCAGAAGTTTCTCCCACTCTACCTGGAGACCCCATTCCAGTCCACTCACCAGGGACTGACCTTAGGCCATTTGCCCAAGACTGACCCCCAAGCCCAAGCTTTTCCTTTTTCATTAGCCCCATCATACCACTTATTTCTAGGTTTTTGCCTGATCTGTGAAGTAGCAAGAAAATCTGATTTGTTCACTCATTCCTGAGTACCTAGTGAGCATCTCTTAGGTGCTGGGGATACATCAGTGAATAAGCCAGATAACGCCCCTGACCGGACCTCAGGGAGCCCATTCTCAGAGGGATGAGACAGCCCAACAAGAAAACCAAACACATTGCTAGAAACAACTGATACAAGAGAAATAAAATTGAGTTCAGGAGAAGCAAGTTCAGGATTTGCAACTGATGGAAGAGTGAGCATTTTAGACAGAAAAAGATGCTCTGAAGAAGTGAACAGTAAGGAGACCTACGGAAGGAAGGTGGGGGTGGCCACATAAGTGTAGAGGAAGAGCATTCTGGCAGAGAGTAGGGCAAGTGCCAAGGTCCTGAGGGCATACACCAGCTGCAAGGAACAGCAAGAGGCCAATGTGGCTTTCACTGGAGCAGGAAGGAGGGAAAGGGACAGAGTCACAGAAGGGAAAGATCCACAGGAGGCCTTGCAAACCACAACAAAAGTCTGAGGTTTATTTTGCATTTGACAGAAAGACTCGAGGGACTGTTAAAAATCAGCCAAATGACAGGATGAGACTTCTGTTTTAGAAAGATGATGGGCTGCAGGTAGAGAACTAGCTGCGTAGGATACAAGTAAAAAGAAGTAGATGAATTATCAGGCTATACTGGGGATCATTTGCTGCCATCGATCACCTAGCCTTCAAGGGACACTTTTCAGTCAGGACAAGATGGCAAGAGAGCCTTAATCCCAGGTCTACACAAACTGGGTTAACCTAGCAGCATAAAGTGACACGTTAGCAGTCTCTGATTGGTCAAAATCTTGGTGCACAGCATATTTAAGGACATTATATCTTAAGTGTATGTTTCAATACATGCATGTTTCAACATATGTAATAATTTTAAGTGTGATTTTAAAATAAAATTTGATTCTATTGCTAGTGAAATCCTGAAGCATCCCTTCAAATCCCCAGAATACTAGAATGCTTTGAAAATCACCCCATTGGTATAATCATGTCTTTCCAAGTCCTTAAGACTTTCCATCACCAGTCTAGGAGCTGAGGAAGGGAAAGGCATTTTATTAAAGTCTTTGAGATCTGCTGCTATTTTGATGCATGTTCTTAAGCAAATCATTCTTGTCTCTAAGTGATTCATGCATGAAAATGAGGCCCAAAATACTGATTGTCCCTTGGATGTTCCAAACTTGTCAAATGCAAAAATGCCTGAAGCAAACCCTCCATCTTCCCTTGCATATCTGCTCCACCTCTCTCCTCTCCCTTTCAGTAAATTCTAGTATTTCTGGTAGAAGCCAGGAAATCGCCAACTGCGCAAAGTCCTCCAGGCCCCACCTCCAATAAAATACTAAGATCCACTGACCTACCACCTAGACAGTTCGCTTATCCACGCCTCTACCAGGCCATTGCCATCACTAGACCAGTGCTGTATGTGAAAACTTTTCCATCAGCTCATGACAGCAGTGGATGGATCCTGAACCCGTAACAATGCACTGATACACAGATTGGCATGCCAGTTACGGAATTCATGTCCCAACGGGACTCCTTGCCGCTTTAAATCTACCACCAAGCCCCAGCTAAAATGATTTCTTTCAAACTCAAATCTGATGCCATTAACGTGCTTAAAATCTTTCACTGGCTCACCAGTGTTGGAGACCAAAGTCAAAGCTCCCTGCCAGGACGTGCAACATCCTGTGTGATGGGGCTCCTATCTACCTCTCTAGTTTCATCTTCCACAACCAGCTTCATACTTTATTCTCTAAGGAATGCAAAGCTTCTCCAGGTTCTGAGCATGCACTCTGCTGTTTCCACGCTTTGCTCCCACCATTCCGTCTGCCTGGAAGGAATGCCTTTCCACCTTTTATTTGTTCAGCTAACTTTACTCACCTTTCAAGACTCAGTTCAGGCAGCTGCTTAACTAGAAAGCTTCGGCTGGACCTCCAGGTTGGGCTAAGGCACTGGTACTCCGTAGCTTGAGCATACACCCTGATCCTAGCATTAACCTGCTGGTGCCTACTTAGAATTACCTTCCTTAGGGGCGCCTGGGGGGCTCAGAGGGTTAAAGCCTCTGCCTTCGGCTTGGGTCATGATCTCAGGCTCCTGGGATAGAGCCCCGCATAGGCTCTCTGCTCGGCAGGGAGCCTGCTTCCCCCTCTCCCTCTGCCTGCCTCTGTGCCTACTTGTGATCTCTCTCCTCTCTGTCAAATAAATATATAAAATCTTTAAAGAGAAGAAGAAGAACTACCTTCCTTAGACCTACCTCACCGACAGCTCCTCAAAGACGGGTACATCTCTGTGTACCCAATGCCTGGCCCAGACTGGCAGAAGCCATGCTTATCGACCTAAAGAACCTGGGAAGATGACATCCAAAGAACTTCCTGTCCTGTCTGATCTACCTTGTGCCGCCCAGTGCAAGGCGCTCCATATACCTGTGACCCTCGCTAAAGACCAGCAAAGGTGCAGTGGCACAGCCCCTTTCAAACGAAGAAGCCAAAACTCCAAGGGACTTGGCCAAAGTCGCCGGGCTACTCATGGGTGGGGCCAAGTTCGGCACCTAGAGAGACCGACCCCAGAGCTCTTTCCAGACTCCACCCTGCTTCCCACGCAATCCGCACCGTTCTCTTGTGCCTGCCACTTGCAAGTGCGCACGGTGACAGCACGCAGGACACACTCCACCCGGGCCCTTCGCAGAGAGGGAAGGGGGGGAGCGGTGCAGAAACCAGTAGGAGCCAGCACGAAAAGGCAGTGCTCCTCACGCCCCACAAAGCAGAGTCTGACTCGGGAAACAGCCCCGCGGAAACTCCCACTCCCGCCGCCGAGTCCCACTGGACCGATCCAAACACGACGCCTGCTGTCGCAGGTGCTGCAGTCCCACCCCAAACAGGAACCGCGCACCGGGGGCACGGCATCCCCCCGCAGGCCCGGGCCGCGCCGCCTCGAGGCCTGGGTCCCCAACCCCGGGAAGTCGGGTCTCCGGGGAGACCGCGGCCCCCGCGGCCCCACCCATCCGCCCCACAGCGGGCCTCCCCGCCGGCGCCGCCTCCGGGGCCTGCGTTCCCGGCCAGGCTCAGCCCCGGTTCGGCCAGGGCCCGGCTCTCACCTCACAGCCGATGGCCCGCCGCCGGGGCTGCCTGTGGTCGGGGTCAGACACCCACCGCCCCGGGAACCGACGCTGGGGCAGCCGCTCCAGTTCTTATTCCAGCGCCAGCTTTTCCGGCGCCCTCGGCCCCGCCCACCGAGCCCCGCCTCCGAGACATCGCGCAGGCGCGGCCTGAGCCCGCCCCAGACTTCCGGACTCCGCTCGGGGAGGAACCTCGGACCAAAGCGCCTGCTACCGGAAGTCGAGGGGAGGAGCCTAGTGTCGCGGGCGCCGCAGTGCCGGAAGCTGTGCTCTTGGTGGATGGGGTTTTTCTACCATTGGTTCCCCGTGACTCTGCTTTCTATTTAGGAAGACTCCCGCCACCTGTTCCTCACCCCCGCTTCGCCCTCAGACTTCCGAGATGTCTGCGATTCCTGCTGAGGAAAGTGACCAGCTGCTGATCCGACCCCTGTAAGGGCCCAGCGAGAGAGGGAATGAAGCCACGGGCTGTGAGAGGCGAGGCAGGGTGACCGGGTGGTTGGCCTCCTAGGTCGACCCTCTCGCCGGGAGGCCTCGGGAGCCGGCCCCTTGGTCTGCAGTTGCCGGCCAGGCCTCTCAGGCTGAAGGGGTTTGGAGAGCGGTGGATCCGAACGGGCCTGCTAGGTTGAATGGGACTTGGCTTTATTCTTCAATCTCGGGAGAGGATGTTGTTGGGGGCGGGAAAAAATGTCTTTGGGCCTCTGCGCGCTGAAGAGCGGCAAGCCCTGGGGAAGTGGTGATGCTGATGTTGGCGGGATGAGAGGAGGACCTGGATTAGGCTGTGGCGGTGTGAAGAACTAAATCTGTTTATTATTTCCTTCAAGACTTGACATTTGCCAAGCAAGATGTGAAAGGGAATCAGTTAGCTCTGAGTTTTGACGTTCTGACTTCAGACCCTAGCAGAATAAGAAAGATAGAAGGCGAGGGGGAAAAGCAGAGATGTTAAGGACAGAAACTCAGCCCTTGATTGTCCATGAGAAGGCTCTTCATTCAACGGCGATGGCCTTCTACCGGGGACACACTTTACAGATCTGGAATGCTGCTTAGAGGGGGAAACAATTGTGGAGAACCTTTTCTGGTGCACAAGCAATTTGAATTCATAAACGTATATTTAGATACAAGTTAGCATCTCATTCACTTGTGCATTTTTCAAAAAGTAGACAGTGTCTGCACATCCATTCAGTAAGGACTAGTTGAGCACCTACTGGGGACATAACACAAGTTTCCCACTGCTTAGGTCACACTTGCCCTCTCTTCCTGTGTTCAGCAAACACTGAGCAAGTGTCCAGCACTGCACTAGGCACTGGAGTTACAAATAAGACAGCGCCAAGTTAACTGAATTCACCCTTTCAGAAAGAATTGCAGTGCAAAGTGAGAGGTCCTGGAGGCCGTTTGGAATAATAGGAGATCCCTACTTTGGGATCAGACTTGGAATTAAGTCCCTACTCTCTCACTTGCTAGGACAGCAACTTCCCTGAACCCATTTCTTCACATGAAAATAATATGCCCACACTTACTATGAGGATCATAGTAGGTGCTCAGTAAGTGGTATATTCTAAGTGTACATACAGATAGGCATGCACTGAGTGCTAGGATAGTTATGGAAAAGGGATTTCTAACAAGTTGAGAAGAGAAGGCTAGTTTCTGCATCCTGGAAAATACAGTGCATGACCTGATCCTTAAAGAATAAGTAGGAATTAAAGACAGATCAAGTGCAGGGCAAGGATGTCCCAGGCAGTGGAAGTGGCACATGTGAAAATGAGAGTGGTCACAGTTTGTGGCCAGTTTCCTGGTGGCTGTAGCTGAAAGGTGAGCAGATGAGGTGGGAGAGGCTGTCAGGGACCAGCTTGTATATATACTGAGGAGTCTGGGTGTTTATCATGTCAGTTCTAGGGAGCCAATGAACGGTTTAAGCATCAATGGAATATAGTGGGAGCTGTGTTTAGGAAGATCACTCCTATCAGCAGTGTAGCAGATAAATAAGAGTGGGTTCAGTTGTGGGAATCCAGAAGGATGTAATTGAAATAATCCTAGCGATAAAGCAGTGAAGCTTGGAATGAATGAAATGAACATCAGTGAGTTGGAAAGAAGCAGGTTTCAGAGAGTAAGGAAGTGAAATCTTTACAGTTTTGTAGCTCATCAGATGTATTGGAAGGGGCAGTTGTGGAGAGGAGTGTTAGGGTGTCTTGGATTCCTGGGTCGGGCTAGGTAAACTGGTAAAAGGTCATGTTATTCACTTGAGGAGTATGGGAGCTGGGACAGGTCTAGAATAAATTTGGGAGTTCTGTGGTTTTATAACAGCTTTACTGAAATACACTTTACACACCACACAACTCATTAAAAGCGTACAATTCAGTGATTTCTGATATATTCACTGACTTGTACAACCATCACCGCTGTCTAATTCCAGAACATTTTTGTCATTCCAGAAAGAAAGCCTATACCCGTTAGCAGTCACTCCATTTCCCCCCAAATTCCCCAGTCCCTGGCCACCACTGATCTACTTTCCTTCTCTACAGATTTGCCTATTCTGGACTTTTCCCTTAAATGAGATTATATAATATGTAACCTTTTATGACTGGCTTCAGCTTCTTTCACTTAGCATAATGTTTCCAAGGTTTATAATTTGGGAGTTTTTAGTCATTCAGGAAGTATTTCTTGAGATTTGTTGCCTATCAGGTACTGCAGCTAAATAGTAGTGAACAAAATAGATGATGTCTCTGCTCGTATGGCGTCTTCATTTTCACGGTGAAGAACAAACCATAAATAGGTAGCTAGAGGAACTTCATGTAGTTAGGTTATGCTAGAGTTGTGTGAAGGGCAAACAAGAGAAAGTAGTCAAGAGGAGGCCTCAGAAGGTGACATTTGGACTGAGACCTGAATGATACAAAATACAAAGGAGCCAATCGTGTCAGTATCTGAGGGATATTCTAGGAAAAAAGCAAGTGCAAGGGACTTGAGGTGAAAACTAGTTTGGCATATTTGAATATAAGGTGCCTGTGTGATGGCCCAGGAGAAAGAGCTAAACGCCAGGTGTATTTTAGAGGTCGGGAATTCAGAAATCTATCTGGGCTCTAGATCCGGACTTGGAAGTCATCAGCATGTCAAAAACCCAAGACCAAAGATCACAAAGCCTGAGAAGTAGGCCAAGGAGACGTGTGGGCAGAGGCGTCTGAGCGTGAAGGAAGCCCCAGAGGAAAACCAGGGACACAGATGAGAAATGTCAGGAGAGAAGGGCTGAAAGAGGGACCGAGCAGTAGGGCTGCCGGGCTGCGGGGAGAACAAGAGAAGGGCGGGAAAGGCTATTTGCACTTAGCAACAAAGAGCCGCATTGCAAGCACAGATCCAGAATACTGGTTGGCCAAAGCCATCCTGCAGAGAATTAAGTGACCAGAGGTGAGGAACCAGCAGCGGGGAGTGAGCACAGCTCTTAGGTCGCTGGGGAAAGGAATAACGGGACTAAAGGAAATCAGAATGGAGGGATTTTAATTTTCGGGCAAGAATGCTGTAGCACATCTCAGTTTTGAGGCTAAAGTAGATGGGATGGACAGAGACAGTGAGGCAGCGGTGCCCAGGTCCTCAGGAGGACGGAATGTGTAGAGTGGAGAACCATGGCGACAAGATGGGCCTTGGACAGGTAGGGAGCTCTATTGGTATCACTGCGGGAAAAATTGAGGGAGACACAATGCTGGTGGGTTGGTAAGTGAGCTGAGGAAACTGGCAAAGATGAGCTGTATATTTTTTTCTGATGCACAGAAGGCCCTCGGCTCGAGTGAAGAGGAAGACAGAATGGGGAACAGGGACCAAGTTTGAAATAGTTGCTGTGGAAACTAGAAGAGGAAACTGAGCTAGGGATGCTCAAGAGGTTGCCTCATGGGCCAGTGAGAGCGGGAGGCCAAGAGTTCACGGTAGCACCACATCGTGCTCCGCGCTAGGATCTCCGCTTGGGGATGGAGCCATCTCGAGTGTGTCTCTCAGGAAGTGAACCAAGTTCTTTGCGATCGTGGCTTTCCATGTGCTAGGCACCGTGGTGTTGAATGAGTGAGTGAAATGTTACCTAGATGGGTGGGAAAAGACATCAGAGAAGGTAAGGGGCTGGAAAAACAGGGGAGATTGAGCTTCAAGTGCATTTCATGATGATTGGATTAAATTAAGGCTGTTGTACTCATTTAAGAAGAAAGGAAAATTGTTGAAGTACTTGGCATCCAGTATCATGAAATAACAAGTTAGAAGGCAAAGGGACTGAGATGCACGGCTATGAATAAAATAAGTGTATTTAAATTTAAGCTATAATGTAAAACAGAAACATATATTATGCTCTTAAAGGCAACGAAAGAGTTTTGAATGCTTATGGGTTTACACTTACGTGCTGATCCTAGAAGTATGAGCCCATCATCTGCCTAACTGCCAGATTTCCGTTACATCATGATTTAACCCTAACCTTCAGAAGATTGAACTTAACCTTGGGCTTTGTGTATCTGTACCATCCCTTCTCACCATCTTAGCAGTTGCAAAATCCCTCAACTCCCAACTGTCACTTTCCATCTTTTCCCACTTAAACACTGTTCTTCCCTATCTTTGCAAGTTTCTCAAATTCTTAGCTGCCTCAGATAAGTGCTGTCATCAAATGGGGCATAATTTATGTTGTAAAAATGTTTGGATTTATTGGGCTTGATTTTGATTGTTTTTTATCATCTTTTCTTCTCCCCTTGAATGTGCGCAGTGGAGCTGGACAAGAAGTAGGAAGATCATGTATTATCCTGGAGTTCAAAGGAAGAAAAATAATGGTAATTATTTTGCAGTCGGGATAATAGTATGGCTCTTTCTGGTTGGGGGTTAGGTCTTTTCCAGCACTGTAGTTCTCTGTTTAGCTCCCAGAAAAATGTCATAGTTGGTATTTGTAGTCTGTGCTGTGTAACATTCATTGGAATAAGTAATAATATACTTCGACTTAGTCATTTGACGGAACATTAAACTGAGAAGATATAGTCTAAGACTCTAAAATTATCAACCAGGCCTCCTGAACTATTGCTTCTTCACAGTCCCTCTTCCACTCTTGGAGGGTCAAGCCAACTTAACTGTTCCCAAGCCCCCCCACCCCCGGTGGAAGAGAGCTGAGGAACTGAGTGCCCACACCCACACGGAGCTCCAACGACCCCCGTGCAGCCTAGGATGACAGAGCCCTGGTTTGGCAGCTTAGATCTCTGAGTTTGCACCAAGGCCCTTGACCTTGGCCAAGGCCGTCTGGCTCTAAGCCCATTTCCTTCCCCGAAAGAGCGTTTAGAAGAGATGATTGACATGGTCCTCACTTGACAGGTACTTTGGTGGCTCATCATGTTCATGTGGTCCCACTTCTCTGCTTCTCCCAATCATTCAGGAACAGGCAGGTGTCAGGTTTTGTCATCTTATTAGTCATGTATTGTATTACTGTGCTAGTAATGTCCCCAGAATGAATAGTTAACTCATGAATGGCTGACTTGAAGAATTCCTTCCCCTTAAATACTTCCGCCTTAAAATACTTCAGTTGCCCTATTCTGGTAAGTTTCCCATTTCTGATTACTGTCTTCTCGCTATAGCCAGATCCAGGAGTAGTGAATCTATAAACCTAAAATTCTCACATCTTCTGATATCAAAGTTTTTGAACAAGAGGTCACGCATTGTTAGAGCAACTACGAAACCTAGCTCAAGAGAAGGTGTCTTTTATCTTGTATCCTATGGTTTAAATGTGAGCTATACTTTCTGTTTGTTTTGGAAAATGAGAATTGTTAATGGCATATTTGAAATGTTTAATAAGAATTGCATTGCAGATGTTAGTGTATACAGTCCCTCTTGATTATTATGTTTGATGGATTTGTTATAAATACTGTCCATTAAGTAAATGTTAATAAAATGGGTAGGGGATTGTGATCCTTTTTTCTGCTGTTTCAGTTGGACTGTGGGATCCACCCTGGCCTAGAAGGAATGGATGCTCTTCCTTACATTGATTTAATTGACCCAGCTGAGATTGATCTCCTGTTAATTAGTCAGTAAGTTACTTTCTTTATTAACGACCCTGTTTTTCGAGAACTTTTACTCTAAAAAAAAGAAAGAACTTTTACTCTAAAGATCATTATCAGATTTTAAGATTCTGGTGTTTTATTTTATTTATTTATTTTTTAAGATTTTATTTATTTACTCGACAGCGAGCAGTAGCAGAGGGAACAGCAGGCAGAGGGAGAGGGAGAAGCAGACTCCCCACTGAGTAGGGAGCCCGATGCGAGGCTCGATCCCAGGACCCTGGGATCATGACCTGTGCTGAAAGCAGACACTTAACTGACTGAACCACTCCAACGCCCAATTCTGGAGTTTTGGAAGAGTGTTTTCTGGGACACCTGGCTGGCTCAGTCAGCAAAGCATGTGGCTATTGATCTCGAGGTCGAGGTCGTGAGTTTGAGTCCCACGTTGAGGGTAGAGTTTACTTAAAAAAAATTTTTTTTCAGAAGATTTATTTATTTAAAGAGAGAGAGAGCACAAAAGAGTGGTGGGGGTTGGGGCAGAGAGAGATGGGGAGAAAGAATCTCCAGCAGACTCCCCCACAGAGCACGGAGCCCAACATCATGGGGCTGGTCCCACGACCCCGAGATCATGACCTGAGCCAAAGCCAAGAGTTGGATGCTTAATAAAAAGAATTTTAGAGGCGCCAGAGTGGCTCAGTTGGTTGAACTTTTTTTTTTTTTTAATTGGGCCATTTCCCAGCATTTATCTTCTGAAGGTAAGACTTTAGTTTATTTGTTTGTTTTTCCTTACAACGTAATCTTTCATTGCAGCAGTTTTCTCAGTTTAAAAAACTATATCCCCATGAGTGGACACTTGGTAAAGCTTTATTGTAAAAAGCCATATTATACACTGTTGTCTGTTTCTTTCATATTTCAAGAACTGTGTTAAAGAATTCTGTTAATGGGGCATGTGGGTGATTCAGTGGGTTAAGCCTCTGCCTTCAGCTCAGGTCATGATTTCAGGGTCCTGGAATTGGGCCCCACATCGGGCTCTCTGCTCAGCAGGGAGCCTGCTTCCCCCCCCACCGCCTGCCTCTCTGCCTACTTGTGATCTCTCTGTCAAATAAATAAATAAAATCTTAAAAAAAAAAAAGAATTCTGTTAAAACAGTTATTAAAGGGCACCTGGGTGGCTCAGTTGGTTAAGCAACTGCCTTCGGCTTGGGTCATGATCCCAGCGTCCCAGAATCAAGCCCCACATCGGGCTCCCAGCTCATCAGGGAGTCTGCTTCTTCTGATCCTTCCCCGCCTCTTGTGCTCTCTCTCTCTCTCTCAAATAAGTAAATTAAATCTTAAAAAAAGACAACAGTTATTAAAATTGAAGAGTATTGCATTACACTGATTCTTTTGAAGCAATAACAATTTCCAATTAAATGGAATTCATCTTCCTCATGAAATATTAACATATACCCGTTAAAATAATATAATGTCAGATGAACCAATACCTATTTCTTCAATATTATTTATATCAATAGGGCTTTTAAAAAATTTTTTTATTTAAATTCAATTAATTAACATAGTGTAGTATTAGTTTCAGAGGTAGAGGTCAGTGATTCATCAGTCTTATGTTACACCCAGTACTCATTCCATCACATGCCCTCCTTAATGCCCATCCCCCAGCTACCCCATCCCCTCACACACCTCCCCTCCTGTAACCCTCAGTCTGTTTTCTGTGATAAGAGTCTCTTATGATTTGTCTCCCTCTCTGATTTTATCTTATTTTTTCCTCCCTTCCCCTGTGTTTCTTAAATTCCACATATGAGTGAGATCATATGATAATTATCTTTCTCTGATTGACTTATTTTGCTTAGCATAATACCCTCTGTTTGTATCCATGTTATTGTAAATGGCAAAATATTTTTTTGGTGGTTGAGTAGTATTCCATTTTTTTTTTCCATTCCATTTTTTTTAATGTTTGAAATTCAAATAACTTTTATTTAAATTGAAAAAAATTCTCAAAACTGCATTTAGAGTCAAAACCCTTTTGTTATGAAAACCACAAGTATTTTTAGGTAAGGCAGAAATATTTCTAGGTTAACAAGACCAAATTTGACTTTGGACTTTATTCTTTAAACAAATTGTGAAGAATGCAGAAAAATTAGGTTATTTACAGAAAATATCTACATATGTACTCAAGAGGTACAAATTTGGTGACAGACTTAAGTACATGCTGGCATCTCAGAAGCAGTTCTTAAAGAGCTTAACTTTATTTTCTTGGATTTTAAGAATTCCTAAGATCCTTCTTCATCCTCAACCTTGGGAGCCAAATAGTACTTTAAATGTCTCATGTCGGCACTTTTATACTCTACAACGAGGGGTACATATGCAGACATACTGAGTGTTACTAGAGGAGAGAGTGGAGTGGCTTTTGTAAAGAAGTTCAGGTATCTCAGTTCAGGTATCTCAGCTTAAAGTCCGGAATTGTGAGTTAGCTGAACTGGCTCATTCATCTCTGTGGTAACAGCTTCCTCCTCCTTATCGACATTACTTGTTTGTGACAACTTAATATTTCCATTTCCTAGTTCTCCACTTGCAGAAAATTTCACTCCATCTTTTGCACAGGAAATTACAACAGCATCTCCAATATGACTGAGATCTCAGCATACACGTGCAAATTCACCAGAAGGCATCTTTACTACACAGCTATACTCTTGTTCTAGAATTCCAAGTTGTTCAACATCTAAATCCATTAACTTCATTTCATAGTCTGAAACCTTTTCTTGATTTGGAGCCTCAAATACTAGTGCCAGGGTGTCCGCATTATCTTCAGCCCTTAGTGTAACGATGTCTGCATTGCCAGCGCATTTTAGTATTTTGGACATGCTGGTAAGGTTCACACCCACCATATTATACCACATCTTCTTTATGTATTCATCTGTTGATGGACGTCTCGGCTCTTTCCACAGTTTGGCTCTAAACGTTGGGGTAAAGGTGTCCCTTCGGATCATACAGTTGTATCTTTGGGATAAATCCCTAGTAGTGCTATTGCTGGGTCATAGGGTAGCTCTATTTTCAACTTTTTGAGGAACCTCCATACTGTTTTCCAGAGTGACTACAGCAGCTTGCATTCCCACCAGCAATGTAGGAGGGTTCTCCTCTCTCCATATCCTCACCAACACCTGTCCTTTCCTGACCTGTTAATTTTAGCCATTCTGACTGGTGTAAGGTGGTATCTCATTTTGATTTTGATCACTTCCTGATGCCAAGTGATGTTGAACATTTTTTCATGTTTCTGTTGGCCATTTGTATGTCTTTGGAGAAATGTCTGTTCATGTCTTCTGGCCTTTTCTTGACTGGATTATTTGTTCTTTGGGTGTTGAGTTCTGTAAGTTCTTTATATATTTTTGGATACTAGCCCTTTGTCTGATATGCCATTTGCAAATATCTTTTCCATTCCGTCAGTTGTCTTTTGGTTTTGTTGGCTGTTTTCTTTGTTGTACAAAAGCTTTTTATCTTGATGAAATCCCAGTAGTTCATTTTTGCCTTTGTTTTCCTTGCCTTGGAGATGTGTGTAGTAAGAAGTTACTGCAGCTGAGGTCAAAGAGGTTGCTGCCTGTGTTCTCTTCTAGGATTTTGATGGGTTCCTGTCTCACATTTAGGTCTTTCATCCATTTTGAGTCTATTTTTGTGTGTGGTGTAAGGAAATGGTCCAGTCTTATTCTTCTGCATGTGGCTGTCCAGTTTTCCCAACACCATTTGTTGAAGACACTGTCCTTTTTCCATTGGATGTTCTTTTCTGCTTTGTTGAAGATTGTTTGACCGTAGGGTTAAGGGTCCATTTCTGGTTTCTATATTCTGTTCCATTGATCTATATGTCTGTTTTTGTGCCAGTACCATGCTGTCTTGATGATTACTGCTTTGTAATAGAGCTTAAAGTCCGGAATTGTGATGCCACCAGTTTGGGTTTTTCTTTTCAATATTCCTTGGGCTATTCAGAGTCTTTTCTGGTTCCATACAAATTTTAGGATTATTTGTTGCAGCTGTTTGAAAACAGCTGATGGTATTTTGATAGGGATTGCATTGAATGTATAGATTGCTCTAAGTAGCAATGACATTTTAACAACATTTGTTCTTCCAGTCCATAAGCGTGGAATGTTTTTCCATTTCTTTGTGTCTTCCTTAATTTCTTTCATGAGTATTCTATAGTTTTCTGAGTACAGATTCTTTGCCTCTTTGGTTAGGTTTATTCCTAGGCATCTTACGATTTTGGGTACAATTGTAAACAGGATGAATTCCATAATTTCTCTTTCTTTTGCCTCATTGTTAGTGTATAGAAATGCAACTGATTTCTTTGCATTGATTTTATACCCTGCCACGTTGCTGAGTTCTTGTATGAGTTCTATCAGTTTTGGGGTGGAGCCTTTTGGGTTTCCACATAAACTATCATGTCATCTGCTTAGCGTGAGAGTTTGACTTCTTCTTTGCCCTATTCGGATGCTGTTTATTTCTTTTTGTCGTCTGCTTGCTGAGGCTAAGACTTCTAGGACTATGTTGAACAACAGTGGTGAGAGTGGACATCCCTGCCATGTTCCTGACCTTAGGGGAAAAGCTCTCAGTTTTTCCCCATTGAGAATGATATTCGCTGTGGGCTTTTCATAGATGGCTTTTATGATATTGAGGTATGTACCCTCTAGCCCTATACTGTAAAGAGTTTTAATCAAGAAAGAACGTTGTAAAAAAAAAAAAAAGAAAGAAAGAATGTTGTATTTTGTCAAATGCTTTTCCTGCATCTACTGAGAGGATCATGATTCCTGTCGTTTATTTTATTAATGTGGTATATCACATTGATTGATTTGTGCATGTTGAGCCACATTGCAGCCCAGGAATAAATCCCACTTGGTTGTGGTGAATAATCTTTTTAACGTACTGTTGGATCCTATTGGCTCGTATCTTGGTGAGAATTTTTGCATCCACGTTCATCAGGGATATTGGTCTGTAATTCTCCTTTTTGGTGGGGTCTTTGTGTGGTTTTAGGATCTAGGTAATGCGGGCCTCATAAAAATATTTTAGAAGTCTTCCTTCCATTTCTGTTTTTTGGAACAGCTTCAGAAGAATAGGTATTAATTCTTCTTTAAATGTTTAGTAGAATTCTGGCCCTAGACTCTTGTTTGTTGGGGATATTTGATTACTGCTTCAATTTGCTTCCTGGTTATGGGTCTGTTCAGGTTTTCTATTTCTTTCTGTTTCAGTTTTGGTAATGAGTACTTCTCTAGGAATGCATCCATTTCTTTCAGATTGCCTAATTTGTTGGCATATAGTTGCTCATAATATGTACTTATTGTATTTCTTTGGTGTTGGTTATAATTTCTCTTTTCTTTTTTTTTTTAAAAAGATTTTATTTATTTATTTATTTGACAGAGAGAGAGATCACAAGTAGTCAGAGAGGCAGGCGGGGGGTGGGGGGAAGCAGGCTCCCTGCTGAGCAGAGAGCCCAATGCGGGGCTCTATCCTAGGACCCTGAGATCATGACCTGAGCCGAAGGCAAGGCTTTAACCCACTGAGCCACCCAGGTGCCCCTGTATCTCTCTTTCATTCATGATTTTATTTGGGTCCTTTCTCTTTTCTTTTTGATAAGTCTGGCCAGTGGTTTATTGATCTTAATTAAGTCTTTCAAAGAACCAACTCCTGGTTTTGTTGATCTATTCTAAGCTGCGGTGGCAATCCTTATTTCAGACAAATTAGATTTTAAACCAAAGACTGTAATAAGAGATGAGGAAGGACACTATATCATAATTAAAGGGTCTGTCCAACAAGAAGATCTAACCATTGTAAATATTTATGCCCCTAACGTGGGAGCAACCAGTTATATAAACCAATTAATAACAAAATTAAACACATCAATAATAATACAGTAATAGTAGGGGATTTTAACACCCCACTCAACTGCAAGGGATAGATCATCTAAGCAAAAGATCCACAAGGAAACAAGGGCTTTAAATGACACACTGGACCAGATGGACTTCACAGATATATTCAGAGGATTCCATCCTAAAGCAACAGAATACACATTCTTCTTGAGTGCACAGGGAACAGTCTCCAGAATAGATCCCACACTAGGTCACAGATCAGGTCTCAACCAGTATCAAAAGACTGGAATCATTCCCTGAATATTTTCAGATCACAGTGCTTTGAAACTGGAACTCAATCACAAGAGGAAAATTGGAAAGAACTCACATACATGGCAGCTAAAGAGCATCCTACTAAAAAATGAATGGGTCAACCAGGAAATTAAAGAATTTTAAAAAATTCTGGGGCACCTGGGTGGCTCAGTGGGTTGGAGCCTCTGCCTTCGGCTCAGGTCATGATCTTAGGGTCCTGGGATCGATCCCTACCTCAGGCTCTCTGCTCAGCAGGGAGCCTGCTTCCCCCTCTCTCTCTTCCTGCCTCTCTGCCTACTTGTCATCTCTCTCTTTGTGTCAAATAAATGAATAAAATTAAAAAAAATTTTTCAAGCAAATGAAAATGAAAACAAAACTGTTCAAAACCTTTGGGATGCTGCAAAGGTGATCCTAAGAGGGAAGTACATAGCACTGCAAACCTTTCTCAAAAAACAAGAAAGGTCTCAAATACACAGCCTAACCTTGTACCTAAAGGAACTGGAGAAGGAACAGCAAATAAAGCCTAAACCCAGCAGGAGAAGAGAATTAATAAAGATCAAAGCAGAAATCAATGAAATAGAAACCAAAAGAACAGTTGGTTGAGCTTCTGACTCCTGGTTTCAGCTGGGGTGGTGATCTGGGTCTTGGGACCTCCTTGCCATTAGCTCTGCAGCATTGGATGCTCCATTCCTTCCCTCTGGACATAACCTCCCCTTGGTGCTCTGAAAGTATCCATATGCAACTGTTACATAGGACTTTTCTTTACAATGAGCAGCAGTTTCATTTCATATAGTATATGATGGATAGTATTATAAGAATTGACAGAATCTTTCTGTTTCTCTTTAAGTTTCCATTTGGATCACTGCGGAGCTTTGCCCTGGTTTCTACAGAAGACAAGTTTCAAAGGAAGAACATTTATGACTCATGCCACAAAAGCTATATATAGATGGCTTCTTTCAGATTATGTCAAAGTCAGGTAAATTGCTTTATTAGATTTATACAGGAATTTGCTTCTACAGAATACCTAAAGTTCAAGATATGGATGATTTTGTGTTTGGAAGTGAGACACTCTTTTTTATTCACAAGGCTGTCATTAATTTGTCGTTCAGTATCAACTCCTCAAATACCCATCGTGTACCCAGCACCTTCCTGACCATAAAGTCTTTATGAACTTTTTACATCCTTAAATCTTTGTAATTTAGGTGAATTACAAGGTATGCTTAACAATATTTTGTAAACAGAATTTTATGATTTTATTAAAATTTAAGATCAAGTACATGATACAGTGATAGAGACTGAAATCTTATTTTGGAGTATTTGATCAAAGCAGATTACTATCTTAAATGAAAAAGATTCCTGAGGATGTTTTTTTTCCAGTTGTAAGAGGATAACCAGAAAAGTTAGAAGCATTTTTGTGCTACCTACAGCATAAATGATTAGCCTTCAACAGTTTACATCTGTATATTCCAAAAGTAGCTCAGAGGCAATTTGTTATTCTTCACATATAAATATAAAAGAATGGAAGAGTTCCCCTTAGTAATTATACTGCTTACCATTTAAATAATGCTAACCATGTGCAGACATAGTCCTCACTTCTCAACATATGTTAACTCATGTTCAGCTTGACTTCATGCTGTAGGTTCTGTTATAAACCCCACTTTATCGATGATGAAACTGGGACACATAGAGTTTAGGTGATTTTGTGACACATAGAGGTTAGGTGATTATGGTAAGAGACAAAGCTGGGATTCAGACCGAGGCAGTCTGGCACCAGAGCCTGTGGCCTTAACCACCACTCCCTTTTGCCTCTTTGGAAGCACATTAGCATAATTTTCAGGAGAAAACTTACACTACATTTTGTAGAGAAATCTTTTCACATCCCGATGGGAAGCTCTGCTGTGGTTCAGCGTGTGTGAGTGTCTGAGCGAGTTTATCTCTCAGGAGAGTAGGGGCAGAAAACAACATCGAGAAGTACTATCATAAGAGTACTGTGCACTTTGCCTGAAACCATGCTTTGTAGTTGTACACACCAGACACACCAATAATTGTTTTTATTATAATTGCCAAGTAAAAAAATACCCAAAATGTCTGAGAAATTCTAAGTAGCATAATCCATACAGTAAAAGAACTTTGTGTCTGTTTCATTCACAGTCTCTTTGAGTTCAAAGAGTTTGAAAAATCTTGCCCTTAATTTTTTGTGTTGGTCTCTTTAAATATTTAGTAATATATCAGCAGACGACATGCTGTATACAGAGACAGATCTGGAAGAGAGCATGGACAAAATTGAAACCATCAACTTCCATGAAGTTAAAGAAGTAGCAGGAATCAAGTTTTGGTGTTACCATGCAGGCCACGTCCTCGGGGCTGCCATGTTCATGATTGAGATCGCGGGCGTGAAGGTACTCTCGCTCTTATAGCTTTTTCCCCAGGAGAAATCCGTGCAGAGCTTTGTGCCCCCAAGTGACACTGAAGTAAATTCCCTGAGACCTGCGAGGTGTCAAACACTGAACGTGGGATAAAATTCAGTTGATGCTTTTTCCTTTTAAATATCACAGTTCATACCGATACGGTAAGACTTCCTGTATCAAGATTAGAAAGAATAAAAGTAAGCTTCTCAAAAGACCAAAGTTCCTTCACAGTACCATAGGATTGATTCCTTTCCAGGGTCCTTTAGAAAAATGATGAGGGCAGAGCTTTCTTTGTGGCTGTGCCCCTATCACATTCAACCCTGGTTGGGCATTCATGTGGTCTGGGTGTTCTGGGATTCACTGCAAAGCCCCGGAAAGGGGCGGGGCAGGGGGGTGGGACATGAGTGACAGGTGTTCATCAGAATGGATCTTGGCCACCATCCTTGTAAAACGTAGATGGATGAGAGCCCCAGCTCTTACCACTGTAGCACGTTGGAGTCACTTAGGGACCCTGTTTAAAAATGCTTATCAAATCAGACTCTTAGGGTGTGGCCATGGCCTTTTTTTTCTTCCTTTTTAAGTTTTCCAGGTGATTCCCACGTGTAGACAGAGCTGAGAGTCACTGCTCTGGAGTAATATTGCCTTAAATGGTCAGCAGCTGCTCATTGATTTGAAATGTTTACACCTCGAGTTGTACTAAGTATTGCCAAATCATTTATTTATCCTTACTGCTTGCTCAGAGGCACAAGAAATAAGGAGAAAGCCCAAATGCAGATCTCAATTCCCATGCGAAATGTGATGCATACCCTCCTGTTTTTGTTTTCCACTTTAGGTTGTTTTTCCATATACCTCAGTAGATTTCTTTCCTCATCATGCCCTTTTCGTCCCAGGTGCTCAGAGCACTTCTCAGGTTTAATACACAGGTCATCTGTGCTGGTAGCGTATCATTCCCCCAAATAAGAATGAATAATAGAAACACTGGACGGTTTATATAACTAAACTGGGATATGCACTTTGAATTACACACAAGTATTGCATCTAAATTTCATCAGTTGTAGGCTCTCTTTTCTACTGAACTTCACCTTTAGATTTTATGAGCTAAGTGTCTTCACTGGTAAAACAAAACCTTCCAAAATCCTAAATTTCTAGCTTTATTTTTTTTCACAGCTTTTATACACAGGTGATTTCTCAAGACAAGAAGACAGACACTTAATGGCAGCTGAAATTCCTAATATTAAACCTGATATTCTTATTATTGTAAGTATTAGTGCAGTATGTTTTAATTAGTGTAATGAAAGCAGGATTTTTTCCAGTGGGGGAAAAATGTCATGATATTATTTTCATAGTATTAGTTATCAGATGTAAGTGAACTAATTTTTTATGTTTTAAATTTATTTTTATTTATTAATTTTTTAAAGATTTTATTTGAGAGAGAGAGAGCAAGAGCGAGCGAAAGCACGGGCAGGGAAAGGGGGCAGGGGGAGAGGTAGAAGCAGATTCCCTGCTGATAAAGGAGTCTGACTGGGCCTCGATCCCACGACCCTGAGATCATGACCTGAGCTGAAGGCAGATGCTTAACCAATTGAGCCACCCAGGTGCCCCTGCGAGTATTTTTAATTCGTTTTTTTTGCTTCTCTTAACACAGCTCCACGTTCTTGCTGTGCAATGTGTAAACTCTGGTCTCCTATCAGAGATGGTAGGATACTTCCTCTAAGTATTTTCGTCTAAGAGAATTACCCCAAATTCATAGAACATCTTTTTTTTTTCCTTTTTCTTTTTTTTTTTCATAGAACATCTTAAGGGGATTGTATAGATTGTGACCCCAGTGCCTTTGCCATGGTGGCTGTCTTTCAGCTCATAGCACCCGCTACCTTTATATGTGGGTGTGTTCTAGCCACTTACTAGTTTGCAAGTCACTGAACAGAGTTTTTGGTGAGGGGCAGGGTGGTGGTTGATGAGAAATTAATAAATGTGTATTGATGGCAGTGAGGTCAGAGATTAGGAGAGACATCTTTTGGGCCTATGGTATATATATAGGAATACCAAATATATTTAGTAGGATGGAAGACCTGTCTGTCTCTCCCTCACCACTTATAACATCCCCCAACCGCCCAAGTATGAGAGACCCTGGCATATTGCTGTCCCTAAGCAACATAAAAAGGAATTCATTTTCACTCAGCTAATGGTACCCTCCATATAAATTGATCTTAATATAAGGGAAGTGTTGTGGATTTTTTTAAAAACCATGAGAAAAAAGTTATTTTCATTATATCTGGTACTTTAGAGCAGTACTTCTCAAACTTTGATGTTGCCTATGAATCATCTGGTCATATTGTTAAAATACAGATTTGGATTCAGTAGGTCTGGGCTGGGGCCTAAGATTCAGCACATCTAACAAGCTCCCAGGGACGCCCGTGCTATGAGCCAATGGGCCACACCTCTTAGACGAAAATACTTAGAGGAGGTGTCCTACCATCTCTGATAGGAGACCAGTTAATACATTTAATAATATTCTTTTAAAGATTTTATTTATTTAACAGAGAGTGATCATAGGTAGAGAGGCAGGCAGAGATAGTGGGGGAAGCAGGCTCCCCGCCGAGCAGAGAACCCGATACGTGGCTCGATCCCAGGACCCCGAGATCATGACCTGAGCTGAAGGCAGAGGCTTTAACCCACTGAGCCACCCAGGTGCCCCAACACATTTAATAATATTCTTAAACAGAACTATAAGAAACAATATCTATTTTGTTTTACAAGCTCTAATTTATCAAAGATGGGAGAAATACCCTTTTTCGGCATCCATGGAAAGCAAAATGGTTTAAAAAATATAAAGAATTGTTATGAACAGGGAAGATACAGTTTTAAATTTTTCCGGACTCCTTTTTCTACAAATTTCTTAACTGCATAGGCAGAGCTGAATTCTAATGTTTTTATTTGCTCTTCTTTTCAATTAGTATTATAACAATGCATTCAAGTAAATGGCATATTAGTGGAGAAATGAATGGCTTTGCCACTGCATTTTATTGATGTTTAACTGTATTCTTTGGGAATCGTCATTCTCATACTTCCAACGTGTCATTTAGGAATCTACTTATGGGACCCATATCCATGAGAAGCGTGAAGAGCGAGAAGCAAGATTCTGTAACACTGTTCATGACATTGTGAACAGAGGAGGCAGAGGTCTCATTCCTGTCTTTGCTCTTGGAAGGGCTCAGGAGCTGCTCTTGATTTTAGGTATGCCTTTTCCTTTTTGGAGGGGGGATTCTCAAAACCTTGGACTGCCTTTCTATCAAAGTAATTGCCTGGCCTCGGATAGGTCATTCTGTCTTTCTGGGCTTCAGTTTCTGCATCTGAAAACATGTAGTGCTGTAAAAGCCCAGAGGACCAGTGATCCGTGGGCACCTCTGCTGGGAATATAAGTGGTGCCCTGTACTGGAAGTTCCCAGCAGCCTCAGAACTCTGCAGTGAGCTGAGTCCCAAGAATATGTCACCCTTTGACCCAGCAGTACCGCCTGTGGGAAATAAATGATACAAAGAAAATTTTATCAGTACGGGTATTCATCATTTTCGTAGTTTTTAAAAAGATTTGTTTATGTATTTTAGAGAGGGAGAGAGACGGGTTGGGGGTCAGAGGGAGAAAATCTCAAGTAGACTTTCCACTGAGCAAGAAGCATAATGCAGGGCTCAGTCCCACGACCCATGAGATCACGACCTGAGCCAAAACCAAAAGTCAGACGCTCAACTATCTGAACCACCCAGGCGCCCTCATCATTTTAGTATTTTTAAAGAAATGTCATATCAGTAAATACACCTTATAGGAAAAAAAATCTTATCACAATTGAATAATTGTATACTTTCATATAAAATACCAATAGAACAAGAAAATTAGGGTTCAAAACAGTATATACTCCAATCCTAGTCAAAAATACACAAGTGAACTGGAAGGATGTTAAATCTGGACAGTGAGAAAGTGGATGATTTCTTTTTTCTGCTTTTTTTCTTCTTTTTCTGCTTATTTTCCAAATGCTTCAATGAGCATGTATAATTGTAACAAGAGGAAAAATGAGTGTCACTTTTTGCGTATATTTATACTTAATGCTCCCTTCTAACACAAACATTCTGTGATGCCATTTGGGGAAAGCACCCTTAAATACCGTGTACACAGCTTCAGTGTGAAGAACCAGAAACGATGGCATCAAGCTCTTGCTCTCACCTCCGTCTGTAGGATGATAAGGATAAGTCTATCCCTGGGGCGCCTGGGGGTTCAGTCCCTAAGCGTCTGCCTTCAGCTCAGGTCATGATCCCAGGGTCCTGGGATCGAGCCCCGCATCGGGTTCCCTGCTCAGCGGGGAGCCTGCTGCTCCCTCCCCCAGTCCCCTACTTGTGTTCCCTCTCTCACTGTGTCTCTCTGTGTCAAATAAATAAATAAAAATCTTTAAAAAAAAAAAAAAAGGAAAATCTAAATTACATACTAGGCATTTAATACATTTTCTAAATGTAGGTGTGCCTAGGAGAATAAATGATATCTTTTGGCCATTTTACTCTTATAATATTTTGGGACTTAATGAGAGTTTTCCTCTAAAATAAGACTTCCTTTAAAGGTGTATTGCCCACAGTTTTCCTTTATTATCAGAAACTGTTTGGCAGCTTTTTAAAAAATATAGCCAAACAATAATGTGACTATTCTGATTTTAACTGTTCAGTAACAATTTTAACTCTGGCAGTCCTATTTTGTAACTAGCAAAGTCTGACCACAAAAAGCCCAATTTTGATAAGTCTGAAATATTGAGAGAACATTTTTATTTAAAACTATCCCAGAATTTCGTGTCCCTGTAAGATAATAAGTTATGTTCTGTTACTCACTGTAAACTTCTACTGAATTGTTTTTAAAAGCTTCCATTTGATCACAATATTCTTTTCAGGACTTGCACTAGTATTTAGAAATAAGTTTTGATTTTGTAAGTTTAAATTAGAACCAGGCTAATTTTCTTGAACTCTAAAATATGTTAAAACGAAAAGGCAACCTACCAAATGGGGGAAGATATTTGCAAATCATACATTTGATAAAGGGTTAATAACCAAAATATAAAAAACCTACACAACTTAAAATCAAAAAACAACCTGATTTAAAAAATGGCCAGAGGCCTGGAAGAAACATTTTTTCACAGAAGACATCCTGATGGCCAACAGGCCCATGGAAAGATGTTCAGCATCACTCACCATCAGGGGAACTGCAGGTCAGAATCGCAGTGAGATACCACCTTACACCTGCCAGGTTGGCTATTACCAAAAAGACCAAAAATAACAATAATAATAATAATAAATGTTGGCGAGCATGTAGAGAGAAGGGAACCACTGTGCACTGTTGGTGGGAATGTAAATTGGTGCAGCCACTGTGGAGAACAGTATGGAGGCGCCTCAAAAAATAAATAATAGAAATACCGTACAATCCAGCAGTCCTATTTCTGGGTTTTTATCAGAGAAAATGAAAACACCCATGTAAAGACATAGTTCATTGCAACATTGTTTACAACAGCCAAGACATGGAAATGACCTAAGTGCGCGCTGATGGATGAATGATAAAGAAGATGTGGTAGAGAGACAGTGGAGAGTACTACTCCGCCATGAAAAAGAACTGTCTCACCATTTGCAACATTATGGACCTAGAGGGTATTAGGCAGCAGCAGAAGTCAGAAAGATATACACCATATGACTTCACTTAACACGTGGAATCTAAAAAACAAATGAACGAACAAACCAAACAGAAACAGGTTCTTAGATACAAGAAACAGACTGTTAGTTACCAGACGAGGGAGGGCTTAGGGGTCGAGTGAAATAGGTAAGGGAGATTAAGATGTACAAACTTGCAGTTAGACGATAAAGACGTAACGGAAATGTAATTTACAGCATAGGGAGTATAGTTAGTGGTACCGTATTAACTTTGGTGACAGGTGCTAGCTAGACTTAACCATGGGGATCATTTTGTAGTATATAAAAATATCAAATCGCTATGAAATACACCTGAAACCAATAGGATATCATATGTCAATTGTACTTCAATTTGAAAAAAAGTGTTAGCCTAGCCAGGGCTGGGCACATAGGAAGCCTTCAGAGCCTGAAGTCCCTGCCGTGGCTCCACGATGGCCTCTGCCCCTTGCCCCGGAGCTGGAGCACAAGAGAGGCCAGCATGTGTTGAATGAAGAAGCACCCTTTCCAACCAGAGGCTGTGTCCCAGCGCCTTGGACCACCCGTGGGTGTCAAATCCTAGCTGCCCACATTCTGGGGTGTGCATCTTGGGCAAGGGGTTTGGCATTTCTGAGCCTCCATTCCTTCTGTAAGATGCGGTCCGTCCTCTCTCTGTGGTTGCCAGCAGCCTATGGGAACCCCGCCCAGCACGCCCAGTAAATGGCAGCCGCTGCTGGTGCCGCTAGCCATCCCTGCTTCCGAGCTGCAGGGCCACTAGGGAAACCAAGGGGCAGGAGCTAGAGCCTGGATTACAAGCAGCCTACAGCAAGCTGACTAAAGCAAAACGGAATGTACTGGAAGGTATTCATGTCCCCAGACTGTGCAGGAAGAATGGGAAGCGAGCATGGAACAGGGCCTCTCCTATGGGCAGGAGGCAAGATCCACTAGGAATATGTCCCAGGAAGGACCACCCACCTACTGTTTCCTGGGTATCCACAGGCAGGGCCAAGCCCTGTGACCGGCCTCCCAGGTGCAGAGCCACGAGAATGAGGCCTCCTTCGGAAAGGACCAGAAGGGACCAGAGAAAGGAGATGGCCTCAAGGGAAACAACCAAGGTCCAAGACCAGCACCCCGAACCCCTGGCTTGCCATCCCTGTGCACAGCAGGGTCTTAAATGTGGCTACCCTTAACCAGGGTAATAATTACTGCGGACATAGCTGACGTGTTGAACAAATTATGTGCTTGAAATTACAAATTGTATTTCTAACACTCGGGGTTCCAAACTATGATATCTTTGCTATTAACACATAAATTAGTCATTTATAGAAATTGCAAGAGAGGACGGGGTGCCTGGGTGGCTCAGTGGGTTAAGCCTCTGCCTTTGGCTCAGGTCATGATCTCAGGGTCCTGGGATCGAGCCCCGCATCGGGCTCTCTGCTCAGCAGGGAGCCTGCATGCCCTTCTTCCTCTGCCTGCCTCTCTGCCTACTTGTGATCTCTCTCTCTCTCTCTCTCTGTCAAATAAATAAATAAAATCTCTAAGAAAAAAAAAAATTGCAAGAGAGGGAAATATATATATGTAGTTGTATATTTATTAAGATATTTACTAAGTCAATTTTATATATATATAGTTTTGTATATACATATATACATAATTCTGTGCTTCATTTCTTGGTTGTCTGAATTTCTTAAAATTCATTTATTATTTGAACTGTTGACCCCACATAACAAAATGAAATTCGTTTCTTATAAAATCTGTCTAGATGAGTACTGGCAGAATCACCCAGAACTCCATGATATTCCCATATACTACGCATCCTCTTTGGCCAAGAAGTGCATGGCCGTGTACCAGACATATGTAAATGCCATGAATGACAAAATCCGCAAACAGATCAACATCAATAATCCCTTTGTTTTCAAGCACATTAGTAACCTCAAGGTGAGTGCTGGGGAGGGACCCGAAAACACAGGTGAGCCAGCAGCACTCATAGCTGCCTGCCATCAATTCCGGGGTGCAGTCCTTCTTGCTGAGGTCACGTTGTTTCTCTAGCAGGCACCATTTTTCTGCAGGAAAACAAAAATTTAGCAACCGGCATTCTTTTCTGCTTAAACAATTTTTGCCACTTTTCCAAGTCTGCATACGTTCTGAGTATTTACTGATTAAGTTGGGTCTCTTTGCCGTAGAAACAGGGAGTCCTGATGAGAAAAATATCTTACATCATATATTAGGTTTTTCTAATCTTGCTCTAACCTAATCATCTTTTTTGGATTCCCACTGCAAATTCATTTCTTGGATGAAAACTTTCATGTTTACTTTTGTAGAGCATTCAATAAACAATAAAATCTGATTTTCTTTAGTTAAAAAAATAGTTTGAGGGGCACCTGGGTGGCTCAGATGGTTGGACATCTCCCTTCAGCTCAGGTCCTGGGATCGAGCCCCATGGAGGGCTCCTAGCTCAGCGGGGAGTCTGCTTCTCCCTCTCCCTGTGCCTCTCCTCCTGCTCATACTCTCTCTCTCTGTCTCAAATTAATAAATAAAATCTTTAAAAAAATAGTTTTGGAAAAATATTGTTTTATTAAGACTAATGCTTTAATCTTAATAAATAACGCACCAAACAATTCAGGTTATAAGTCATCTTCTAGTTATAAATGGGCTCTATTCATAAAATATTATTTTTTGAATTAATTTTTAAGAATTAGAGCCAAGTTTTCCCTAGAAACAATGTGACCTTTTTGGTTAGATTTCTAGGCCATTGTGAGCAGGGAAAATTCTTTCCGAGTTCTATCTTGGACAGATAGAAAGCCGTTTGACCCTTACTTTTTTCCTTCCTGCCATCTAGCAATGAAAATGGTCCTATTACTGCCCATTAATACCAGTAGGAGATTTAAAAGGTCAGCGTGGGAAAAAAAAAAAAAAAAGGTCAGCGTGAACTAACTGCCTTTTATCACTTTGTTCTCCTTTCATTCCTAGCCTAAATTATTTAGGAACTTAGAAATTGGACTTAAAATATTTACTATTCTCATCGAGGCCCTTTCAGTAGTGTGATTAATCTTTTTACCTAGCTTTTTGTTATTCTTTAAAAACGAGGAATGCCTTGCCAAACCCTGGTACTCAGCATGCCTTTACCATTTCTTTTTCCCCTCTTAGAGCATGGATCATTTCGATGACATTGGTCCCAGCGTCGTCATGGCCTCCCCAGGCATGATGCAGAGTGGCTTATCCAGAGAGCTCTTTGAAAGCTGGTGCACGGATAAGAGGAACGGCGTCATTATAGCAGGGTACTGTGTGGAAGGGACACTTGCCAAGGTCAGCCATGGTCTTAGACCACCGTGTTATTCCTAATCAGACTTGCCAAGGGGCACATTAAAGCCTGAGAAGCCCCCATCCGGTCGCAGTAAAAACTATGGGAAGGAACCTATTTGAGACAAATGCAAAAACATGGATGCCCTCATTCACTGAAGAAGTTGTTTGCCAATGTGTGTTCTCTTGAAAAGTCACAGAAGGCGTTTGGGTCGATTGCCCATCTTCCTATTGATACGCACGGTCGATGCTAACTCTTGGGGATGTACACATGGTAGGAAGTGCGTGCAGAGTTCCAAAGGCCGTTTCTGAACATCCAAGCATCACATCTTCTTATCTCCTCCTTCTAGAATTTGTCTTATTTTTTAAAATACCTTGTGATTCCCCATTTTGACCGTTTTTTACTACTTTAGGGTATTCTCTAAGTCACACAGACAATGTTGGCCATGCATTTAAAATAGATTTCCAGAACAGAAACACATCTGTCTGAAAAGTGACTTTTTAGAGCAGGAGAATAGCTGGGAATCCAAATTTGCCTTTCTGGCCATAAGTTACAGTTGCCACTTCCAATACTCCAAGTTCATTGAATTTTGGTTAGCCTGCTTACTTTCCTGATTAAATATTTGCTCGGCCAAGAAAATAAGTATTTGATATTTACTAAGTCAATTGTTAGAATGTTTTTGGTGCTAAAGGTCCCAAATTAAGTGTAAGAGTTTGTGGCTGCATTAACAAATGGAAAATGTACTTTTCTTTTTTGATCAGGTAGTTTATTTGGTTTGTTTCTTTTATTTTTGTTTTGTTTTGTTTTGTTTTAACAGCATATCATGTCTGAGCCAGAAGAAATCACTACCATGTCTGGACAGAAGTTACCACTGAAAATGTCTGTTGATTACATTTCTTTCTCTGCTCACACAGATTACCAGCAAACCAGTGAATTCATTCGTGCTTTGAAACCGCCTCACGTGGTTAGTCTGTGATTTTGACTTTATAACATGAAAGGGGAAGAAAACATACCCAGTGAACTGCAGCTGGTTTTCAGATCAAGCCCTGCTAATCACTAAGGTAGCCCTTTTCACAGAGCGTTTCTGGGAGCACTGGATCTGGCCTTTGCAGCTCCCGGCTGAGTTAGGCAAGCTGTGCTGTCTGTCTCCATGGACCCAAGGTCCCTCATCAGATCCCCTAATCCCACACCCAGTGCTCTTTCTGTCATTTTCTGCGGCCTCCCCAGTAATTGAAGAGTACAGGCTTTTTGCTTGTGACTGCTTGTTTTGAATCCCAGCTCCATCTCTTACATGCTGGGCAACCCTGGGCAGGTTACTTAACCTCTCTGTGCCCCATTTGTAAACACGGATGACAGTGCCTCATAAGGTAATCATGAGGAAGGAATGAGAGAACATAGATCCAAAGCATGTAATATGGTGCCTGGCATGGAGTAAATGCTTAGTACTATGGAAAGAAGAAAAAGACAAATCATAATAGTAAAAACTAAAGTTCTAAATAGATAAGAAATCACATAGCTCCTTACTGATGTGATTTGTTGATATTTTTAAGTTTCACGTACTACGAAAATAATTCTGTTTTGGTGGGATTGGGGAGGGATAAGGGGAAAGCTTAAAAAAACATTTTGTATTTTTAATCAACAGAACACTTGGGGAATGTTGGGCGGGGAGGAATAGATGATGTACCCTTTCTAGATTTATTGAAAAGTAGTTTAGAGGATACAGCCTTTTGCTGGTTGTTTTTCCCCTTAATTTTTTTCATTGCAGTAAAGTATATATAGCATAGAAGTCACCGTTTTAACCATTTTTAAGTGTACAATTCCTTGGCATGAATCACATTCGCAGTGTCGTACAAACCCCCTATTCCCAAACTTTTTCATCGCCCCAAACAGGAACTGTACCTGCTCAACAGAAATTCCCCCATTTCCTCCTCCCCAGCCCTAGGTAACTTCCAGTTTACTTTCTGTCTCTCTGAATTTGCCTGGCCTGGATAGTGCATGTCAGTGAAATCCTACAGCACTTAACAGAATGCGTTCAAGGTCCATCCGTATTGTAGCACGAACCAGACCTCCTTTCCTCTGTGCAGGTGAACTGCATTCCATTGTACGGATCAACCACACGCAGGCGCACGGTCTACACGTGCGGCGGTGAACACCGGCCTCGGCATCTGTTCTCACTGTTCTCACTTCTTCAGCGTGTATACCGAGGAGGGGGCTTGCCGGCTCGGAGGGCCATTCAGCTCCCGAATCAGCTGCACCATTCTGCGTTCCCATTTCCCCATATCCTCGCCAACACTTGTCATTTGCCTTTTTGTAATCACAGCCGCTCCTAGTAAGCGTGGAACGGCATCTCGTTGTGGTTTTGATTCTCACTTCCCCTAGTGACTCATGGTGTCGAGTGTCCTTTCGTGTGCTCTTCTGTTAGTTTTTGAGTTCTTTCTAGCCTGGGAGTCCTCACAGGGGTTTCCCAGTGCCCCTTACTCAGTCCGCAGAGTCTTCGGTGGAGAAAAATCCCTCACCTACTTTTTAGCTTCGTGAACTGTCGAATCTCATGACAGTGCGGGTTCCTCACAGGGGTTCCCTCGTGTGTGTGGTTCGTGGAAATGCTCCCGCGTGTTAGAGCCAGGGGGCAGTTGCTGTATCGCGCTCTCTGTCGGCTCTCACCGCCTCATCCTCAGTCCCGTTTCATTGCTCTCCAGGCTCTTCCTGGAGAGTTTAAATTCCTGGATTGAACTCAGTGCTTACTTTCCTTCAGTAACCAGGTCAGCAAAAGTATATCTCCGTGATAGAAGAACAATAGTTAGTGGTGACAATAACGGCTAGCGTGTATTATTTACCCTGTGCCAGGTACTGTACTCATGTTATAAGTAATCTCTACACCTGACATGGTGCTCGAACTCACAACCCCAAGCTCAAGAGTCGACTCTCTACCGACTGAGCCACTGGGCACCCTGTACTCTGGCTTACATGTATCAACTTGCTTACCCCTTACAACCAACAGCTATTTGTAGATGAGAAGACTGAGATGTTAAGCAACTTGCCCGAGTTGACATAGCTTGGAAGTGCTTAAAGAGCCAGCATTTATGTTTGAATGCCAGGCCTCAAGGCCAGGGCTCTTTACTCAGCCATATGCCTCTGCCTAGTAGTGATGCCAGGTGGGCTTCTGTGAGCCCAGGCGAGAAATCATCTACCAGGAGTCTGTAGGTTAAGAATGATCTGTCTTGTAAACTACAGATTACAAAAGTGAATGGAAAGAGACCGGCATCTAATAGAGTTATTGTAAATACCCTTCAAAGACTATTCATATGTTTCTGAACTATTTTAATTTGGTATTACTATAATAAATGGAAGAAAATACCAGAAGTCTTTTTCTTCCCCCATAAGAAGCTTCTTTTGAAAGTCTTGTATTAAGAGACCTAAAGAAAACTCTGCATTAGTAAGAGTAGCATTGGATTCATACAAGAATCCTGCATCTAAAGCCGGCACGGGTTATAGACGTCACGTGGTGCAGCCTTATAGAAGAAGGGTCTTTACTCTCCTTTAAAATAGTTCCGCTTCAGGATTTTTAAAGCCAAACAGAATGAAAATAACTGTGCAAGTTTGATTGATAGGAGGTCCTTCAAAGTTGTTAAGTTTAATAACGTCAAGTATATGTCTGTTTCACATATTGAAGTCAGATAGGGGCCATCGTAAAGCTGAACTCAGGATGTTTCCCTGTGCTCTCTTACATTCATTCTGTGTAGATTTTAGTCCATGGAGAACAGAACGAAATGGCCAGATTGAAAGCAGCCCTGATTCGAGAATATGAGGACAACGATGAAGTTCACATAGAGGTTCATAATCCTCGGAATACAGAAGCTGTGACCTTGAATTTCAGAGGAGAAAAACTAGCCAAGGTAAAAAGGTTGTGGTTTCCAATCTTATGGCCTTTCTAAAGGGAAATGTATGCTTCTTAAAAATAATAGACTTCTTTTCGTCAAAGCAAGATAATGTCCTTAATGTTGATTTCTGTCTACTTAGTATAGTAGAAGAATTTTATCCGGATGCTTTTTTAGGTCTTCTTCTGGTTCTACTAATTCATTTCTTCACATAGAAAGTTTTCAAGTACATTAGATCTTAGTACAGTTGAATTCGATAGCTTTGTTTTCTAGTTTTTGTTTTTGTTTTAAGATTTTATTTACTTTTGGAGAGTGGAAAGAGAGAGGGAGAATGAGAGGGAGAAGCAGACTCCCTGCAGAGCAGAGAACACAATGCGGGGCTCGATCTCAGGACCCTGGAATCATGACTGGAGCTGAAGGCAGATGCTTAACTGACTGAGCCACGCAGGCGCCCCCGCCTCAAGGTTTTTATTAGGCCATTATGCATTATCAACCTTCAAGAAATATAGTAAGCAGCATTTAAAAAATTTTTTAGAGGCGTGCCTGGGAGGCACAGTTGGTTAAGTGTCCAACTTTTGATTTCAAATGCCTAATGGTCGTCATTATGATTATCTGAATAATTGCATTTTCTAAAATTCTATTTCCTCCTTCTCCTTTTTTTTTTTAATAGGTCATGGGCTTTTTAGCAGACAGAAAACCAGAACAAGGCCAGCGGGTCTCGGGAATACTTGTTAAAAGAAACTTTAATTATCACATACTCTCTCCTTGTGACCTCTCCAGTAAGTATACTATTAATTGTCAAATATAAATTGATTTTCACATTGTAGGAATATCTATGAAAACTTCTCTTCCTAATGGCCAAATTTTAAGTAACAGCCAAGTAATAGAAATTGATGAGTTAATAATCCCTGTAGCTTTATTGGGGGCGAGGAGAATCTTCCTTGAACTATTTAAATGTTTGAATTCTTTGTGAACTTTTTTCCTTAATTGGGAGAATAAGTTCACCTCTAAGGTTAATCGCTCCTGCTGACCCTTGACAAGCCTGTTTTCCACCTTTCACAACGGAGTCGTGGTACTTTTATTTTCCGAAGTAACCGTGGACGCCCCCCACATACATCTGTTTTGATCCTCAAGACCTAGACTTTTACATCATTTGCTGGGCCTTTATGTTGTGTGCCTGTGTAAATGCTGGGGGCCAGTACTTTTGCAGTAAATATGGTATTATGTTAAATAACTGTGCTCCGTTTTATGCAGATAGCACTAATAGAGTATGAGTGCTTTATGAAAGGATAAGAAAAAAGAAAAATAAAAAAATACACAAAGTTTTTTAAAAAGGAGAGATTGTGACCAGGCCAGTGAATAGAACAAAGTGATACACTAGATTTAAGGTGTATTTTGGTCTGTTAGAAGAAACTACATCCCAAAATTTTAAAGAAAGAAAAACTTAGATATATATTAAAACTAAGGTTAAATACAATGAAGTGATAGAATATGACTGTCAAAATGAAAATTTAAAAAAATTTTAAAAAAAAGAATTGATAAGAAGTTGACTGAAAAAGGAAAGAAGAAAAATTTTAAAAAAAGAAATAGAAAAAAAATATTATAAAAAAAATTCAACTTTGAAAGACTAGAGGATCATGGTGAAAAGCCATGAATTCTCTGTGCTGTATTCCCCTAGCTCTGGAATTTGGCGGTTCTCATTGATTGATGAACTTGGTCTTGGCTGGATGTTCTTGCTGATCTTCTGGAGGAGGGGTCTCTTGCAGTGATTCTCAAATGTCTTTGCCCAAGGCAGAATTGCACCGCCCTTGCCAGGGGCCAGGCTGAGTAATCCACTCAGGTTCACTCTCTGGAGCTTTTGTTTCCTGAACACTTTCTGCTTTCCATACAGCTTTGGAGGATGAGGATAGGTGGCCTCCCAATCTCCGTCCCAGAGCTGAGAGCTCAGGGCCCCACTCCTCAGTGCACCCTCAGAGGAAAGCAGTCAATCCCTCCTGTCTCCCTGGTCTCTGGCCGCACTCCGTGCTCACCAGGCCTATGACTGAGCATTTCTGTCTCTTGCGCATGGCCCCGTTTGGAGTTTCCAAACCTAGCAGATTCCTGTGGCGTGCTCCCTCGCCGCTCCTCCCGGAGGAGGAAGGAGGAGGTCTCCCAGATCTACCACTTGTGGGGTTCCTGCTCAAAGACCAGAGGCCTAAATGTGCCTCGGATCACGGTTTATGGTGACTCCAAGCTGAGAGTCCCCTCCTCAGCTCCGTCTCTGCAGCTGACTTCCCCGCTCTGATACATGGGAGCTCTGGCACAGTCAATCCCAGTCTTCCTGTCACCCCAAGGGTCCTGAGACCACACTGTCCCAGTGAGGGTTCCACCCCCTGCTTAGCCACTGGAGTGACGTCCCTTCATGGAGCAGACTTCTAAAAGTTCCAATTTTGTACTCCCCTCTTCTCTCACTTGCTGGTGGCCGGCTGACGGAGGATCCCCCCGCTCACCCCACCTGACCCCACCCTCGCAGTCTATCTTCCCATATATCTCCTCAGATTCACCTCTCTGCACATCGTGCCTTCCAGAAAGTGGTCGCCTTTCTGTTCCTAGAATTGCTGGTATTCTTTTCTTCCATCTCCTGTGGAATTTGTAGGTTTTCAGAATGGTTTGATAACTATCTAGCTGAATTTCTGGGACCAGATGAAATTTAGATCTGCTCCTCCACCATCTTGGACCTGGCCTGTAGAAGGACAAGGAATGCAGCATTTAGGTATTCCTCTGTGAGCTAGGCCAGCCGTCAGCTTTAGCGCATGATGCAGTGGGATATAACTTGTTCCCCTCTCCAGCGGTGAGTGCGGTCTTTGTCTGAGCCATGGCCCTGTGCCCTGGAGGACCAGAGATGCGCTACAGAGGCCAGCCCCAGCCCCTGGAAAGCTGCCTCATGAAAGAAGCATTCTTGTCCAGAGCTGGTCACAGCGCTTATAAGTGACACAGAGAAGTGCCTAAGTATACGAGGAGAGAACAGGCCCAGAAGAGTCAGGAAAGGTTTTGCAGACCAGGTAGCACATGTACCCAGTGGTGAAGGATTGTCAGGAGTGGCCAAGCCCAGAAGACAGCAGAGCACAGCTGGCGTGCTGGCTTGGAGCCCTGCAGGGACCCGATGTTTTCAGGGCAGTGAGGCTGCTGTGTTATAGCCGAAGCATAAGCTAACTAGTCGGGGAGCAGGGTCAGCATAGGGAGTTAAGGGGGGAAATATAGGGTGGGGATAAATTAAGTAGTACCTTATACACTTTCTGAAAAACATGTTCTTATTTACCTTGCTTTAACTTCCCTCTGTCCCTGTACATGCAGACTGTAGGTTGCAGATTGTATTTTGTGTGACCAGCATTGTTACTTAAAGTATATTTATTCTGATTTCCTCTTCAGATTATACTGACTTGGCCATGAGCACTGTGAAACAGACCCAAGCCATTCCCTATACCGGTCCTTTTAATTTGCTTTATTACCAGCTACAGAAATTGACAGGTGTGTATATTTATTAAAATGCACCAAATTGTTTTCTGCTTTGGAGTAAGCTACATATATACTTGGGAAAGGATGATATTTAACTTGGGTAGTGGTCTCAATTTGCACAAATTTTATTTGCACTTTGCTTGGACATATTATCAGCTTAAGGTGAATTTTTGAAAATGTACTCATAAATTTTTTAATTGTGTTAGACTTCTTATCCTTGATTCACTGAAAATTCTAAAAACATCAGTAATCTTTGCTCCTTGTGTTTAAAATCTGCCTTTGTAAACTATTGCTAAATTTCATCTATTTTCTTATTCAGAAAATAAGTTTTCTGGTTCCATCAAGTACTAGTCTATATAGCAGGTTTTACAAGTATGCATGACCACTGGCCAAAGGTCAGTAAAAGGCCAGTAAACCTATTCTCTTTTCATATTAGACCATTCTGAGTTAGAGATTTTTGTGCATGAACATAAGGAGGGGCAATGACTAGGTTAAAAGGTGCGGATTCCCTCTAATAAGCAAGAACATTTTGAGTAACAAATTATGTTTTCTATTAATATGCTGTTCATAATTCAGATAGCAAAATACAACCATAAAATAAACCAGTAGAAAGAAAATCTTTTTTTTTTTTTTTACTTCAGATCCTCATATTAGAATTATAGGTCTTAACACAGAAAGTTAATAAAATATGTCTCGATTAACCCTTAATTAAGAGATTCCTGGGAGGACCAGAAAAATCTCCTCTTTGATAGCGGAATATTCCTATAGAATGATGAAGGCAGAAGTGACTGGTTGGTAGAGGCTGACTAGTCTCATGTTAAATTTTAAGATGCTAGTGGCTAAATCTCTTCTATAAACACAAATGTTTGACAGTCACCAGAGTTAGTGACTAATAAAATGTTGAAGGTCCAAGGTAAATCCTGCCTCATTATATGAATTTTTTTAATACATGTTGAGATCTTTCAGTTGCTACAAGCAGTTTACATAAAACTTAGTTATTTGAAATCTGACCACATAAGTGAGTAAATTAACTTTTTCATTGTGTATCAAGTTTATTTCCACTGTCTCTATACACAGAGGAATAATGATGCTTCTGGAAAATTATCAGAAAATTATCTACATCTTGATGTTCTTTTTTTCAGGTGATGTGGAAGAATTAGAAATTCAAGAAAAACCTGCTCTGAAAGTATTCAAAAATATCACTGTCATACAGGAGCCAGGAATGGTGGTATTAGAAGTAAGATAAAATCATTTACCTTAACAAGGAGGGGGAAAATTTTAAGACTTCACATATAATCGTAGAGAAAATTTGTTTCTTCTCAATCAGGAAAAATATATGTGTATGTGTGCATATTTTTCTTACCCAGATCAGCTTTAAATATGACACAGCTGAGCATTTTCTATATAGTTCCAATAATATAGAAACTAACATTAGGGGCACGTTAGGTGACTCAGTCTGTTGAGTGTCCAACTCTTGATCTCACCTCGGGGTTTGATCTCAGGGTCGTGAGTTCAAGCCCCACATTGGGCTCCACACTGGGTGTGGAACCTAGTTAAAAAGAAGAAAAATGAAGTGAAACAAATATGAAATTAAGACTTAATATTTAGTATGTGTAGTGAATATAGGTCTCATATGAGAAGTCTCAACTAATTTTGTGATAGCCCTGGATATCTTCAGTTATATCAAAAGAGCCAATATTCTCAAGATAAAAATCAAATTCTATTACATTGAAACCAATAGACTTGTCCTGTAGCACTCTTTAGAGAGTGGAGTTTCAAAAATTCAAATAAGTAATATTAAGATGACCTAATACACAAAGGCTAGAAACCATTGAGTATGGTTCCTACTATTAAAATTTTAAATTCCTACTGGTAGAATTTGGAACCCAGACACCAAATTAATTTGATGGTTGATTTTAATAACTTGGCATCTGTTAAGTTTGAAGAAGGACTTTCAGAGTGAATCCTGGAAATAAGTGATCCAGGGAGATACCTCATCTGTTTCTCTGCCTTGAGGTAGAATCTGATGTAACTTCCTCATCTAGATGGTCTGCTGTTCTTTTCTTACGCATTTTTTTTTTTTAAGATTTTAGCCATTTCTTTTAGAGAGAAGGAGAGAGAAAGCACGTTTGCACAAGCTGGGAGAGGGACAAAGGGAAAGGATCTTTTTTTTTTTTTAAGATTTTATTTATTTATTTGACAGAGATAGTGAGAGAGGAAACACAAGCAGGGGGAGTGGGAGAGGGAGAAGCAGGAGCCCAATGTGGGACTCGATCCCAGGACCCTGGGACCATGACCTGAGCCAAAAGCAGACGCTTAATGAGCCACCCAGGTGCCCCAAAGGGAAAGAATCTTAAAGCAGACTCCCTGCTGAGTGCAGAGCCTACACTCAGGGCTCGATCGCAGGACCCCAAGACCACGACCTGAACTGAAATCAAGAGTCGATGCTCAACAAACTGAGCCCTCCAGGTACTCTACACATTAGGGAAGGCACTTGTTTGTTCCTGAAATAATTCACCTGGTCCCACACAAGGAAAACTGTCTTGGAGCCCTGGGCTTGTGCAGGAGCAAGGGGTCCTAAGCTTCGTGTGGGAAACAAAAGGAAGTGTTTAAAAATGCTGCTGTGTGCTTATGAAACCCGGTGCTCAGGGATCTGCTTTTGAATCCCAGTACTGGAGTTACTGCTGGGTTAGCTCATGCAAGTGACCTCTGTAAAATGAAAGTGTTCTGAGGGTCAGGTGAGGGGATGCCCATAAAGCCCTTGCCCCAAAGGAAGTGCTCAGCACATCTTAGAAAAGCCCAGCGTTGTTAATTTCAGGTTAGTTTCGCAGTCAGGGAGAATGCTGGGATCAGAAGTCCAGTGTGTACAGTCTGTGGTTGATCGGGGAGCGTTCACGGCTTTTGTGGTCGGCCTATTCACACCTTCCTGATTCTGCCTTTTGCTCCGCAGTGGCTGGCAAACCCTTCCAATGATATGTATGCAGATACAGTGACAACCGTGATACTGGAAGTCCAGTCCAACCCGAAAATAAGGAAAGGTATGGAATGATTGCATTTTGATCAATTAAATCTTTCATGCCTCCCATGGTCTGTGAGTTAAAAAGCAGCAGACAGAATCCTAGAACTTGAAATCTGCTTGTTCCCCTCCTATAGCCTTCAAGATACAATATGTGCAAAACACTGCGTGTTACTTATATTTTACTTTATTTCTTGTCCTGGGTCTTTATTTGTGCTGTTGCCCAAAGTCTGGTTGCCGTGAACACTAAGATAAAACTCCTTAGTCACAGTCCTCTCAAAAACAATTTAATCAGAAATTCCAAACTATTGCTAAACGGAGCCAGGATGTCTAGTGAGAAAATCGGTGGCCCTATTGGGGTTCAGTGAAACCTATGGAACAGAATGCAATCTCCCTTTAGGGCAATTTTGCAGTCACTTTATGTTTCCTTTTCTAAGTTGCCATTTTCAGTCAAAGAAGACACTAGGGAAGATATCTGTGTTATTTCTTTACAGTTGTACCTATTTTATACATAATTCAGAGTAACGCTTCACTGGCATAGAAGGTAACCGTTGGAGAATTCGGGGAAGCCTCCGAGCCTTTACGCTTCTTGCAGTACCAGGTCTTGTCCTCTGAGAGAACGGTTCTCTTTCGTGAAATTACAAAAAATTAACAAGTAGGTAGTCTTTGATTGCAGGAAGAAAAAAAACGTTTCACTGGATACTTAATAATTATCCATCGTCTTGTAACTGACTGCGTCTATATAATGAAATGAATAAATACCTAGACTAAGCTAAATTACTCATCTGAGGTACTGGTAAGCGTTTGAATTCGTTTTGAGGAATAGTAAAAAGTGGTGAAAATGCTCATCTGGACACCGCTGGTGACTTGTGTTAGTTGAACTGGCTCGTGGGGAACGGTCACCCCTGTATGTGTGTCACGCAGCGGAGGGAGCAGTGCGTCTCCACGAGCCGCGGAAGCCCAGCACACCCGGGGTTCCCCCGGGGTCTCCCTCTCCGGTCTGGGCCCCCGAGGGCACAAGTATGCACATGACAGAGCAGCCCGAAAGGCCATTGTCAGGTTTTTCTTATTTTACTATTTTACATTTTTCTTATCTCAGGTGATAAAAATGTAAAAGGCCAAGCACCGGGTGGGGCTGTGTGGGAAGGAGGATCTTCCTCGTGTGGATGTCCCACCCCATGAGTGGTGGCACGGTGAGGGGCGGTGACGTGAGGGACAGAGCGAGGGGCAGGGAAGGAGAAGGAAAGGCGCACTGTTCAGGATGGACGCCCGCTTCCCCGAGAACCCAGCCGGCCTTCCCTCTGCGTCTCAGGTTCGGTCATTCCCGATGAGATCGCCCAGGACCGGATCACTTAACCTCCCGGGCTCCCCTGTGTTCACTGTGTTGTGATAACCTTTGTGTAAGATGAAGTCTATCTTGTGATATAATCACGCCATGTCAGTATTCTTGTCAGATACTTGTGTACTTTTCTGGAAAGTAAGACATTCTCTGCAAAACGGTGTGTTTCTAGGCGGGCGCATGTGCCAGGGAGTCCGCGGGGCCGTGTCCCGTCTTGGCCACCCTGAGCCCAGTCCACGCCGTGAGGGAGTCCGGGGGCCACGGGGCCTGAGACCACCAGCTGTGTTGTCTAGATGCCGTCTGCATTGGTGACAGAGCCGCTGTGTAGTGACGGGGTTGGGAAACGAAAACGTGATCACCAGATGCCTCCCAGCTGGCAGAGCAGGAAGGAGCGGGAACTGCCGCCGAGGGGCCGAGGGGTCGGGTTTCCTGGGGCGCCTTTCTCTCCGGTCTCCGGGCCAGAGCGGAAGTGTGCCTTCACTCTGATCTGCGCTTCGGCTGTTCTATTCTTAGTGATCCATTTTTAAAAACATTAGTAACGAAGCACACGTAGCTCCGAAGGTTAGCCTCTGGGCACTTCACAGGGATTCACTGCGGAAAAGTTAGAAGAGGGTTTTCCGTGAGTCAATTGTGCCGAATTAGCAGCCTGCCCTGTGTTCCCTGGTTCTTCCCTGCCTCGTGCTGGATTCAGAAGAGGTGCCTGCAGAGCTAACATTCATTTGGCAAATATTTATCGAGCACCTTCGGTTGGGCAGGGCCATTTCTGGGTGCTCAGGGCACAGCTGCGGACATCGCAGCCGGCGACGCCCTGGGAGCTGGGACTCTGGTGGGCGCGGGGCCCCTTCACGGGATTCAGAGCAGAGGCAGACGGGTGGGGTTTTATGGACCATTTTAGGGACTGTGGACTTGTAGTCTGAGGGAAGCGGGTTACAGTGTAAGGTTTTTAAAGGACTAGGCTGGTGCTCGCTGAGAGACTGGGAGGATGAGTTAGAAAGCAGGTGTTTCACTGGGGGCTCTTGCGGCCCTGCGGGTCGGGGGCTGGCAGGAAGTGCTTGGGTTCTGGAGATACGCCGAAGGTCAAGCCCGCAGTCTTTCCTGCTGGGTCAGATACAGAGGCTGAGAGAAAGCAGACAAGATGAATTTTAAAGAGAGAAGACAGTGACCCAAGGAGTGTTTGTGCTACATTAGCCTGGAAAGCTGTCACCCACAGGGCGAAGTGACAAGGTTTTTAATAAGCAGGACTTGCTCCTTCAGAAGATGAAAAGTAGCACGAGGTCTGACACACTCCCTCTTTCCTTTTGCTGCGTGGGGAAGTGGAGGCCGTTTGTCCGTTACATTTATTGTATAACGAATTGACTTTCTCCCGTCCAGACTCAGTATTTGGACTTCCTAGAGCAGAATCAGCAACCGGGGCCACAGGCCAAGTCCATCCCTCCCCGTATTCGTAAGGTTTTATTGGAGCACGGCGAATGCCTGTCCGCGTGCGTGCCGTCCGCGCTGCTTTCCGAGCGACCAGAGCAGAGACGGGCCCGCCAAGCCTCGGCCACGATCGGGCCGCTTACTCAAGTCGGCCGGGTGTGTTCTGGAGAGGCCCGCTGCGAGCGGGCTGGTTCTGCTTTGCCAGCATTTCGCCCCCTTTTCATCACTCAGCTTGCTGAGGCGCGGGTCCGGATTCTGGAAACACCGCTCGTGTTTGTATCTGTGTGTGTGTTTAGCCCCAACTTCAGTTTCTGTATTCCCTTGTTCTCATCGAGGACGCGCCGCCAAGCTGAAGCATTTTCAAAATGTGTTCCTTTAAGTTCTTCTGTTCATTCCATTCTGTCCTTCTGTTTGGCCCCGCACCTGTTTTCTGCACGTCCGAGTCGTGGCCCACACCCCCGCTGGGGGCCCGCGTGCAGAGGTGACTGTGTGATTTCACGTTGTACGTCTATGATCTCATGGATCTGAGGAGTTTGTCGTAAATATTAGTGATAAATAAGCAGATATGCAGACGTGCGCTCAGAGTTTGGAAAGTTTCGATAGTTTCATAGCTTAGATATTTCTTAGTGTATTTTATGAGATTTTATGCGTCAGTTAAATGCTTGTTTAATACTTAACAGAATTAATGATTATAATTAAAGTATAAAGTTGTGTTGCATAGCTTTCTTGGCTGGCATTGGGTTTGTTATATAATCAATTAAAACTCAAACTATTTCAACATAAGGAAAAAAACTTTGCAACTGTGGCTGTGATGGATGGTTAACGGCACTTCTTGCGATCGGTTTGCTGCGTATACAAATAGCAAATCATTGTGTTGTATACCTGAAATTAATATGATGTTATATGCCAGTAAGATCTGCATTTTTAAAAAAGAAGGGAAAATCTCATGAATTAAAAGCAATCAGATTACCTGTAGTCGACAGAATAATTTAGGAGAAATGACAGTGTGGCTTTTTTTCCACAGAGTAGATTCGCTGCAGTCGACTTGAAAACACACATGGCTCCACAAAGAAACATCATGTTCTTTAGCTATAAGCCCCCACTCAAGACAGCCACTAATCTGCTTGCTTCTTTTTTCCCTCCCACTTTCTCTCTCTCTGAATTTTCCTCTTCTGGACCCTTCATAAAAATGGAATCATCATACACGGTTTTTTGTGACTGGCTTCTTTCACTTCGCATAGTGCTTCTAAGTTTCATCCATGTGGTAGCACCAATCAGGACTTCATTCCTTTTCACGGCAACACAATTTTCCATTTTATAGACATACCGCATTTTGTCTCTCCGTTCCTTAGTTGATAGCCATTGGGGTTGTTCCTCCCATTTGGCTGCCATGGATAATGTTACTCTCGGCATTTGTGTACGTGTTTTCGTGGAGACGTGTTTTCACTTCTCTTAGGTCTACGCTGGTAGTAGAGCTGCTGGGTCACGTGCTAACTGAATGTTTGACTTTTCGAGGAACTGCCAGACAGTTCTGCACGGTTTTGCTGCTGGTGATGGGCGGGGAGGCCCTTCCTGATGTCCCGGGTCCCAGGGGCACACCTGAAACTCCACATCACCCTCCTGAGCCGTCAGGTTACTCTGTTTTGGGGAAGGGGAAGCTAAGTAGTCTAACTGGCTCATGATGTTAAAGAGTACTTTTATTAAAATCACTATAGGTGCATTATATATCGTAGAATGCAAAAGTTATATCATGTTTTAGGTAAAACAAAAGCTCCAGAGATCTCTGAGCCTGGAACGTCTCTGGGAGTCCCGAGTTACAAGTTCACTTCCGCTGAAAAACGAGATGCGGAAAAGTTTTGAGGAACATTGCAAATAAATTGTAAAATGTAACATTACAAAATAAATGTCATCTTGGTGGTTCTGTATTTAATAAGTACGAAAGACAAAATGATGAAAATAGCAGTTGGGCCTCAGCAGGTAGGTGCTGTGTTTGCGACCTGAAGGATTCCATAGTTGATCACCTTATCTTCTCAGTAACTAGCCGTGTTGATTATTGACTCAGAAACTAGTCTAAATAAGAATTTGGAAATTGAACTCTGTTGCTTTTTTTCCCCCAGGTGTGGTGCAAAAGGTTTCCAAAAAGTTAGAAATGCACGTTTATAGCAAGCGGCTAGAGATCATGCTCCAGTAAGTATTGTCCCCGCTATTGCCCCGCGAGGGCTGCCGAGCCGAGGGCGGGAGAGGGAGGCCAGGATTTGGTTCTGGCCCACCGACGGTGGCGAAGCTCAGGTCACTTAACCGCCCTGATGTCTGGGTCTGGGTCTTTAGAGTGGTTTGAACGGCGTCCTTCCAGCTAACACTCTAGCTAGTTCCAAGTACCCGTGACCTTAGTTAGCCATTTCTGGCACAGCGACTAAGATTCACCCATCTTTACTAAGGACGAGTACTAAACTCTTCACCTGGTGTTACTGTGCCTTTACAAATTATTATATATATACTCCTTAAATATATTCTGTTCTGCGTTGAGTGGTTTTCTTCTGGACTCTTCTCAGATAATAAGTCTGTAAACTATGAATTACCTTTAAACTCAGTATTTTTCTAAACACCAGATATTAGGTATTTCCCCTTTTCTCAAGTCCTCTTTTAAAAGACTGATTTTTAGGGGCTCCTGGCTGCCTCAATCAGTGGATCATGTGACTCTTGATCTCGAGGTCATGAGGTCATGAGTATACCCCACAGTTGGTGTGGAGCCTCCTTAAAATAAAAATTTTTTTAAATACAGATTCGGGTTTTTCCCCTCAGGTAAAATAATCACTTGCATTATAGGGGATAACAACATTTAAGCAATGTATTATGCCAAGAAAAGGAAAACTAAAAGATTCGAGTTTAGTTTTTTTTTTTTTTTAAAGATTTTATTTATTTATTTGACAGAGAGAGAGAGAAATCACAATTAGGCAGAGAGTGAGGAGGAAGCAGGCTCCCTGCCGAGCAGAGAGCCCGATGAGGGGCTCGATCCCAGGACCCTGAGATCATGACCTGAGCCGAAGGCAGAGGCTTTAACCCACTGAGCCACTCAGGCGCCCCGATTCGAGTTTAGTTTTATAATTTCCACATCTACCACAGTGCCTCGAACATAGTATCTCTCAGATTCTTATTGAATAGGTGACTGCTTCTACTTTTTTTTTTCCACTTTTACTGACTGCCTCTGTTTTTATATTGAGAGTTACTTGACTAGACATCTTAACAGCGAAAGGTGCTCTGCATGTTTGGAGGTTTGAGGTTAACATTTCTATTCCTTCCTTTCCCCCAGCTTCCTTGCTGACAATCTTTTAAGGCAGCCAATTAGTAGCTTTTAAGAAATGGATAGGCTTTCAGGGGTGACCTGGCTAGAAGAAGCTACCACGCGTCTTCAGAAAAATGTTCTTGGTGCTGCCATTTTGATCTTAAAAAGCATCCCTGTCGTACAGACCGGAAGCTGCTCACAGGGCTTGATTCCCCCGACCTACCGCCCGTCCCCTCTTCTCACGCTTCCACTCACGCCCTTGAACTATGAGAGACAGGAATATGAATAAAGAGCCAAAGTTTACATTCACCTCGTGAACATGCCGTACCAGAGTGTTTAAACTTCCAAGTCGATCATAATCTAAACACCCTAATTGTTTAACTCCTCAGGATTGTTGGGGCAACTGGGAGGCTCAGTGGGTTAAAGCCCGTGCCTTCGGCTCAGGTCATAATCTCGGGGTCCTGGGATCAAGCCCCGAATCGGGCTCTCTGCTCAGCGGGGAGCCTCTATCCCCCTCTCTCTCTGCCTGCCTCTCTGCCTACTTGTGATCTCTCTCTCTCTGTCAAATAAGTAAAATCTTTTAAAATAAATAAATCAGTCCTCAGGATTGTATAGGGATATGTTTATTGGTTTCTTTAAACAAATCAGTAATTGATTACACAAACATGAAACATTTTTCCCTACCTCTTGAAGATAGTTCTGTAGTTAAAATACAGCATTTTTCCTTAGTAACTTGGTTCTCCAGCCAAGTTTATGCAAATGTATTGATTGCCATTGACTTCCTGAGAGAGCAGGCGGCTGGCCAGCCCTCCGCATGGCCCAGCGGACCTCCGTGTGGGCAGCGCGGGCCCGTCAGGGGCGCACCGGCTGGCTCGTCAGCTTCACGGACTCCCCTTCCCGGTCTGTGTCCAGCCTGCTGCCTGGACGTTGGTGGCAGGTGCCTGGGTACCTGACGCGGACGGGTGTGGAAATTAGTGCTTCAGCTCTAGCCCCTCAGTGACAGGCACAGTGTCTTAGTGACGTCGGTCCCTGGGAAGACGGCACATAGCAGATGCTCAGTGAAGAGAGTTTAACTCAAAAGAGGCATTTGAAATTGATCCAGGGAGCTGACAGCGGTGGGCCTGAGTCCATTCATGGCGATGCCTGAATTTCAATACCAGCCCCACTGCCTTCCAGCCATTTTGGGGGCTCCCTGTGTCTTGTTTTGGTCCTGTGTGAAAGGGACTTCTCAGTAAGATTACTATAAGTTAAGATCATTTGTATAAAGTGCATACACAATGCCAGCTAAACAAAATTTTTTTTTTTTAAAGTAAGCTCTCAGCCCCTAGTGGGGCTTGAACTCATAGCCCTGAGATCAAGAGTTGCACGCTCTACTGTCTGAGCCAGCGGGGTGCCCCTGAAGAAAGCAGTCTTAATAAATGATAGCTGTGTATTTTACCCATTTTATAAAATTAATATGCGAAGTTAAATTAAGTACATCTCAGGAATAGGTAGAAGTCTTGTACTTCAGAGCAAAGGCTGTCTTCAATATTACTTTTCCCCAAATATATAAAAATGTACTTGACTTACTTGATGCATTTTGCACTAATCTTGCATCTTTGTTTACCTTAAGGGACATATTTGGAGAAGACTGCGTGAGTGTAAAAGACGGTTCTGTTCTCAGTGTCACAGTGGACGGGAAAACGGCTAATATCAACCTGGAGACACGGGTATGTAGCTGCTGCTTCCCACATTCCAGGACATTTGGAAGAGAAAGTGAAAACAAAAGTAATCTCTGGTCTCCCACCAGACAGCTCGCTTTCGCATTTTGGCACTTCTTCCATTTTTTTTTCCTACATTTACTTTTTATAGGCTGTGTTTATGTTATTATATGTGAAGTTACACAGTCCTGCTTTTTTTTTTTTTAAGCTTACTTATTTTTTTAGTAATCTCTACACCGACAGTGGGACTTGAACTCACGACTCCAAGATCAAGAGTCGGATGCTCTGCTGACTGAGCCAGCCAGGCGCCCCACGTTCTTGCTTCTTCCCCATCTGCACAGCACACGTTTCCTGTGTGTGTGTTCCCATCATGTCCCTTTTCCACGAGAGGTCTCAGTCCGCCACAGCGTTTCTCTTGTTCGGCATCTGGTTGATTCCAGGTTTTTTCAGAGAAGCTGTCCTCTGGTTTTAGCAGCAAGATCCAAGTGGCTTTTCCAAACAGTGGGGCTCAAGATCGTGGGCCCTGCCCTGCTCTCACACTATAGACCCTGCATCATTATTTCAGCATAAATGAATAAGTATATCTTACAGGCCTGTTTTTAAAGATTAGAACAGTTCTACTAAACAACATAGATTTTATTTCTTTTATATTCTTAGAGGAGACACTGGTTGATTTTACTAGACAAGTAAGCTAAGAACACAACCAAGCGGTTCACTAGGGAAGAAATCTGGACAGCCAGCAAGCACAAGAAGCAAATGTTCGGCTCCAATCCACTCATGATGAGAGGAAATACAGATTGAAAGTACAAGATCTCGCTGTTGGCTTATTATGTGGGCCCAGATGAACAAGAGTGCTGAGACCCGGCGCTAGGGAAAATGAGGCCACAGTTTATTAATCAGGGCCCTTTGGGGCGGGGAAGGGATTGTAAACGAGGTGGCACGTTCTTTTTGCAGGGGAGTTCAGTGAAATGCCTAGAAAGGCTCAGAAAAGTAAATACCTTTACCCACAATTCCACTCACTGGATTGAATCAAAGAAAATAGACAAGTTAATGATAAAATAATTAGAGCAAAGATATATATACATGGATTTCTATTCTAGCATTGATGATAATATCAACAAAACTGCAAGAGACCAGATTTTGCAAGAGTAGGAGACAGTAACTAAATTCACCGAATAAATAGATTCCGTGTATGGCGTATCCCTCGACACAGCCAGGCATCAGGAAGACGGCAGTGCGCATCACCGATGGGCTCAGTTGTCCCCCCGCATTAGTGAGGGCCAAGAACAGTTATAAGATCACAAGTATGATAAATTAGCCCATTTTGGTTTTAGAGAAATACATATGTAGAGCTCAAAGTCTAGAAGGTTATGCACTGAAATGTTCACAGGAACTATTATTGGGTTCTAGAATTAAGGGTCTTATTTTTTCTTCCCTTACTAAGTTGTTATATGAGCAGTATTTACAGTATAATAAAAAATTTAAAAACAGCATATAGTGTTTTGCAGCTGGGAAATAACTAGAAGATTATTAGTCTCAATCAAATTTAATGGCAAATGTTGAGTAAATGAGGACACTCATCGCTTGCTAAGTAATTTGTGTTACACAGACTGAGTTCCTAGTAATGTCATTTACTGAGTCAGAATAAGGGCTTTGAAGTGAATATAGTTCACTAGATTTTCCATTTATTCCTTTTCCCAAAGTCAGTCTCCAATTAGACCTGGTGGTGGCGCTGTCGGGGATCTGCGTCTGGCCCAGGCCTGTAGGCCCCAGGCAGCTCAGGGTCCCCCGAGGGCAGGCTTCTGTGACCCCCCCCATCCCCCGGGAAGTGATTCTTAACGAGGATCAGCCTGTCTTCCGCGGAGCACTGGTGGATACTTAGGGTGAGAGCCTGTTTGTGCTTTCACTTTCAGACTGTGGAATGCGAAGAAGGAAGCGAGGACGACGAGTCCCTGCGGGAAATGGTGGAGCTCGCCGCGCAGAGGCTGTACGAGGCCCTCACCCCCGTTCACTGACGACCGGATGCCTCTGGGTGTGTTAAAGCTTCTTTTTAACGCTCGACTCTACTTCTGTTACTTAAAATACACTAGTTTCTCAGGAGTAGCCTAGTTACCTGTGACGACAGATGGCCTTGATTCCAACAGCTCGAGTGCTAAAAACTAACTTGTCCATTATTCCAGAACTACTGAAAATAAACTATTATTTTAGAATTTGATTCTGCCAGGCGTGTGTGCTGCTGCCAGTGAAACCTTTCAGATCTGCTTGTAGCAACTGCATCAGGACGTCTTAGTGTCCTTTTTAAGGAAAGAAAATGCACGATGGTTTGTATTTTCATATCCATATGCTGAATGGGATTAGAGTATCACCTCAAGTGCCTTTTCTGTTTCTTCCCTCCTGATACTCTGGGCAAATTCCTTAATTTGTACATTTGTAAAAGTACGACTTTCGGGATTCCGTGATACTTTCTTCGTATAGTACCCACATTCAATTCAGAGAGACTCGGTCTATTATTTTTATGCCTCAAGCTCCAGGGGATTCAGGTGTGAGTTGAATTGCTGAGTGTAAACTAATCAGTGGGCCAGTGTCCTGAAGCACCTGTAATTCAGACTCGCGATAACGGGACACGGGCGTGGGGGCGGTGCACTGCGTCACCTTCGCGCGCAGCTCAAGAGTCGTCCACACTCCCCGTCAAGCTAGAGGCGTCCGCCAACCACAGTCCCTAAACTCCACCAACCCCGTTAGTCCGCCGTTTGCCTCACCTCTTGGTGACTTGCAGCCACCGAGCGCTCCTTCCTGCACTGTTGTGACAAGCTTGGGTGCGCAAATCTGAAGTTTTACTTGAAATGAATTATTTCTGGAAGATACCCTACTTTTGTCTCTGGCCCAAACCAAAGTTCTAAGGGTCACTTTTGTGTCACCTAAGATTTTATTATGATAGGCTTTTTTTTTTTTTTTAATAAAGATTTTGGCTTAGAGAAAGCAAGAAAATGAGCAAGTGGGGCAGAGGGAGAGGGAGAGGATCCCAAGCAGACTCCCACCCGGCACGGAGCCCAAAGCAGGGCTCGATCTCACGACCTGAGCCGAAATCAAGAATCAGGCACTCAACCGACAGAGCCACCCAGACACCTGTTTTGAGAGATTTTTTTTTTAATATTTTTTTTAAGATTTTATTTATTTAACAGAGAGAGAACACAAGCAGGCAGAGAGGCAGGCAGAGGCAGAGAGAGGAGCAGGCTCCCTGCGGAGCAAGGAGCCCGATGCAGGACTCGATCCCAAGACGCCGGGATCATGACCTGAGCCAAAGGCAGCTGCTTAACCAACTGAGCCACCCAGGCGTCCCTGTTTTGAGAGATTTAAAAACATATTTAAGTTAGAAAAAATACATACCTTTTTTTTTTTAGATTTCATTTATTTAACACAGAGATAATGAGAGAGGGAACACAGAGGACAAGGAGGGGGAGTGGGAGGGGGAGAAGCAGGCTTCCCGCTGAGCAGGGAACCCGATGCAGAGCTCGATCCCAGGACTCTGGGATCATGACCTGAGCCACCCAGGTGCCCCAGTACTTATATGTTAATAAGACAGAATATATACAGTAAAAAGGGAGTGTGGCTTTCCCCCTAGTCCCTCTCCCTGAGGTAACCGATTTAAGGATTCCAAGCTGCTCGAGCCTGCCCTCGTCTGCTCTTCACGGTGGCTCTGAGTCCCAGTCACCCTGTCCCCTCTGGTTCCTGCCACAGCCTCCCTGCTCCTCTAGTTGATTCCTGAAATACACAGACCTGCTCTCAAGCCCTCCCTGCCGAAAGCCAGGCAGAGCTTCATTGTAATCAGGGTCAAGTCCGAACACCTTACCTAAGCCAGGTGTTGTCAACCTTGGCTACATACTGGAATCACCTGGGGAACAGTAAAAACAGCCGGAGTCCCACATCAAAGCATCAGACGTCCAGTTAGTTGGTGTGGAGTGAGGATCCTTTATGAGCACATTATAAAGCTCCCCAGATGATTCTAGTTGAAGTCAGGGAACTCCTGGCGTGTAGACTTGAGGCTCCGCCCGCTACCTCTCCAGCCCTTCTCCGACCGGACACCCACCGTCCGGGCCGCAGCGAGGTAGGTCTGGGGCGCCGCTCCTCTTGCAAGTCCGGTTTTCTATGCTCGGCTTCACAACACCCTTCTGGCTCGTTTTTTAATGACGGCCATCATGCCCCTGGCACAGCTGGGGTGGCAAGGACTCTGAGCAGAGTCCCGAAGCCCCCCCCCCCCCGGGGGTTCTGTCACTGGCCCCTCTAGAGTCCTGCCGGGGACCTGCTCAAATTCCTCCTCCCGCTCCCGGGTATCTTATCCGGCCCGCCTTCAACAAGAATCCGGTTTCTAGTGATTGTAGATCCTTCTATGCTCGTTGGCTAGGGATCTCCACCTTTCCTAATTTCTCTCCCCTCCTCCAAAACCCCATCGTCGTCCTTGAACAGTCTGCCTTCCGCAGACGTCTCAAGTTTTTCTTTGAGGTCAAAACCTTTGATAAATGCTTGTGTCCGTTTATTGACCGAGAGGCGGCTGTGCGGTGAACGAGTCCCTCGGAAGCACGTCCCACCCCACCGATCTCCACACTCTGGCCGTTGGCGGAAAGCTCGGGCCCCGCGTGGGGGGTGGCGTTGGCTCCGGTGGCGGCGCCAGACCGCTCCCCCTTCGGGCTCCATGCCGGGGCGCGGGGAGGTACGGGGCCAGGCCGCCCCGCCGGGAGGGTCTGCAGGCTCCCCGGGGGCAGGGGGCTGCGTGCGCCCCGCACCGGACGGGATGAACCCACAAACAGCGACTCCGACTGAGACAAAAAACGAGCGTCCCGAGGACGCTCTATCACGTTCATTTAGCACGCGCTATCGCACGTGTTAAAAATGGCCGGTTGGTCCCCAAAGCCGTTCAGCTCCAGGAGACCCGGGGCGGGGCCGGCAGCCTCCCCCGGCGGCCCCTGACGGCCCCGCCCCGCCCGCTTGCCCCGCCCCGGATATCCGGTCTGGCCCCGCCTCTCGGCGGGCAGGCAATATGGCGCTGTGCGAGGCGGCTAGCGGCGGCTCTTCTCTGCTCTGGCCGCGGGTGTTGCTCTTCGGAGACTCCATCACCCAGGTACCGCCGCTCGGTCCTCACAAGGCGGGTCACTCGGGCGTCCTCCCCGCGGTTACCGAGGCCACCTCCCTGTACCCCGCCTCCCCCAGCCCGGGCTGCCCGGAAGCCTGAGCGCCCCGGTGCCGGGGTCTGTTCGGGGATGCCTGCAGCCTCCAGCAGCAGCCGCCTCCAGCGCGCCTTCGGAACCCCCCGGCAGGGCTTCCCGTTTCTAGTTGCCCGTGGCTTCATGATAACGGCGTGGCTCGCACGGGTCTTGCACACCTGTTTCTCGGAGCCTGTTTTACAGGTGACGTGAAGTGCAGGGAAGTGAGGGGACTCGCCCAGGCCGCGCCCCGGGGAGTGTCAAAGCCTGAGTTCGCTGCTTTCCGTCAGTTATGGGGATAATCGGGAGACCTGGTACAAGGAGGGGCGCCTTGTTTTCCCTAGAGTCTTCCTTTTCTGGACAGCGCTTTGTGTCCCGCGCGGAGCTTCCGGGGAGCGTCACCTGCGGGAGCGCGGTGGCGGCTGAGTCCCCTGCTGAGGTTTTGTGCAGCCCGTTCCACTTAGAAAACACTTGGAGCCAGTTTCGTCTATCTGCTTCCTCTGGTGGAACAAGCTGGTCTTGAATAAAATGTCTCCAAGAATAACGCAGTAGATCACATTTTCACCCAAAGTCATTTCAACCTACATTAAAGAAAATTATATGTTCTACTTTCGGGAGGAAGTACACTTTTTAAAAATTACTCCCGTGGTGGGTTTTTACCCCCCCCCCCCAAACATGACTTCCTCAACCACTTTTCTGTGTATGTGCCAATTTTTAGGCAAGTAGAGCAGTAAGGACTCTCCAAATTTATAAGAATGTGCGTTTAAAAAAGGTTCACCCCGAGTTCCATGACTAACTTCCTTTCAATTATGGAAATGCAGTACAGCACGGACCCCCTTTCTTTACTGAACATAAAATAGATTTTATCTCTTGTACATAGATTTAAGAAGCTTTTCTAAGTAAAAATGACTCTAGTATTAGTTCTCAATAAAATGCAGAAGACTGGCTCAACTCCAGTTGATAGGGAAGAAACTCCCCCCTAATTTCCAGAGTGCTCCTGAGGTTTAGCTATAATGCCTACCTCTGGGCAGAGCAAATGATGAAGGCCAAAAAGTCTGGGAGGATGAGAGGAAAACAAAAGAAGTTGCCGAGCAAAATATCCCTTTCTAAAATGTGCTAATTACATCGATAAGTAGTAACAGACTTTTCCTTTTTCAGTTTTCTTTCCAGAAGGGTGGATGGGGAGCATCACTGGCTGACAAGCTGGTCAGGTGAGAATAGTTTCTAGATTGATACTCGAGTGTTTATTGATGGAAAACTATAACTGCATCTCAGAAGAGAGAGTGAATGATAGAGTTTCCAACAGTAAATTCCTCCTTCATCTTTGCCACTCTTTCCTGCTCAGTGTATATATAGGGTTGGGAGAGGGAAGGAGGAAGGGCAGGCGCTCGGGGTTAAGCAGAACTTTTGCCAGATTTGCCGGATATGAAATCAAACCCTAAAAGTTGTAGAAAAGATCCTGGGTTTGGAGCCAAACACAGTTATTCACCATCTGAAGAAGATAAGTTCTTTTTCAGTTATTCCCGTGGGTATGATTTAAACGAGTAATAAGGAATTCGATTGAAAGAAAGCAAAGTATATTCATAAACCAGAGTTAGTCATTTTTGGATAGAAGTTTTGGTCCCCCAGATTCTCTTTATAAAATATATCGGAAATAGTAATGATTTTGACATTCTGTTTGCCAGACTTAGTGTAAGCATATGCTAAGAAAGTCATCAAAAGGGGAACACTGCCCCAATTCAAGAGGTTACAAAATACTTAGAAATATTTTCCATATTAAAAACACTAAACACAAGTATTTAGAGTATTGGTACACTGATCAGGAGTTTTATCTTCTCTTTTAGAATAAGCTGGATGTACTACCAGCTTATTAATGCTTGATAATTTCTTCACCAGTATAATTAGCACACCAAGAAAATGCATTTTATTTCCAAATGTGAAATATGCTTTTTTTTTTTTTAAGATTTTATTTATTTATTTGACAGAGATCACAAGTAGGCAGAGAGGCAGACAGAGGGAGAAGGGAAAGCAGGCTCCTCCCTGAGCGGAGAGCCCGAGGGGCTCGGATCCCAGGACCCTGAGATCATGACCTGAGCCGAAAGCAGAGGCTTTAACCCACTGAGCCGCGCAGGTGCCCCGTGAAATGTGTTTTAAAATGTTTTCACTGTCTCCTTCATTTTTATCCCCTAAACAAGAGATGAAAAAATTGACCTTCCAACTTTTTCTGTTCCCAAATGCTTTCCCTATTTAGGTGGACTTAATCTAGAAACATGGAAGTATCACTCAGTTTTCCCTTCTGTAAGGTGGGAGGATTATAATTGCGAAGTTTTACTGAATGCTCACCAGGTGCCGGAAACTAAAATGCTTCATGTGTATTGACTCATTTAATCTTTATAACTACCCTGTAATTTTATAGATGAGAAGAATAAGGTGGAGAGGGGTTTTAACAAGGTCACTCAGCTCAGAAGTGGCCGGTGGCCCAGCTCCAGAGCCCAAGGTCCTGAACCTCCCAAGATGATAAGGTCACTTATCATATCATAAGGTCACTGCTTTCATATCGGGAGGCTTGGAAATGCTAATGTGAGCTTGCTTGGGCACCTGGAACGTGGAAGTGCTCAATAAATAGCTTTTATGTTTAGTAGACCACTGTTAGTGGTCTGTTAGCCTTTTCTGAAAAGCTAAATAATTCACGTGACCTGGAAAGCAGGCATTTCAAATGTTTTACCAACACATATTTACCAGATGTTTCATAAATACTGAATAATTTTAGCAGTAAAAGCCTGTGAGAACTGATAGTTTACACATGCTTGCTAGAAGACTACTCAATTAAAGTTATTTTTCAGAATTGAGAGCAATTACAAGAAAAGACCGCTGGAGGCAGTGTGTGGTCTGTTGCCTCCCCTCTCTGACTCCTGACAGGCGTCCTCTTGAGGCCCGCAGGGCAGAGTGGCCCTACCTCCGTGAACTCTTACCCCTTTGGGCTCCCCCCACCCCCAGTGCCCGCCTCTGCTGGGCAGGCTCACCCCAGCCACGTTCACTTGAGTCCTAGGAACTAAAATGCCGCGGTGGGGCAGCAGGACGCAGGCCAGGGAGCTGCGGGGGGTGCTGGCTGGCCTAGGGGGCTACAGGGGCTGAGAGACCAGGCATTTGTCCTCCCCCGTCCTTTTTTAGCGCTGGAACTGGGTTCTTTCTGTTCCACCCCGAACAACGCCCCTCAGATGGACATCTTCATCTTTAGCTGTGTGAACACTTGGGGTGAATTTTAAAGGATTCCCAGAGGGAGAGAGAGAATGCCTAAGTGGGAGGAGGGGCAGTGAGAGGCACAGGCCGACTCGCTCGGTGCAGGAGGGAGGGGGTTGGATCTCACAACCCCAAGATCAGGATCTGAGTGGAAACCAAGAGTCAGAAGCTCCACCCACTGAGCCACCCTGGTGCCCCAGGGGTGAATTTTCAGTGTCCGCTTCAGCCACCTGCACAGCCCTGAACTGATTCACAGCGGTTTGGGGCTTTTTTGAAGTGTAATTAACATGCGGTGTTAGGTTAGTTTCAGGTGGACTGATTCAGTGTTAAATGTAACCCAGTTTCCAAGTTGTAAAGTTAAAAGGCGCCTTACTGTGGGTGCCTTCCTGTACACTGCCTACCTGGATAGTAATAAATCTGAAATAAATCATTGTGTCCTGCAGGGACCCCTTCTATGTTTTAGCATATGAAAGCATTTTAATAATTCTTATATCTATTTAATTCCTTTTAAAATTTATTGATATATTTTCACTGGGTTTTTTAGCCTTATCTCAGTACTTTTTAAAAAAATTTTATTTATTTGACAGAGAGATCACAAGTAGGCAGAGAGGCAGGCGGGGAGGGGGGGAAGCAGAATCCCTGCTGAGCAGGGAGCCCAATGCGGGGCTCGATCCCAGGACCCTGAGATCACGACCTGAGCCAAAGGCAGAGGCCTTAACCCACTGAGCCACCCAGGTGCCTCGTCTCAGTATTTCTTTAACCAAAAATACTTGAAGGATATTGAGGAGTTAAAACAAACTCAACTTTTTCAATTTTTAAAGGCTTCTGCTGTTTGCTTTTCAAGATAGGCCCCTGCCTGGTTTATAAAATGGCTTAATCTACATTGTTTCTGGCAGGCAGTCTCCTAGAGCTGAATGTTTGGCAAGGAATCTTTCAGTTCGTTCTTACCTTTTCCCTTTTCATCTGAACTTAAATACTTGTTATTAGCCATGAATTTAAGTAGAAGTCTTTAATTTGCCAGTTTCTGTAGCCTTTGGAGTAAGGTGGGCACTATTGATGATACTGTTCAATCCGGAGAAATTCAGATAGCCTTCCTCTTTCAGAAGGGAGCCTTAGCAGTTTCAAGCCTGGGCCTCACCCGCTCGCACTTTTTTCCTGGTTCACAGCCTTATTATAATTTTTTTTCAATATGTAATGGCTATTATTTATTGAGCTCCCTGTGTGTGTCTGGCTACTTTTAATCTTCCCACTCCCTAGGAGATTAGGTATTAGGGTCTTTTGCAGTTGGGGAGCCTGAAGCTCAGAGAGATGAGGTAAGTGGCCAAGGCCTGATCTGCTAGTCCAGGTCAGGGAGGTCCAGACGCTGGCTGCTCTGATTCCAGGCTTTCCTTCCTGCCATATCACACAGGCCTTAGGGAGGAAGCTGCCTTGCCTTCTGGTTTTTTAAGCATTGCAGTGACTAAACCATTGGAGGGACGTGAAACAGACTCATCTTGTCAAAAAAATTCTAGAGTGGTTTTTTGGTTTTTTTTTTTCCTGAGCCCAGTGCAGGCTTGAACCCATGACCCTGAGATCAAGAGTTTGATGACTAACTAGCTGAGCCACCCAGGCACCCCAAGAGTATTGCATTTTAAATTGAGTCTTTAAAATGGCTAGTCAGCTTTTTGTAATCATTATGCATGAAAAACACCAAGATTCACACTTAGAAATAAATGTGGCTGAATTTTGTTACTGTTGTCCCCATGATATATAACTTTTGAGAGCTTTTTGAGAAGTGGCAAACCAAGTCCCCTCCCGTTGTCTCAGCATCTGTTCCTGGCCTCGTGGCCCCGTGTCCTCTGCTGAGATGTAGGAACAAGTAAACCACATCGGTCAGCTGACCATAAACTACTCTGAGGGGCTCTCCAGTTTTCATTGTGGACGACTTTGAGCATCTACAAACCCACCCGGGATCCCGGCCACTGACTAAAGGGACAGAAACACAAACCCGGGCAATTAGCTCAAGATCCACGGTCTGGTCCTTGGACCGCAGTGCTGCAAATCAAACCACGTATTTTTAGGAAGGCAAAACAAAATGAAACACTATATACATAAACATACGTATGTATATTAGAATTACTGAATCAAGACCACGGGGTGGGGGACGCTGATGATGATGTGTCCGCGTAGGTTCATCACTTTCAACAACTGCCGCTCGGGGGGAGCTGTGCGGGTGGGGGGCAGGAGTGTGCAG
>CM052811.1:5278040-5305650 GCA_028533885.1 Nasua narica
TGGGGGAGGGTATGTGCTATGGCAAATGCTGTGAAATGTGTAAGCCTGATGATTCACAGACCTGTACCCTGGGGTAAATAATACATTATATGTTAATAAAAAATTAAAAAAAAAATAGTCTGTAAAAAAAAAAAGTCTCAAAATACTCTGTTTAGGGCGCCTGGGTGGCTCAGTTGGTTAAGTGACTGCCTTTGGCTCAGGTCGTGATCCCAGAGTCCCGGGATCGAGTCCCACATCAGGCTCCCAGCTCCACGGGGAGTCTGCTTCTCCCTCTGACATTCTTCCCTCTCATGCTCTCTCTCACTGTCTCTATCTCAAATAAATAAAAATTAAAAAAAAAAAAAATACTCTGTTTAGATGTCCTCGAAGAGCCACTGTAGCCTCGAGCTCCAGCTTGTGACTTTCTGCCCAGGAGGCTTGCTCAGATTAACACCTGTCTGCTGTGACCTCCGGGTGACAGCCCACCCACCCCCCCCCCCGCCCCCGCCCAGCCCCGAGTCTGTGAGTCCGCAGACAAGATGCTTACCCCCTTTGCTCAGTTACTCATCACCCTTCCTGTCAAGGAAAGACAACCTAGGTCTTGGAAAGACTTAAGGACGCCATGTTCAACGACGTCGAACTGCTCTTCTCAAAGTGAAGGCATGACCGGAGGGCCCAGCCAGCTCCGCCCAAAGAGCCTGTGACTCTTGATCTCGGGGTCATGAGTTCGAGCCCCACGTTGGATGTAGAGATAACTTACTGAAATTTTAAAAAGTGAAAGCCCCTCAGAACCATGTGATCTCAGCAGGGCGCACACTGGGTTCACTGCAGAGGGACTAGGGACCGTTCTTTGCCCACAATTCATTTTTTAAATTCTTCATTTCAGAAAATGTGATGTTCTGAATCGTGGATTTTCAGGTTACAATACCAGATGGGCCAAAATCATCCTTCCAAGACTAATCAAGAAAGAGAACAGTCTGGACAGCCCAGTGGCAGTTACAATTTTCTTTGGTGCCAATGACAGTGCGCTGAAAGGTAAAGGCATGCTTATGTCTTCCTAATTCGTTTTTAGCTGTTTTATGTTGAGAAAGTGTGTGCGTGAGCACACACATGCCGGGGGGGAGGGCAGAGTATTTTTTTTTTTTTTAACATTTGAGAGAGTGAGCGAGCACAAGCGGGGTAAGCGGCAGAGAGAGAAGCAGGAGCCTGATGCGGGGCTTGATCCCGGGACCCTGGGATCACAACCTGAGCCAGAGGCAGACACACTTCACCGACTGGGCCATGCAGCGCCCTGGGGAGTATTTCTGAAGCACTCATACTTAGAGGCGCTGAGTGTGGAGTGAGATGGGGACACTATTACGTAACTGGTGGGGACACTTATCTTTCTGGAAAGATACTTGGCGGCAGGCATCAAAGGACTTCGGCCACCTAGAAATCCAGCCTTACACTCAGCAGGGCGGCCGGCGTCTGTGACACACGTCAGGGGGCCACATGGTGAAGTAGACGTGTCAAGCTGGTCACCCGGCAACTGACCGTGTTTTTGAGAGTCACTTATGGGCACAGACATGCCCCTGATGTTACACGAAAGAACAGTGTGGTTCTGTATCCTCAGCGCGATCCCAGTGTTTCCCGAGGTGTTCGTAGCAACACGGAAAAAGCTCAGCAGTACATCCAAATGCCACCCGCGACGCTGCGGGTGGCACGATCACGGGGCACTTTATTTTGCTCCCGGGGGTCTGCAGAGCGCCCGCAGGGGGTCCGGGGCAGGGGCGGGGCTCGCCCGCTTGGGAGCCCGGGCAGCAAAGAGCCAGTGCTGGGGCAACCCGCACCGCGACAGCGGCCATGCAGGTGGTGAGCGCTTTGCTGAGGTCGCTTGCCCGGCCCTGCCAGGGAGACCCCGTCCTCCTCGTGTGACCCGCGAGGAGATGGAAGCACAGGGGCCGAGCGTTTGCCTCGCGCGCCGTCCGGGGTGGCACGGGGCCGCCAGGGCCTTGGGGGTCCGCGGAGTGAAGAGCCGGCTCCTGCCCCCCGCCCCATTTCTGCCCTTGATGCCAAACCAGCGACATCCCGTGTCCCGGGGGTCTGTGGGCTCGTCCCCATCGTCACTGCGGTCACCCGTAGCAGGCGTGCGTTTGCAGTGCCCGTGTCCCCGCCCCCAGCAGACGAGAACCCCAAGCAGCACGTCCCGCTGGCCGAGTACGCGGCGAACCTGCACAGCATGGTGCGACACCTGTCGGCCGCCGGCGTCCCCGGGAGCAGCGTCGTCCTCATCACGCCGCCCCCGCTGTGCGAGGCCACGTGGGAGCAGGAGTGCCTGCTGCAAGGTGAGCGCCGCGGCTGGGGTGGGGGGTCCTGGGCGGGGCTCCCTGGCTCCGGCCGCAGCTGCTGCGGGTCTGCGCAGCCCGAGCTGCTCCGGCCGGGCCCGCCGCTCAGCCGAGAGCCTGCGGAGACGCTGGGCCCGGCGTCCCCACGCGGGGCCTCCCGATTCGCAGCCACTGCATTGCCCGTGTGTGTGTGAACGTGGCCCCTTCTGCAGCCTGGCCTGTGCCGCCGCCCAGAGCCAGCTGCAGCAGGAGGTGCTTTTGTCCCCACCGCTGCCGTCCTTGTACCTCGGGGCACCGAGCCGGGTGCTCAGGACACAGACGTGGCCGGAATCCGGTTCCTGCCTGTTGCACAAGGGGCGGCGGCAGGCCTGTCGTAGTCACCGGCCGCAGTGTGACTGCTGGTCTAACAGACGAAGAGACAGTCTGTTGAGAGCGCAGAAGCAGAATCTAGAGATGTCCAGAAAGTTCCCCAGAGGAGGTAAACAGGGCAGGTTTCCCCTGCAGCAGAGGACAGGCGGGCCAGGCCTACTGTCAGCAGACCTCCGAAGGGCCATCGCGGGAAGGGGCCGAGTCGCCCTGTCATTCGCTCGGGAGGGCAAACCGGGGACCCCCCAGCGGCCATCCTGTCGCGACGGCCCGTGAGTTGGCCGTCTGTCCTGCGGGAGATCGTGCCCGGATGAGCAGTGCCGGTTAGAGCTACGTCAGCGCCTCTCAGACTGCAGGTCGCCACCCATCCGTGGGTCCCAAAACCGGCCGAGTGACGTTTTTTGAGCGGAATAAGAAAAAAGGTCAGCATCTGGGACACAGGCCTTGTTCTGTGAGACCTGCTTCACTTGCGTAGACGAGGCTGGAGGCCCGGGAGAACCGCAGAGGTGCACCAGCCGGGTTCTCGAGCCACGAGCAAGTTCTCCCCTAAGACAGGCCCGCAGTGTCCTCCTGGCCGCGGCGGCCTCTGAGCGAGGGCGGGTGGCAGCCGCCCACACACCCCGGACAGTCGTGGCCAGCCCCTCCCCGCTCTGCCCTCCTCCGGCTGAGCCCCAGTGAGCTTCACGCCTCTCCTCACACACCTGAACTTAGGGTCTCGGCCCGGCGTCCCCCTTGTTAGCTCAGTCCCCCTCCAGCCAAGCAGATGGCCGCCGCAGGGCTCTCCTGCCTTTGCACGTCTGGTCCGTGTCCCCTGCGGGGACCAGCCACGGCTCCCTCGTCCTCACGGCCCTTGCGGGCCCCTGTGCCCGGAGGAGCATCTGGGTGAGCGGGGCTGGCACAGGGCCGGCTGCCACCCACACGCGCTCTCTCAACAGGCTGCAAATTAAATCGTCTGAACTCGGTTGTTGGTGAATACGCGGGCGCCTGCGTACAGGTAGCACGGGACTGCGGGGTCGACGTGCTGGACCTGTGGACCCTGATGCAGAAGGACACTGAGGTATGCGGCTGGCTCGGGCCTCGGGCTGAGCAGGAGCCCACAGCGGCACCCCGCTCTGGGCAGGCGCGGCCCTCGTCGCTTTCACCACTTCAACCGGAACGCGGGGGTTGGAGGGGGGCCCGTGCCCAGCCCGGTTCCTCTGCTGCGCTCCGCGGCCGGGACCCCCGAGCAGTCAGTCAGGCGTATGAGGCACAGAGTGAAATAAACGAGCCCCAAATGGTTCATATTTAAGGACATGGACGCCAAATTCCTGTAATACCCCCACCCCCTATTACAAAACTCATTAAAATTTAAGCAAGACAGGGTGGTGGCATAAATTCGTAGTTGGAGCTAAGTGGTTCTAAATATTTTGTTTATAGAGCCAGAGAGCCCACATCCGGCTACTGAAAGCTGCCCCCACGGAGCGGTACAGCCCCGGGAGGGACCCCAGGACGCAGCAGCCCCCGCGCTGGGCGTTTCCCCCTCGAACCTGCGCCTGCGCCTGGCGCGCCTATGGTTCCGTAGGCCGTGAGCAGCCGGGGCCAGCATCCAGTGCTGGCTTCGTCTGGCTTACACGCCCGTCCAGGAGGTCTGGGAAGGCTGTACCGCTCCAGGAAGGGGAGCTGCACACTACTGTGTGAGCGGCTCTTACGAAGTCCTTTGAGATCTTCTAGAAATGGGGGGGGGGGACGGGGGGCTTTCCTGAGACATCTACAAAGTGGCAGAGGGGAGCACCGAGGCCTCTCTGGAAGGGTTGTGACCCAGCAGGGACGGGGTCCACTCGGGGCTGGGTGGTACAAGCTCCTTCTGCCCACCTCCCACCTAGACTGGGGGAGTCGAACAGGGGGGCCCTGAGCTCTTCTAACATCAGGTCGTGTTTCCTCCATGGATGTGCCGCGTTCGCCTGTTCAGCCTCTTCCCTCGACGAGCGCCAAGGATGGCTGAGGCCGGCAGCGAGTGGTGCGTGGTTCGCAAAGCTCAGTGGGTACTGGGCAGCGAGCCGCGGGCCCCCACGTTTAACTAACTTCGCTCTCCTCCCTGGCAGGACTTCTCATCCTATCTGTCGGATGGACTGCACTTGTCACCGAAGGGAAATGAGTTTGTGTTTTCCCACCTTTGGCCTCTGCTAGAGAAGAAAGTCTCCTCCTTGCCTTTGCTGCTCCCGTACTGGCGAGACGTCGAGGAAGCCAAGCCGGAACTCAGTCTTCTGGGAGACGGGGACCATTAACCACAGAAAACCCAGTCTGGCCCTTACCTTACAGAAGCTGGCAATGCGACAAAGGTTCCAGGATAAGTGATCAGACCTTTGCCCATGACCCTGGAATAAAACCACTGAACCTCTGCCACCAAGATCAATAAAAGCCTTAGAATTTTTAGGGAAGCTCTGCACCTCGGCGTGCGGGTAACCTCAGGGCCCTGGGGCTGGGGTGACATCTGACTGAGGCCGGTGACGTCCGGGCCCTGGCTACAGAAGCAACCCTGGGCAGCTTGTTAACTGTATACGTGGAAAAAAGGTAAAGACAAATTTGTTTAAAAAGTCATAATTTTATAAAAAACAATTTCCTTACATTGACTGGGAACCGTTCACTCTCACATACACCCACTCACCTGTCAGATTCCAGAAGTGTAACTAAACTATATCCTGACTAGTTAAAGACCGCAAACACCACAAGGTAGAAGTTCAAGTATTAGTGTAACAGGCATCTGCATTATGAACGTCCTTAGAAGAAAAGATTCGATTTGTCACAGGTTCAGTTATTTGCCCTCAAAATTTACAAATTCTCTGTTAGAACCTGCTGGCTGGGAGCACATTTCAGTACTTAGGGGGGAAAAGCAATCAGTGTTCAATTTGATGATTCTGCTCCTTCACAAAGTAGACCGCACAGCAGGAAGTACTGCGTCCCCACCAGGGGTTTTCAGGAACCGGCTGCAGGGGCAGAAAGCCACGGGCTCTCCCTGCTCAGCTGAGCGCCTTGGCCTTTCGGAACCACCGTTCTTGGGGGAGAACTAGCTCTCCCGACCTCTCGGCCACTAGTGTTTGCAGAGAGGAAACCACGCTCTCATTTTGAAGTTGTTCAGGTTTTGTGAATGGCGAGCGTTTTAAGAGCACGACAGCAGTACTAGATCCACTGAGAAAACAAAAACTGCCCGGCAAATTGGGGCCCTGAACAGTTGGCAGCCTTCTGTAAATTCAATTTGGCGGCTTGTAAGCTAGACTGTGTTTTAATTCTAGAAAGTGCTAACCTTAGAATCTGAAAAACCATATTAACACATCTATCTTTAGGAATAAGCTGGGTGATTCTCCCTGCTGCTAAAAGCTCTGGGGAATGCCTAAAAACAACCCACATTTTGGAAACAATGTATAACTCAGTTTTCTCTCTTTGTCTTCACCTGAAGGCAAAAAATAAAAATCTGTGTTCCAGTTGTTCTCACAAGTAACTGCTAAATGCCTCCCGAGAGTCAGCGGATCATTACAGTGTACAGAAAAAAAAAAAAAACTGATCATCTCCTTAATCAGTGCTATTCTCAATAAAAAGGTCAATTTACAAAAATGTAAATATTCATAACCTAATCCAGCTGTATTTTCTGCTTCTGCACCACAGGTTGAAGGGTATTTTAAAAACCAAAAAGAAACTAAAACCTGAAAGCCTCAAAATAAGCCAGATTCACCTCACCTCTTCCAAAGGACAGGGCCTCAGCACACAAGCAGCTCCTGGCGTGAAGGGGCCCAGACGCGTGGCCCACCGGTGCTGCGCAGTCCCCTTCCTCCCCGACCTTCCCGGAGCGGACACGGGGCTCGGGTGCGCCGCCGGCTCTCAGGCCGCCGCCTAGCACTCGGTCTCCTTGCTGCCCACGCGGTTCTGACGCTGCAGCTTGAAGGAGGCGGCCTTCTCGCTTCTCGTCACCGGACGGCCCGTGAGGTCCTCGAAGGACTTGGCGGCGGTGCTGCTGTTGGGGAAGGGGTCCTTCTCGAAGCCGTCCTCGTGCGAGTCTGTGCTGGGGTCCTCCTGGATCGTGTCCATTCGCTGGGGCTCCAGTTTGGGGGCCGTAGGAATGGGCGGCGGCGCGGGGGCGGCCTGCAGGGGCTGCGGGCGGCCGGGCGTCTGGGGCGCAGGGAAGGGCTTGATGATGCGAACCGAGGCCGAGTCCATGCTGCTTAGCATTTCCACGTTCTGCAAAGACACGAAGTCAGAGACGGGTGCGGGTCCTACAGCTCCAGCTCCCCCGGCCCCCTGCCAAGGGGCTGTCCCCTCTGGCGCCGTGACCCCTCCCACTAAGCAAAGCCTGGGTGAGGCTCCCCCACCCTCCACGGGTCCTGACATCTGGCCATTTGAAGTCCCCAAAGAGCTCGCACAAGAAACAATCCTCTCAAGGTCAGGAGCCCCAGACGGAAAGTCAAAACACCGGAGTAGGTCAGTGCTGAACCGCCACATTCAGGGCCGGGGGCGGGCGGAGCAGCCCTCCCGCTGTACCCCCCTCCGGCAGCTAACAAAGGCTCCAGCCTCGATCCTTGCGGCTGCAACGGGACCACCCACCCGCCTGCGAGGGCGCAGCGGCAGGGCCCGGCCTCGCTGGGGGCCCACGGGCAGCCTCGGCTCCAGCAGGGGCTCCGGCGCGGGGTACTTACGCTGGGGTGGAACAGAGACAGAGACTCGTACTGCTTATCCAGTTTCTTATCCTAGAAGGAAAACAAGCAGGAAAAGGTTCTCACAAGTCTGTTACACACTCTCCCCTTAGGCTCCTCCTAAGGCATGAACCACCTCAGAACACAAGTGTGCCAAGTGTCAGCAGGGCCAGCAGATGAGAAGAATTTTCTCTTTTTTAAAGATTTACTTATTTGAGGGGCGCCTGGGTGGCTCAGCGGGTTAAAGCCTCTGCCTTCGGCTCAGGTCATGAGCTCAGGGTCCTGGGATCGAGCCCCGCATCGGGCTGTCTGCTCAGCGGGGGGCCTGCTTCCCCCTCGCTCTCTGCCTGCCTCTGCCTACTTGTGACTCTCTCTCTGTCAAATAAATAAGTAAAATATTTTTTAAAAATTTACTTATTTGAAAGAGCGCAAGCGAGAGTGAGCACCAACAGGGAGAAGCAGGCTCCCTGCTCAGCAGGGAGCCCGATGTGGGACTTGATCCCGGAACCCTGGGATCATGACCTAAGCCGAAGGCAGACGCTTACTTAACCAACTGAGCCCCCCCGGCGCCCCCATGATGAGAAGAATTTCTTGCAGAAACTTTACAAGTCCTGCCACCAGCCCCGAAGTGCTTCCTTTGCCCTTGAGGTCATCGGTGTTTTGATGTCAACTAAGGAACTAGTCAAGAACACTTACATACCGTTCTTCTGGGAGATTCCCCAAAGGCACGTCCCTGTGTGCAGGGGTCACACCAGGGCACTGCTGACTGCGGGCCAGCTGCCGGGGGTTAGGGATGCTGCGGGCTGTCCCGCCTGGTACTGGTTTCCAAATGCCCCAGCCCGCCACGCCTCAACACTCAGCTGTTTCCAGAGTTTCCTGTGGCCCAAATTCTTAGAGAAGCTGAGCCCGGAGTGCCCACAGCGCCCTTCCGTAGAAGCCTGAACGCTCGGTTCCACCCGCCGCCCCCGCCCCTGCCCGACGAGGAACAGATGACAATGGGCGAGGCAGGAGGCAGAGCCCCAAAATCCAGGCCTGGCTTCCAGCCCAGCTGCCCCCACACGTTCTGTGGTCAGCGACAAGGCCCCCACCCTCCCTCCTATCCAGTGGCTTTGCTCCAACACCAAGGGTCAGGCCTCGGTCCACAAAGGCAACTTTTAGCACAAAGTAGATCGGCCTCACCGTAAAAACACCAGTAATCGGTGGCACTCTCGGCCACCAGTCAAAGCTCCGACCGTGTCCCCTTAACACAGCTTTGCTTTAGAGCAGGGTGCTCACCACCCTGAGGAAGAGCTGCTCGGTGAGAGGCCCCGGCCAGCCTGGGAAGGAAGCAGAGGCCGTGAAGACTCAGGAGAGGCAGCTGCGCTGGAATCTTCCACGTGCTCACACGAGGGGGCACCGCCCGAGAGTTCCAGAGCACAAGTCTGGAAGCCTGGGTCTAATGTCTCATCCCTACAGCAGACAAAGCAGCATTTTCCCATAGAAGCACGGTGAATGGACTTGTAAGGAAGGACTTGTTTAAAGAATCCAAGTTTATAAATCACATGGAGTTCACTGGGGAAAGCCCAATTCACCTTGTAAGCTGTTACTCGTGTTGAAGGAGAATAATAAAGATTGCTCCCTCTTATTCGACGGGAGGATGTGAGCACCCCCTACAATAAGGTCAGGAATCTATCTGGCAGAGGGGCCATCTCTGGAACGCTGAGGTCTGACATTTGTTCTATTATAAAAAAAAGCCTGAAATGCTCGTTTCGAAGCTTCACTCAGAGGTCCTAGGCAAATCCTGTGAAACAGTCTCCCGGGCTCAGAAGTATAACTCCTCAAATTATACACGAGAACAAATATCCACATACAAAAAGCATAATGCTTTTAAAAAAATGATTAGCTAAAATTCTCACAAAATAAGCTTTCCCAGGGAATAACACCAAAAAATGTCACTAGAAACATCAGGTCAGATCTTACAAAGAACCAGTTTTATCTTTTGCAAAAGTTGAAGATTGTAATTGCTCAACATTCTAATAAAATGTCTCATTACCTACAAGTTGGCAACTTACCACGCAGTGGACAAGAATGCTGAAGGGGATCCAAAATATCAAGGAGAAAACCAGGACGGAACCTACGATGTTGTCCGCCAAGAACTTCCCTGTGAACAATTCCAAACAAAGTTTTGATCAAGTACCCCAGACACTCGAAATTAAATGCTCTTAGTATATTACCATTGTGTCAAATGCCACAGGCTGCCGGCCAGCTGGTACTACTGAGGCAGCCCCGAGCAGCGTCAGTGTCCCCTGTGTCCCTGCACCACCCCCCCAAGCCGTGGACGCTCTTCCAGAAACAGCCCGGACGCTCTCGTGGAGGAGGCCACACCGTATCACACGATGCCCAACATGATCCCTGAGGGACGGGGTCAGGGTCTAGCACCGAAGGCCACTACTCGCAACGATGCCAAACAGGACAAAGTTGCTGCTATCCGGGTATTATTTTTGTGACGACAAATTATGAACCCTGCAAGATAGAATACATCGCTGCTTCTGCAAAACCCGAGGCCCACACGAAACAGGATTCAGATGTACAACCCACAGGACCGAACCTGCTTACGGTGTCCGGTGTTCATTTTTTAAAGAAGCCAGTATTTAGACAAAGTGTGGACTTTCCTTGTCTGAAAATCTGCGCATCCGCACTGCACAGGGCGAGCGCTGGGTGCCCGTTTTATCCTAGCTGACAAAGTTGTTTCAACAAAAGCTGTGGTATTTCCACCTGCTGCTGCAGGATCAGAGAATGTTAATCCGAAAGGACACCTGCCTCATGGCATCACCGAAATCGGCTCAGTTCTAAGCAAACAGGCACCCGGGGAAATCACCTACCAAAAGTATTGATGCTCAGCTGGTCAATGAAGTCCCAAAATCGCTCGATGACATCCTGTACCCGCTTCTCACACTTGCCCTACGAACAGAAGACACAGTATTGCCCCGAAAAGTACCGCACTGGAAGCAGCACGGACGTGAAAAGGCTTCACAAAATCACAGCTGCAGGGGACCATTTTTTGACACTTGTCATTTACACTTGCACAACTAGTCCATTTTTATAAGTGAATTTAGAATTCCCAGGAAACAAAACTTGAGAAAACCAATTTTGTTTAAGACAGGGCACTCTAGCAAGGGTTCTACTGACCACACATGCACATGCGTGTGCGCGCACGCACACACACACACACTCACACACAGAACAGGAGGAACCTAACCAGACTGCCTGGGGAAGCCACCCTAACCCCTTTAAATCCGCTCCTGTGTCTCCACGGGAATAAAATGTGCTTCTCTAGAGAATAAGAGGGTCTGATGCAGGTGCGTTGAGCCACCTCTTGGTCTTTCCTTATCAGCCTGGTTTAGAATCAAAACTTGCAATTTCAAAATCTTAGTCAATTTTATAATTAGTCTAGAAAACTAGACTAAACTAAAACACTGCCTACAACAAACCGACTTTACTATAAAGCCCCCCCCCCGCAAAGACACTGGACTCGGGGTCCCCTGCTCAGGGGAGAGTGCACTCCAGCTCCCCAAGAGCACGGGGCCGCCTCCCTTCGAGAGACCCCCACAGCCTCCCCCAGGCCGTGCCCGAGAGCAGGCAGTGGCTTTCGAAGGCACGGCAGCGCTCCCTCCTCTGGCAAAATCAAGTCTTGACGTATCAAAACTGCCCGTCTGGCGGTTCCAGAAGCAGCTGTGTGGGAGTAAATACTCACATTCATGTCACAGAAGCCCACCGTACAGGGCTTCCCTTTCCTCAAGAATAAGTTCTTCTGTTCAGCGTCCACGTAGGGCACACAGCGGCCCGAGGGGTCCCTGCAGCACACCTTGCACGAGTTGTCAGTTTCTGGAACAAAACCAGGGAACACGTGCAGCTGGACTGCATACTCGTTCCTCCTTCCCTCCTCTCCTCCGCACCCCGCTCCCAACAGGGAAGGGAATGCATTTATTTTTCAACAGCAAACTATCCTTCATTCACCCCCAAAGACTAATTTCTGAGTTCAGCCTCCTTGATCCTCCGACCACAGAATAAATACAATTTACACCAAAGAGCTTCCTTGAACAGATTAAAAGCCAAATTATTCCTACTTCAGATCCTTCATGATACTCAACATTTCCCTTCATCCCAACATTCTTACTACACTGCTGATTTCAACCCTTGGCGTCTCCGTTTCCAATACACCCCGGGAGAACCAAGGCTCCAGCAAGAGCCAGCGTGGCCGCGACAGAAGAGCCCAAGGCGGGAGACGTGAGCACAGCGGCTAAACCGAGACCTTCCGTCTACACCGAACCGCCCACGGCACGTCGGGCCACGGAACCAACTGGGCACCACATAAGCCACGTGGCACACACACCAAGAACAGAAATGCCCAAAATGTCAACTGGCAACGTAACTTGGGACAGTATGTGACCCAGAGGAACCCAAGGTTACACTGAATTGGGAGAAACTGAAATCAACTAGAACATAAAACCAGCAAAACCACTGGAATGGGAAAAGAGAAACCTTTCCCTCACTCGTTCAGTGGGCGTTTACTGTGTGTCTCTCCAGGGCATCCCGAGCCCCCTGCCGCTCCCTCGGGAAATGACTTACTTGGAACCTACTGTGTGTCATCTCCCGTACTTACTGCTGTTCCCACGGGGAGAGCCGCCCCACCCAATCTTCCCCTGGGGGTTCCCAACCTACTGGCTCTGACAGCTGCGTTGTTTTGAGCAACAGAAGCCTCCTGACGTGAGGCAGGGTGGGAAGCTTGGAGCCCAGCCTGTCCCTGAGGCCCCTTCTCAGACCCAGGAGTTCCAAAAATGGAAGGTGGAAACCTGAGGACAAGTGTCTGAGAAGCCAGCATGATGTCAACGACCATCGCTCAGCGAGGCCCCTGCCCCAGACATCCGGCAGGGAGCAGAAGGCAGCAGGCTCAGACCTGAACCGGCTCCCTCCGGCTGAAGGCCCAAGGGGCAGCCACGTCCCCTGCGTAAGCTCGCGCGGGGTACCCCGTGGCAGGGGGGAGCGGGGCAGTAAGGACCCACTCAGCCGCAACGCTCCCTCCTCCCCCACTCCTAAGCCTGCCGCCTGGTCTGAGAATGGAGCAGGAAGGAAGACCGACGGGCCGGTTTTCACAGACAAGACAGAGGAGTCAGGACCTGAAGCCGGGGAGCTCTCACGGACCATCTCCCCGACCCTGGCTGGGTTCTCACCGCCGCCCCGGGCAGCAGCGACGGCCGGGCCCAGACACGACCACCTCCCCTCCTGCTGCAAGGACGCAGCACGCACATGTGCTCACCGTTGCACGCACAGGACTCCCGCCGCTGCTCCCGCTCACAGAAGGGAACGCACTTCCCATCTTTACACTTGCCGAGATCCAAGCACACCGTGTCATCTGCAGCATCGCCGGGAGGGGGGCACTCACTGCTGTTACCTGGAAGCACACGGGTCACTGTGAGTCACACGGCCACCGGCCCGACAGCGGCAGGCCCCTGCGGCTCCCGAGAGTTAGCACGGTGCTAACTGGCCCGGGGGCAGGACGCCAGCGGCCCACACCCAATCAGCCGACGGGCTTCGAGAGCCTGGCCAGGTGCCCCCAGACCGCCCCTCCGCCACCACTGAACCGTTTGCTTTTACCTTGTCATCATGAAACACAACTACGTGTAACACAACACACCCATGGGAGCACAGACGCGCTACGGGGGCAGGGTCACAGCCGCCACGGGACTGAGAAGCAGGCCCTGCAGGAAGGCTCCCAGCAGCGGCTGCCGGGCCCTCCAGCGTCACCGGCGGCCACTCCTGAGCCCTCGCCTAGCCGGCCTCCAGTGTCTCCACCTCGCCAAGGCCCCTCCCTCGGAACCGTAACACATGCTGCTCAGGCCACCGGGAATGTTCTCGTTTCTGCCCTGGAGGGCTGGCTTTTCCCACTCTTAGATCTGGCTCAAAGACCTCCCTCAGCACGCCCTCGGTCCCCCTTGCCCCCCTCCCGCCCTCCCTCAGACCTCCAGGGGCCCTACTTTCACCCCACTGTGCTCCTTCGCTACAGCTACCTCTCTCTCCTTCAAGCACACGTTTTGCAATTTACGTCTTTTTTTTTTTTTTTAAAGTAGGCCCAGCGGGGAACCCAAAGCAGGGCTCCAACTCACAACCCTGAAATCAAGACCTGAGCTAAAGGGCACGCCTGGGTGGCTCAGTTGGTTAAACATCTGCCTTCAGCTCAGGTCATGGTCCCAGGGTCCTGGGATCGAGCCCCACATTGGGCTCCTTGCTCAGTGGGAGGCCTGCTTCTCCCTCTCTAGCTCCCCCTGCTTGTGTGCTCACTCTCTTGCTCTTGGTCAAATAAATAAAATCTTTAAAAAAAAAAAAAAAAAAAGACCTGAGCTGAGATCAAGAGTTGGGTATTCAACTGACTGAGCCCCCCAGGCACCCCGCAGTTTACATCTCTGTGATGATGTGTTTTGGCTTCCCCTCTCACAGACTGGTGAGCGCCACGAGAGCAGAGATCAAGTCTACGAATGAATCTTCTGTCCAACCCCTATCACACACCGTGAATACGCCACAGATGCTGCTTAAATGAATCAGTGATTCTTCCAGACCAAAGAAAAGCCACAGAAGGATGTTAAATTCAAGTGAGAGGATGGAATGAGGGGCTCATTCTGGAACGAGGGCAGCACACACAGCTAAACGTGACCGCAGCAGAGAGCTTCTGCATGCAAGTAGCGGACGTGAGCAGAGCCCGAGGCCTGGCCTTGCGTCTGACGAGTGAACCAATCGCCGGAGTCCAGAAGGACCAGAAGGACTCGGGGGACTTACAGGAACCTGTCGTGTCTCAGACGGAAGAAGCCCTCCACGAGGCACCGGACGTACCCCACACTACCGCACGCACGTCACCTGTGCCTCTCGCCTGACAAAACCCTTCACGGCGCTGCACACTAGGGGCCAACAGGACGGGCATGTGACAACCGTGTGGCTACTGAAAGCAGGCCGTGGGGACAGGGCAGCATGTCAGCGACGGGAGAGACCGCACGGCCCAGGTGTTTTCAGTGTGTGCGCTGCCCCGAACACACACGTGCAAAATGCCCCCCGAGTATCGGCTGCACATCTGTTCTCAGCAGACTAACGTCAGGGCGCCAAACACGGAGGACAAGCATGAGAAACACAGCCGCCGAGCTCCCCAGGCTCCCGAGGCTCCGGGTGCGTCGGCCCCCGCGGGCAGACACAGCGGGTGGCACAGGTCACTGGGGCACCGGGCAGGGGGACGGGGCGGAGGGGACCAACAACGTCCACTTCTGGGAAGCCTAGGTGGCTCAGTCAGTGGGCATCTGCCTCTGGCTCAGGTGGTGATCCCAGAGTCCTGGTCGGGCACCCCCCACTCTGCGGGGAGCCTGCTTCTCCCTCTGCCTGCCACTCCCCACCTGCTCATTCTCACCCTCTTTCAAATAAATAAATAAAATTTAAAAAAAAAAAACAACCCCAATGTCCACTTCTAACAAGGTCCCAGGTGACGCGGACGCTGCTGGTCATGAACACGGGGTGCTCATAATGAGTTTATGTTCTGCCAGCTGCTCCTTCATAGAAAATATCAAGGGGGGACGCCTGGGTGGCTCAGTTGGTTAAGCGGCTGCCTTTGGCTCAGGTCATGATCCTGGCGTCTTGGGATCGAGTCCCGCATCGGGCTCCTTGCTCCGCGGGGAGCCTGCTCCTCTTTCTGCCTCTGCCTGCCTCTCTGCCTGCTTGTGTTCTCTCTCTGTTAAATGAATAAATAAAATCTTTAAAAAAAAAAAAAAGAAAATATCAAGGGAACAAAAGGCTATTTGATAAGAACCAATAAATTTTTTCAAATTGCTTTGCTTATGCTTCTGTAAAAGAACATTTTTCTGAATCTGCTTTATTACTGAAACAGGCGGCACAGCTGTAAGAAGTTCGTGAGACGCTCCACTCCTGACAACGGCGAACTGCAGTGGTGCCGACAGATCTCCGAACGTAGGGTCCCAAGCGGCATCTCGCACGCTGGAAAGGCAAAGGCAAAACCAAACCGAAACAAAGCTTCTCTAGGAAGGCGAAGACCAAAAAGACAAGTGGTGCTGAGGACGGGGACACCAGGAAGCCTCAGACATCTGAGGCGCTGATCCTCGGACGGGAACATGACAGGGCGCACCACTGGCGCGACAGCCGCGAGGCTCCTCAGGGAGGGAACGGCCACCATCCGACCACCATCCTGACAGTCGCTACCAGCGACTCCGCTCCCGGGTCTCGACTGGGGAACAACAGACACACAACCACACAAGGTCTTGCACGGAAATGTCCACAGCAGTGTCCGTCGTCATCAGAAAGCGGAAATAATCCCAAAGTGCATCAACTGATGAACACACGAAGCAGCGCGCGCGGCACAGCTGAGCGCAACGGGTGACCCCTGAGCGACAAGGACAGAGGACGCCGGCTTTGTGCTACGACACGGAGGAGTCCCAAAAACCTGATTCTGAATGAAAGAAGACAGCTCCAAAGGGCCACATATTGTAAGATTCTGTTTGTATGAAATGTCCAGAAGAGGTAAATACACAGAGACAAGAAGTAGATTACTGGTCGGCCGGGGTGGCAATGAGGTTCGGCGACGGCTACGGGACACGGCTTTCTCTTTGAGGTGACAAAAACATTCTCACACTGACTGCCGGTGGCTTCACAAATGCCAGCGCCTTAAAAACCACTAACTGTACACTTTAAATGGGTGAACAGGGCGCCTGGGTGGCTCAGTCGGTTAAGTGGCTGCCTTCAGCTCAGGTCATGATCCCAGAGTTCTGGGATCAAGTCCCGCATTGGGCTCCCTGTTCTGTGGGGAGTCTGCTTCTCCCTCTGCTTGTTCTCGCTCGCTCTGACAAATATATAAAAATAAAATCTTTAAAAAGAAAAATTAAAGTTTCTGTTCCAAGATGGACAACGGATAGGAGGACGGTATATGCAACTTAAAACCAAACTATCATACAGTGACTCCTCTAAGTCAACAACAGCAAAAAGACATGAAACCCAAATTTTTAAAAATGAACCAAATAGGGGCACCCTGATACCTGTTTTTAGCGCATGCAACTTTTTTTTTTTTAGGTTTATTTGAGAGAGAGAGAGAGAGAGAATGAAAGATCGCACGAAAGGGGCAGAGGGAGAGGAAGAGAATCTCAGAATTCCCGCTGAGCAGAGTCCATCGTGGGGCTTGATCCCACAACCCTGAGATTGTGACCTGAGCCAACACCAAGAGCAGGACCACCTATGTGCCCCAGAACATGCAACTCTTGATCTCAGGGTTATGAGTTCAAGCCCCATGTTGGGCAAATATATGAATTGGAAAAATCTGAATGGCTAACAGATAAAAGGAGATATTCAAGAAACATGCAAATATGGATGAGAGACCACTTTACACTCATCATGTTGGCAAAAAAAATAAGACCATCTGGATAACAGCGAGGGTTGACAAGGACCCTGGGATGCAGGAATCCACACACACTACTGGTGCATCATGACCGCTGTTCTAGAGAGATCAACGCAGGGCCACTTTCTGTGACCAAGCAACTCTGCTCCTCCATGTGCACCCAGGAAACCCTTACGACACCCGGAAGGAGCATGGGAGACTCGTACTCTCATATGTGGTACCCAGAAGATGAAGGCAACCCAAGCCATCACTTAGTGGACAGATAAGTATGATACACTACGTCACACAAGTAAGCTCAGCATGTGCCCCAAACAATGAACTATGGACAGACATGGATGCCGACAACGACAGAGGCCACGATGGAGAGAATTCATAAAAACGGACATGGAGTTTAAAAAAAGATCTAATGTAGAGTATTATCCGGGCATGTTAAAAACACCTATATACACAAAATAACACTATATTATCTTTCAAGGAAATACACATACCCAGGCAAATATTAAACGCATTACAGCGGGGCCTGTAAGAGGAAGGTGATGGGAACGAAGCGGACAAAGTCAGAAAGTAAGCAGCACGGTCTGGCACCGACCACTGGTGAGTGCATCTCAAACAAAGGACTATGATTCTGAAGGCTGCTGTCATCTGAACCGATACAGTGTGGTTTCAAACATACACATACTCACCTGAGCAAAAGGACCCCAGCGAGCCAGCAGGAGGACTCACCTGTGCAGTAGGACACGCCTTTGCAAGTAGCATTGATCGCCTCTTGGCACTTCTTCTGGGCAGTCTCGAACCGACAGTTTTTACAGCAAGGACTGTTCCTATCGCTGCAGAGGCAGAGCAGACGGGGACAGTTCCACGTCAGCCCCACAGCAAACATTACGGTCATGCCTCAGGGCCCTGAAGATGGCAGGGAAGGCCTCCGGCTGGGCCACCCAACCGTGCATACGCAGCCTCCTTGGGCGCCAGGCCGCCCGCACACACCCTGTCTGCCCTTCCTCCTGCGGCATCAGGCGGCAGCGAGGGGACGGTCAGTGCAGAGATGTCCGAGGGGACTCATCCTTAGAACATCTTGGTGTCCTTGGTTTTAATTTAATACGGTCATTTAAAAAAAATAAAAAGGGAGACATGTGCCTGCAAGGCCATCAACAGTGCAGACACGAGGCAGCCAGAGCCCTAGCTCCCATCAGTATTTACACCGACAGTCCACACGTGTCCACATCCGCTACTCACCATGAACTCTAGGTCTCCCCTGCTACGCTAAGCCAGGCACCAGTCCACGACACGGAAACGCAGGTACCTTCTAATTTGTAACCCGCTTCCTCTGCATTTAGTGCATGCCATCAAACAGAATTCTTCAACATGATTTTATTGCATAGAAACACAATAATTTAGATCTCAGGACTGTCATTCTGATTGGGTCTAATACCTTGTTACTATAAAAGGCGGCAGCTGTGAATATCCTCATTTAGTCACCTCTCTCGTTTCCTTAGAAAAGACTCTCTGAGCTGTGGGATCCTGAATCAAAAAGTCTACAAGATTAAAGATTTTGTGACATAAAGTCACACGGCTTCCCAGAAAGCAGTTTCCTTGCTGTTAAGGACAAAAAGAGACAAACACGCCCAGGGAGCGCCCCCCCACCCCCCCACCCCCCACCCCCCGCCCCAGGGCCGCCGCCACCCTGCGCTCACCTGCACTGAACGCCCGCCCTCAGCATGCAGTCACTGCTACAGCACGTGTCGTTGTTCAGGTACATGATGCCAGGGTCGCACTCCTCTCCTTCGTCCACCCTGGAGTTCCCACACACTTTGTTGCTTCGCTCTTGAAAACACTCCTGGGCCTTACTTTCAATGGTCTTATAGATGGACTGCTTACTGCAGTTTGAAAACATCTTACAAGAGAAAAGACCACAAAGGGACCAGAATCACACGTCACCCCCACGCAGTGTCTGTGTTCCTTGTCTAGAGACAAACTCTCACTGTTAAGAGCCACAATCAGAGCCACCTCCAAGGTCTGTCAAATTCCATCACTGTCACCTCAGAAGTCACTTGGAGTCAAGCGGTCCCCCTCAGTTGGGTGCTCAAAAGCTGGTGTGAATTTGGTTAGGAGCCTAAAAGTCTTCCCAGGCAAGCTGTACAAACACGGAAAGCACGCCTCACGGCCAGTCCCACTGAGAGGACCGATGCTCTGGCTCCCCCGGATTGTCCGCTGGCGCCCAGCGCCGCGGCACCAACCAACAGGAGGGCACACGGCACCATCTTCCTGGACAGGACTCGGGGATGCAAAATGGAGGCTATCTCTGATTCACCTCTTTCTCTTTTCCTGGGCTGTGTGTACGAATGACCCGTTTCAAGTTTTTAAATAGATGAGCAGAGTGAGAGGTAGGATATTACATATAGTCCATTAAAAGATAAAAACCCAAATCATTACCTAAACATACACATGGGTCTCCAGGATTTTAAGTTTGAGAATTCTATAGGTGACCAATGTCCCGAAGGAAGCCTCTACCCTCGCTTCTCCACTTGCAATATAGAACCAGGAAAATGGCTTCCTTATAAACATGGGGATTTTTACCAGGAGCTCCGAAACGGAGTCCACTTCCCAAACCATCTGAAATTAGCAAGAAAGGGAGTAAGAGACTGGAGGAAAACCTGTGCAGTGATTCCGTGGGGCAGCGTCCCCATAACTATTGCACAGTTGCTAAAATGGCTTCACTTTTGCCCCAACGAGAGCCATGGAGCCCCTGAGGGGCAGAGAGCACAGGACCCCCCAAAGGGAACAGTGATCATTGAATCAGATACCGAAAGGGTTACTTTTAGAATGATAGCCAAAAAAAAAAAAAACCAACAACAAAAAACAAACAAACAAACAAAAAGAATGATAGCCAAGACCTTATCACCCGGAACAGGATTATTAACCTGGCTTTTTTTTTTTTTAAAGGATCTTCCCATTTATTCTAGATATTTAAGGGGTCTGATTATTTCAGACTAGGCCTCAAGCAGTTAGAATTCTCCAGATTTACTCACAAGCACTGCAGACTTGTGAACTCAATTTTATCAGTCCACTCATGGGAGATCAGATGCCAGGAAATCAGAATTCACACTGAAGCAGTAAGCAGCCTCCTCACTACTCCGAGGGGGCGGGGCCCTGGGGCAGAGCTAAGAGAACATGGTTTTCATGCTCCCTGAAGACCTCTGGCCTTCTCTGCACCCTTCCCACACCCTCTCCTTTTGTGCCAACAAACCCTTCTGTGAGCTCACCCCCCTCGTGTCATGTGAGCACAGCAAGGCTTGAGGCCCCCACTTCTCAGCAGCTTGCCTGTGGGAGGTGCCAGGCCCTGTCTTTCGAGGTCAAGGGAACGGGAGCGCTTTTTATCTAGTTACAAATATTTAAAATGTAGATTAGAAGACAACCAGAATCTTTTTACAAGAGGATCACTACTTGGGAAAACCAAACTATAGAAAATATACTAAACATGATGTGCTTAGGACAAAATAAATAAATGGACGAATTGTTCTTTTTTGATAAACTACCACCTCCTTTTCTTGTCCCCCACTTTTTATTTAAGTAAGCTCCACCTCCAACATGGGGCCTGGACTCACAACCCTGAAATCAAGAGTCCCATGCTCTACTGACTGAACCAGCCAGGTGGCCCGAGAGTTGTGTTTTTTTCTTTTTTAAGAAAGTGAGCACTGCGTCCAATGTGGATGACTGGCACGTCTTGAATTTTTTTTTAAGATTTATCTATTTGAGAGAGTGCACGAGAGAGAGAGGGGCAGAGAGAGAGAAGCAGAATCTTCGCTGAGCAGGGAGCCCGATGTGGGGCTCGATCCCAGGGCTCCAGAGGAACAAGACCTGAACCCAATGCAGCAGCTTAGCAGACTGAACCACTCAGGTGCCCCTACTTCCTAAATTTTAAAAAAAAAAGAGGCTGTGGCCAGGTACTATTCTCCTTAGAAGTCATTACAAGGCCGTGGAGGAGCTCACAGGAAATTTCACTAAGGAGAACTTGTAGAGGACGAGTCTGCAAAGTAAGACAACTTCTCCCAACGCACTCGCGCCTCCTCGTAACGGAGCAGATGACTAGAGGGCGCACTGTCCAAGTGACAGCCAGGGGCCAAATACGGCTCTTTCCATTTTTTTTCCTCACCACATACTTCATACTTTTTATTACAGAAATGTTCACACAGCCGCGAAATGGACACAATGGTAATGTGAACGCCCACATGCCCCTCACCAGCTTCAACAACGATCAACTCATGGCTTCCTCCCTTCCTCTGTACCCTCACCTCTTCCCTCTGCTCCCACACTGGGCCGCTGTTGTCGTTTTTTTAATAGCTTTATTTAAGGCATATTTTATATATCACAAAATTCACCCATTTCAAGTGTCCAAGTCAGTGATTTCCAATAACTTTACCAAGTCAGGCAGCCATCACCATAAATCAGCTTGTGGACATGTTCTTGTAAGGTCCCTCATGTCCTTTTACAGTTAATTCCCATTCGCGGCCAGCCCCAGGCAATCACTATTGAATTCAAATAAAACAGAATTTATAAAGAATAATAAGGTAAGTAAAAGAGAATTTAAAATTCAGTTACTTGGTCTCTCCGGTCACATTTGGAGTGCTCAACGGCCACCTATAGCTAGCGCTGCTGTATTAACACACAATGTTTCCGTCATCCCAGAACCTTCTACTGAATAGCACTGAGCTATGATGTACATGATTAGAAATGCAGAGAGAGGCACCTGGGTGGCTCAGACAGTTAAGCATCTGCCTCTTGCTTTTGGCTAAGGTTGTGATCTCAGGGTCGTGAGATCGGGCCCTGTGTTGGGCTCCACAGGGAATCTGCTTGAGATTCTCTCTCTCCCTCTGCCTCTCATCCCAGTCGTGCATACTTTCTCCCTCTAAAAATAAATAAATCAGGGACACCTGGGTAGCTCAGTCGGTTAAGCGGTTGCCGTTAGCTTAGGTCATGATCCCAGGGTCCTAGGATCGAGTCCCACATCGGGCTCCTTGCTCAGCGGGGAGCCTGCTTCTCCCTCTTCCTACTCTGCCTGCTATTCCCCCTGCTTGTGTGCTCTGATAAAATCTTTAAAAATAAAAAAATTTTAAGAATCAATCGTTTAAAAAAAATGAAACTCAGAGACAACTCTGAAAAACAGAGGAAAATTCAACAGGGTATGTGACAAGTTGGAAGAACAGTCAAAGGAGGAGGGCAAAGCGCCTGGGGCGCAAGCTGTCAAGCAGAGGAAATATAAAGCTGAAGATGCAAAGCAAGAGAGGAAGAGAATGCTTATACTTAAGAACCAAGGAAAAAGATGACAAAAAGAACACAAGAAAGAAATTTCCAAAAGCAGGGTCAGGGCCAGGGAAACACAAAGTAATCCCTTCCTCTGGCTCCCTGCCAGGCTTTAAATCAGAGCCACGGCCTGCCTCCAAAAAGGCATCAGGAGAAATACTTCACCATCATTCCCAGTTAGAGCCAGCCCTCTCCACCTCGGCAACACCAGTGTGTCTCCTCATGACGCTTTGTGCTGCTTAACTTCAAATGAAACGCAAAAGACAGACGCCTGCAGGTCAGACTCTAAGAGTCAGTCGTAGCCACGCCTACTGTCTCCCACGGGACTAGTGCACTCTCAGAAACCCCTGGTAGCAAACTGTTCATTTATTTACTCGACAAACTACTACATGCCAGGTACCCCTGCTGGGCACTAGAGACAGAGCTGTGAACAAGACAAGCAAGGGCCCTTCCGATGGGGCTTTATAATCTGGCAAATTATGTATTTTGTCGCAAAAGTTTATGAAAACATGCAAATTAAGTAGAGCTAAAAGGAACAATAGCTTGTGTAAGAAATGACATGCAATTTTGGGGGCGCCTCGGTGGCTCAGTTGGTTAAGCATCTGCCTTTGGCTTGGGTCATGATCCTGGGGTCCTGGGACTGAGTCCCACATCAGGCTGCCTGCTCTGCAGGGAGCCTGTTCCTCACTCTACCCCTGGTGCTCCCCCTGCTTGTTCTTTCTCGCTCTGTCATATAAGTAAATAAAATCTTAAAAAAAAATATGAAATTTTTAACTTGCATGAGATCCTACCATCTAAAACTCCAACACGAGCCATTACTACCACTAACTTTCCATATAGTCTCAACCAACACACTTAACTTTGTTAACAGTCCAAACGATAGCTTAAACAGATTTGATGGACCACACCTCACTTTAAAACACACAACCAGGGGCGCCTGGGTGGCTCAGCTGGTTAAGCAACTGCCTTTGGCTCAGGTCATAATCCCGGAGTCCCAGAACTGAGTCCCGAATTGGGCTCCCAGCTCCATGGGGAGTCTGCTTCTCCTTCTGACCTTCTCCCCTTTCATGCTCTCTCTCTAATAAATAAATAAATGTTTTTTTAATGTGCTTTAAAAAATAAAAATAAATAAAAAATAAAACACTGGGGCGCCTGGGTGGCTCAGTGGGTTAAAGCCTCTGCCTTCGGCTCAAGTCATGGTCTCAGGGTCCTGGGATCGACCCCCACACCAGGCTCTCTGCTCAGAAAGGAGCCTGCTTCCCCCCTCTCTCTGCCTGCCTCTCTGCCTACTTGTGATCTCTTTCTCTGTCAAATAAATAAATAAAATCTTTAAAATAAATAAATTAATAAATAATAAAGCACACAACCGAGTTTGAGTGTACTGTGTAATTTGCAGTTCCATCCCTGGAATGGAAAGCTCTTCTGAGCTCTCATTATAATTAAACATAACCTCTTTCCTTCCAAACCTAAAAAAGCTCCAAAAGATACATACCTTATTGTTCTCATGATCTCCACTCACAGCAATGGGATACATGACATATTTTCCTCCCTGGTCCTCATTTGGGGCACATTCTGCTAGGCCATCCGGATCATGTTCTGCCCCAAAATTGTGTCCCAATTCATGAGTTGTTACCAGGTCAGCTTCCTTAAAGGATCATACAAAGAAAATATGACTTAATATCCACTGGTCAGCTGCTTTGGCCAGCTGGGCCCTGCTTTTCTTAAATGGGGTCCTGATGAATGTGATCAACAAGAGAACAGCAATAGGACCGTGGGAGTTAGTTATGTCCAGACTGAAGGGCCCAACACAGTGGGATAAAAACCTACACCAAGTATAACACTGTAGCCAAACTACCAGTGTATCAGAAATTGGTATTTCCTTTCAATATCCATTCTTCTCCCTTTCTTCCTTCCTTAAAAAAATCCTAATCCTGCTCAGGTTGGCAAAGTACTCTGTTAAAATAGCCACCTTCCCCATATTTCTTTGAAGGTAGGTCAGTCTGTTCGGTGAGATATAAACAGAAGCCAGTGGGTGGGACTTTCAGAGTTTTTTTACAAGGGACAGGCGAGGATCTGTCCTCCTTTCTGCAACACAGACGAGAACCATCTTGTGAGCAGAGGATAAGCATGAGGATAAAGGCCTGCGCTCAGAGGGGCGGAGTGAAAACCGGGAAGCTCCCGGCTCCCTGAGGGAGCATCGCTAAGCTGCTGCAGCCACAGGATGCTGTCTGTGACCCGGTTGTTGACTGAAGCAAATACAACTCTTAGAAGTCACTGCTGGATTTTCAGTTGTATAGATTCACTGGAAAGTACCTAACACATTCCTAGTGGATATACCTGGGCAAAAACAAGATCCTAAAATATTCTAGAGGAAAAAACAGGTCACATACAAAGGAAAAAAAAAATCAGAATGACTTCAGAGTCTAAGGGTAACGCAAAACACTAGAAGACAAGGGAGCGATGCCTGCAAATGCTGAGAAAATTTAATTATCAATCAAAGTGTAGGGTAAAGACATTTTCAGATATGCAAAAATCTCAATTTGCCTCTCATATATCCTTGTCTTAGGAAATTCCTGGAAGATATGCTACACCAAAATGATGGTATAAATCAAGAAAGAGCGAGAACAGGAGTGCTTAGGAGGCTCAGTCATTTAAGCATCTGCCTCTGGATCATGATCCAAAAGTCCCAGTATCAAGCCCCCGCATCAGACTCCTGGCTTGGTGGGGAGTCTGCTTCTCCCTCTGATCCTCCCCTCTCCCCCCGACCTCGTGCTCTCTTCCTCTCACTCGATCTCTCAAATAAATAAGTAAAATCTTAAGAAAAAAAAAAAGAAAGAGAAAGAACATGAGGTCCAGGAAATGAGGGGGTTTGAGAAGGTCTTCAAATGACGGCTACACTGCAGGACTGGGAGCCAAGGAGCCTGCGGAGAAACCACAGGATGAAGGGCTCTGGGAGGGGTGTCTTCAGGAAAAACAACAACCCTGACAAGTCTCAAAAAAAAAATCTCACAGGTAGCTTTTGTCTTTTTCTTTATATTTTTTATTTTCACATTTCCCACCAAAACACATGAATTTTTTAAGGCAGAAACAAACAAAAGTATGTATTACTTTTTTAAAAGATACCTACATAAGTATATATAGCAGAGGTTCTACTATAACAAACTCAAAATCTATCCTTTTAAAAAATAAGAGAACATTTACCTTTGTAAGGATGGTTTTACCATAATTTTTTGTGCTGGTCAAGCCGCTATTCAAATAGATATTCTTCTTTCCAATTGGACTATAATAAGCTAGAGGACAAAGGAAACAGAGGCAAATTGCTTATTTGATACAGGATTACAATATAACCTAATCAGTCTGCCATTCTCACACATCCACACAAGTGGAAAACTTACCTTTCGGGCAAACGCCTCCATGACTGTTCGCTCTGGGAGAACCAACATAAGCTAACCCAAGAGTTCCCATATCAAAATCTTGATAGGTGAAAAGATGTGCTAGGCAGACTTTAGATGCTTCTTCGGCTATATCAAAGCTAAATTGCTTTAAGAAAAAAAAGTATTCTTAATTAGGTTAACAATTACATGATACTATAAATGTTTCAACCAGACACCGGAGAACAATGCCGTGTGAATTATTGCAGCTCTACATCAGCAACGACAAAACTGTGCGGCACGACACTCCTTGCGTACAACTTTCACCCACCTATACAGGTAAGAAGTGGAGTACCATCTAGTCGGGAGGGGGACAGGACAGGGGAGAACTTGGGAGAGCTTTTTAGAGCAGTTCAAAACCAAGAGAGCTGGCATGAAGCTGCGCAGCCCAGCCCTGGAGACATTCCGATTCCAAAAGTCTCCGTGCCGGTGCTCCTTCCAGGGACGGCAGCACCGAGTCCCTAACAGATCCCGCTAAGGTATTTCAAGGACTCTACCGGTTTTGTACGTGGTGTTTTGTTTTGTTTCTTATTGAAGTTTATTTTTCGTAACCTCTACACCCAACATGGGGCTCGATATCATGACTCTACGATCAAAAGTTACATGCTCCTCCCACTGAGCCAGCCAGGTGCCAGGGTTTTTGTTGGTTTTAAGTTTGCTTTGGTTTTCCAACCTCCAGAACTGTGAGAAATAAATTTCCGTGGTTTAAGCCGCCAGTGCGCAGGGCTTCCTTACACTCCTGACGGACTACTCCCCTCGCCGCGCCTCCTGAAAGGCGACCCAGCCGGGCAGTGGGTCACGGCCGACAAGGCACGGGGAGTATGCAACACAGGCAGCACTCTGTGCATCTCGACCCGGATGAAAAGCTGGTCATATCCTTTAACTCCAAGCTTTGAAAACTTAATTTTTGCCTTGTGAGACTGATGAGCCAGGCTGTACATGGACTGACCCACGGAGATGATGGGATAACTAAGTGTTGTCAGGAGCTGCTGAGCCTGCCGTGACCTGTCAGAGCCGCACGGGAAAACCAGCGCACTTACTGACGTCACAGATCACTGTCACTGCACAGAAGGCGATTTTACAACAAAGCAATCGCATACACAAACTCAAGACACTGACGTATGTGGCAAAAAGGATCAATCGTACCCTGTCAAGGCAAGACTCATATGGCCCAGAGTGTTTAAGCTATCTTCAGATTTAGTACTAGAAGAGTCACGAAGATTTTTAAATCCTGTAGAAAACTTTCACATCTTCAAGTTATATTTCTACTGATACAACGTCACACTGTTGGACAATTACTGAACTAGTAGATCTACTAAGTTTCAAAGAACCCTGAACAGTGTGCAAAAAATGCTCATACTGAGTATACATTTTCTAATGTCTCAATACTGCACCTAGAGTCTCAAAGATATCAAGGTCAAGAAGAACCACCTTCTAGCATTTTTCATTTTCACAACTTTTGGCCCATCTTGCTGTCTGCCCTGCCACAGGGGTGAGGTCACTGCTGGATCAGCTGGGGTGAGCTGCTCCTGGCTCTCAAAGACCTCTCTCAGTGCGCCCCTTCACTGATGCAGACACACCCCACGTACTAGAAACCACAAAGGGCACGAAGAGCATCATATCCAGGACTCCACCACCTACCTCTAGCAACATCTTCACATCCCAAGCATCCTTTTCTTCATTTGGGTAACTTTTTGCCATGTTATAGTGCCTTTCACCAGGTTTCACCTCTTGTGGAGACTTGAGAATGCGGATCTATACTTAAAGAGACAATATACTTAGAACACTTCAGAAAAAGTCACAAAACTGAAATAATACTGCACTGTTCCAGCTAGTCAAAATAAGATCACATACCATTCTAGAAAAAATGTTTTAAAACTAAAATTCCATAAAATTCTTCAGTTCTAATGTTCATTTAAAAACTGAGAAGCATATGGTATGGAAAACATGTATGTCAATGACTTATTTATCGATTTATAAATGTACTCCTAAACTCTTATTTCCTCTACATTTAGTTTGAGAAAATGAGAACTTGGGTTTCCTGAGCCTAAAATATTTACTCCAACTCTAGTCAATGATTCAGAGACACAGAACTAGAGGTCTGTCACTGCACCCCACAGAAATAAAAGATTATAA
>CM052811.1:5313131-5341348 GCA_028533885.1 Nasua narica
AGTATCCAAATCTATAAAGAACTTCTCAAACTCAACACTCAAAGAACAAATAATCCAATCAAGAAATGGGCAGAAGATATGAACAGCCATTTCTGCAAAGAGGACATCCAAATGGCCAACAGACACATGAAAAAATGCTCAACATCACTCGGCATCAGAGAAATACAAATCAAAACCACAGTGAGATACCACCTCACACCAATTAGAATGGCTAAAATTAACCAGTCAGGAAACGACAGATGTTGGCGAGGATGCGGAGAAAGGAGAACCCTCCTACACTGTTGGTGGGAATGCAAGCTGGTACAATCACCCTGGAAAACTGTATGGAGGTTCCTCAAAATGTTGAAAATAGAGCTACCCTACAACCCAGCAATCGCACTACTGGGTATTTACCCTCAAGATACGAATGTAGTGATCCGAAGGGTCACATGCACCCGGATGTTTATAGCAGCAATGTCCACAATAGCCAAACTATGGAAAGAACCTAGATGTCCAACAACAGATGAATGGATAAAGAAGATGTGGTATATATATATACAATGGAATACTATGCAGCCATCAAGAGAAACGAAATCTTGCCATTTGCAACAACGTGGATGGAACTAGAGGGTATTATGCTAAGCGAAATAAGTCAGTCAGAGAAAGATATTTATCACATGATCGCTCTGATATGAAGAATTTGAGAGGCAGGGCAGGGGGTTTTGGGGTGGTGGGAAAGAGAAATGAAACAAGATGGGATGGGGAAGGAGACAGACCATAAGAGACTCTTAAACTCATGAAACAAACTAAGGGTTGGTGGGAGGTGTGGGGAGGTAGGGTTATGGACATCGGAGAGGGTATGTGCTATGGCAAATGCTGTGAAATGTGTAAGCCTGATGATTCACAGACATGTACCCTGGGGCAAATAATACATTATATGTTAATAAAAAATTAAAAAAAAAAAAAAGAAATGAAGTACTGACACAGGCTACAACGTGGATGGACCTTAAAAGCATTCTAAGAGAAAGAAGCCAGTTGTAAAAGAGCACATATTGTGATTTCATTTATATGAATGACCAAGCAAATCTAAAGAGACTGTGGATTGGTGGTTTCCAAATGCTAGGAGATTTGGGAGCAAAGAGTGGTGGGCTGCTAAAGGGTAGAGGATTTCTTTCGGGGGTGATGAAAATGTTCTCAAACTGATGGTGGTAATGACTTTCATAACTCTATACTACAAGTCAATGAATTACATACTTCAGATGAGTGAACTGTATAGTAGGTGAATTTTATCTCAATAAAGCTGTTAAATATAGCTGATTCTTCCACAACGCTGGGGCTAGGGAAACTGACCACCCCCATCATGCAGTTGAAAATCCATCACATGTAACTCTGATATCCCTTGATTAAAACGAATACTAACAACTTACTGTTAACCAGAAGCCTTATCAACAACATAAACAGTCAATTCACATACTTTGTACGTTAGATATATTATATACTATATTCTTACAATAATACCTAACTTAATTTTTTCAGTATTTCTAGGCTACGTGGTTCATCTGCAACTTTTTTCAAATTGTTGCAAATCTCCACAAATCTTTCAATACATTTACTGAAAAAGATCTGCATATAAGTGTACTACTACCCATGTAGTTCAAATCCGTATTGTTCAAAGGTCAAGTGTATATGTGTGGATCTTCTTTCATAATCCACATGAGGTAGATACAAGACAATGAGCTGCAGAGCTAGCAGAAACCTCAGAAAGTCACCTAACCAACACCGTGGCTGTAGGGACCTTCAACTGGCCTACAAACAGGAAAAGAGAAAAATGTTTTCCTCTGGACCAACATTATTAAATTCATATTAAGTTTCCTGATATAGTCAGTTTGACACAGAAAAAGACAGCAGGATTTGGGATCAGAGATATCCAGGTTCAAACCTCAACTGTACCCCTACAGTGTACCTTCAACAAGCAACTTATCTAAAAAAAACAAAAACAAGTAACTTATCTGAAGATAACTTCTCTCATTGGGTAAAGTACTGATACACCTATCTTGGAGATAACGTAAAATAATGAATCCAGTTATATATTAAGATTTCAAGATAAAAGTAGCTACTAGTACTACTAATAAAAGCAAATCCTATTTTCACCACTATTAATAAGCTGCCAGAAAAAGTCATCTGATGAACAACTACATAAGAGGCAAGAACCTCTTGGACCCTAAACTAGGGGGAAATATCTATGAAGGAGATTTGGAGGATGACTGGAGATTTTGACTATGCATTTTTAGAATTATTTTTGTTTACTCAGGTGTGTTAGTGTTATTGTGACTATGTAGAAGAACACCTTTACTGTTAGGAGATGCACACTAAAGCATTCAGGGGTAAGTGTCACGATGTCTAAAACTCATTTTCAAAGGATTCAGGGGGGAAAAACCAATAAAGCAAGCACGGTATTATGCTGCCAGTTAACGAAGGGTTACAAGTCGGTAATTCTTCTGTAAACCTGCACATTTTCAAAGCAAAAAGGTAGGGAGAAAAAAACCATCTTAGGATTAAAGTTTAACCTAGGCTTATTTATATAAATAGCAAGCTTTGGTGATAAAATCAGTAAAGGCTTAAAATGTTTAATAGTGAAGTGTTAAAAATAAGATACATACATTTTCCTATTGACTCTTATGTCTAAGATTTTATAATTTTTGTATCAGGCTAAAGCAGATAAGAATTATACAATAAAGGATATAAAAACCTACCATTGTAGTAAACCACTTTTTCTATTAAAAGATTATTAATCTCATGCAGAAGTCCTTCAATAAACCTGTTGAGTTTATTTTTAAGTAAACATCTCACAATAAAATATTAATTATATCCATTTTTGTACTCAGTGAGACAGGGAGATATGGATGGAAACAGAATTGCTAATTCTCCCCAAGAAATTATTTGGGAAAAGTGAGGAATCTGAGCAAATTTAACTTGGATCCTACATGCACACATTTTGAATTAAAAATTAATAGATTCTTCTAAGGAAGTAAGCAGAAACATCCACTGTATGTGGCAGAAACAACACTGAGCATTCCCTACACTGTTTTCTTTCTGAGCACAAGATAAGAGGATCTTTCCCAGCCTCCTTTGCAGGCAGGTCCCAGTCCCCTCTGGGTGGGAGTGATGTAGCCATTTCCAAGTCTGGCCCTTAAAGACCCCTGTGGGATTCTCTAGCTCGGTTTCCCATCTGTGGCAACCTCGAAGGATGTGTGTCCAGAGATCAAAGCTACCAGGTGGAGAAGGACGACCGGACCCACATCCACCCTGATGAGAGAATGAAGCTCTGCAGCCGCTCAGTTTCGGGAGCAGCTACCTGGGAACCCGGGCACAGCCCAGTCTCCCGCCCCACCCGCGGTACTTTTATCACCCGGACTGCCCTAACTACATCCATGCACCCAGAGGTGTGCCCAAGCTGTTCGCTATAGCACTTCAACGTTTTATTTATTTATTTATTTGACAGAACACGTGTGCATGCGTGTGCACAAGCAGGGGGAGTGGCAGAGGAAGAGAGAGAGGGAGAAGCAGGCTCGGGAGCCTGACACTGGACCCAATCCCAGGACTCCGGGATCATGAAGGCGGGCATTTAACTGATGAGTCACCCAGGCACCCCTGTTAGCATTTTTTATTTCAAAATTAGAAACAAAAAAAATGAACATCAATTGGAGATTCGTTGAATAAACAGTACCATGTTTCAAGGAACCAAAAGGCAGCATTTATTAAAAACTCTACTTTAAGGGCGCCTGGGTGACTCAGTCAGTTAAACATCTGTCTTTGGCTCAAGGAGCCCGACTTGGGCCTTGATCTCAGGACGCTGGGATCAAGCCCCTCATCGGGCTTTCTGCTCAGCGGGAAGCCTGCTTCCCCCCTTCTCTCTGTCTGCCACTCTGCCTACTTGTGATCTCTCTCCCTCTGTCAAATAAATAAATAAAATCTTTTGAAAAATAAAAAATAAATAATAAAATAAAACAAAATAAAATAAAGGTATTTTTAAAAATGAACTAACTAAAAGAATAAGTAAATTTAAAACTTAATTGATTTGCCTATTTTGGAGTAAATGTTCATTTAATTTGTGCTAATTTTCTGACTCTTTCTGGTAAGCTAGACTCCCCACAACACTGACATTAAATAGACTACATACTAGCAGACCAAAATGGACTGCAAAGCCAGAGACAGACATCTCTCTTTCACAATGATGGACAAATGACTAGTGGACATGCAATCAGACTGTTATTAAAATTAATAGTATTGGGAAAAAAAAATTAATAGTATTGGGATGCCTGGGTGGCTCAGGCGTTAAGCCTCTGCCTTTGGCTTGGGTCACCCCAGGACTCTGGGATCGGGCCCCACACTGGGCTCCCTGCTCAGCAGGAGGCCTGCTTCTCCCTCTCCCACTCCCCCTGCTTGTGTTCCCTCTCTTGCTGTCTGTCAAATAAATAAATAAAATATTTTTTTTAAAAATTTACAGTATTTATAGTACCAACATGCGGTCTTAACCCAATCAGCGCTTAGATACACATTAAACTTTCATTTTGACCAACCTTAATTACCATTTTCCACAGGTGCTCTGTTTTGGTGAAGTCACTGTCACCCAGAGCACCCTCATCTTCCTAGAAACAGAAGCACTTCAATCCACAAATCTGTGGCAAACATTTTGTTTTCTGGGCTAGTATTGGACACATGGTTATAGATCGTGTACAAAATCAGCTAGTTTGGTCTTGGTTTCTACTGCTAGTACCTCAGTAGAAGAATGGCCAGAACCTGAGTTTAGTTTCCTCTTTTAACTACAGACTACAGACTACAAACTATCACCTTTTACTGATCTTGCATTTCCTGAGTGTCTAGGAGGAAACAGGAGAAATAAGACTTGACTTTTGCCTTTGAGAACATTTATACTTATAGTAGGATTATTAGAGAAAGAATTAAAAAAATCAGGAGAGAAAGTTTTCTCTTCCCATTATCCACTCCACATGTGACTTTCAATACTGGCACTTAGAAATACACAGTGTGTCTTATGACAGCCTCTCGGATGTGTAAAAAATATTACCTTCTTTCGTTATAAAAAATCATCTACTTCACTGGTAAAAACTTTAAACACAAGGAAAAAAGAAGTAAGTATAATTAAAGACCTTTGTCTTCTTCAAACAACTGGGTGATGGCTTTTTTAACAGCTCCCCCACCCCCCAAAATGTACATATAGATTTACCTCTATATTATATTCCGCCCCATCTGTGTTGATTCTTATTGTAATATCGTCATCTCCTATGTGGGCTAGAACTCTAGAGTCAGGCTCACCTTCAGAGGGAAAAAAAATCCATCATTAAGAATACTTATACCAAAAAATAAATTATGCACTACTGTCAATAAAAATCAACAGTCCTTCATCAGAGTGGAATTTGCCGAGGTACTGTAGAAATCTGCCACAAAGAAACACAGGCCCCAGCAAGCAGCAAGATAGTCAGTCACACTCTCAAAGAGTAGCCTTAACTCATATGAAACCTTTCTCTTTCCCTCAACCTTCCTGTAGGAATTATCTAGAGTGTGTTATAGAATAAAACCAAAAACATATAGATGTTCTTCCAAAATAACATCACTTATTATCAGTTAAGAAAGAACTAAGAGAAGGGCGCTTGGGTGGCTCAGTTGGTTAAGCGTCCAATTCTTGATTTCAGCTCAGGTCATGATCTCAGCGTTGTGAGATCAAGTCCCCACAAGCTCTGCTCGGTGTGGAGCCTGCTTAGGATCCTCTCTCTCCCTCTGCTTCTTCCCCCCTCCCCACCTCTTCTTCAGAAAAACGAATGAAGAAGAGGGCAGAAAGCACAGGGCTTGAATTGCACTATTTGCAGATTTTTTTTTTTTTTTAAAGATTTTATTTATTCATTTAACAGAGAGAGAACACAAGCAGGCAGAGAGGCAGGCAGAGGCAGAGAGAGGAGCAGGCTCCCTGCAGAGCAAGGAGCCTGATGCGGGACTCGATCCCAAGATGCCGGGATCATGACCTGAGCCAAAGGCAGCTGCTCAACCAACTGAGCCACCCAGGCGTCCCTATTTGCAGATTTTAATGCCATTTCTTTTTCCACAGAGGAAGTTCCAGAAGTAAGCCACAATTGCTCATTTGATATACTGTCTTAAATAAATACTTAACAGAATCAAAGTCAATTATTTTATCTCCTAGCTTCCCTGTTTAAAATTTCATAAGGGAAGCCTACGATCCTTCCCTGGAAACAAGAGGTTAAATTCTTATCAAACAGCAGGAAATTCACCATAATCATTAAAATAGACAATTAGTATACATGCTGAGATAACCCTCATTTCCTCCTGTCTGAATGTTCCTCCTTCCAAACTTATATAACTTAGACAAAACAAAGAGCACTTCTTTGACACCCCTCTTTCCTCCCACCAAAAAAGATGAAATCACACTAGATCTGGATACCTAACACCGCCAGACACAAGGGCAAACAAACAAGCTTCATACGGGGGTGCCTGGGTGGCTCAGTGGGTTAAGCCTCCGCCTTCAGCTCAGGTCATGATCTCAGGGTCCTGGGATTGAGCCCTGCATTGGGCTCTCTGCTCGGCAGGGAGCCTGCTTCCCCCTCTCTCTCTGCCTGCCTCTCTGCCTACTTGTGATCTCTCTCTCTCTGTCAAATAAATAAATAAATAAAATCTTAAAACAAAACAAGCTTCATACTAACCAACCACGTGTCCCCTGAAGAAGTCCTGCCATTTGACGGTGTACTCACTTTCATCTTTACCATCTACCACCACGACTTTGAAATTTTGGGAAAAGTGTTCAGTACTCGATGTCAGGTATAATTTAAAATGCCTAAAGAAAAAATGCATCCATATTTTACTCTAAGCACATAAAATTTTCACATAAAATTTTACTGCACATAAAATTTTCACATAAAATTTTACTCTAAGCACATAAAATTAAACTTACTTAAAAATAAGTTCACAGAGAGTTGACATTAATAAAACACTACGTAAGTTATAACTACTGTTTTACTAGGTCCTTAGCATTATATCACCTACAAGGATGAATAGACAAAAAATTTTTTTTGACAAATTTCCTCAGCTGTAAGAATTCAGCAAACCAAAAAAAAGCCTAGAATTAGGGGGGAAAAGATTCAAACAGCTTACAGGTTCATATTTCCTGGAGACTGTGAAGAATAAGGAAACACACATGAATAGTTTAAGTTCGAATCCTGCTTATCTAAAAAATTTACCAAAGACGGGGATTATTAGGTATGACTTACTGAATACCTACTCAGCACTACATGCTCTGGTTACATTGTCTCCGTTTCACACAGTATTTTGCCAGGTGGAAGTCAATCAACATACTCAAGGTTACATGGCTAGTAAATGATGAAACTGGAAACTGAACTTGCTTTATTTCAAAAGCCTATACTGTGCTGCCTCTAGCAATAAAGCTGGTTTTATTGCTCTGAAAAATTAATATTTAATTTCTGCTACTTTCTATATTTAAAAGCACTCATACTTTTTTTTCTCCTTTTAAAGAGAACTTCTCTTGAAAAAAATTAATCCACAATTCCTATGAGGAAAATAAATATAAGGTACCCAACACAGACATTAAAATACATACTCCGGTTCTTCAGTTGGCTTAATATTCTTTTGTTTTCTACCAGTTTCAGTCCTGACATAAAATCTGGGTGTGGTGAGCAGGAATTTTTCAGTTATTATTTACCCTTGCAATGTGCCCGTGAACACTGAAGATAAAGGTATGTTTTTCATCTCAACCACAGGAACAAATTTTGTCAGCTGTAGGGTCGAAACTATGAAATGTAATTTCCCCATGGGTTTGCCTAAGTCTAAACTGCCAGAAAGAATCTAGACTGGGACTGTCTCCATAGCAACAAATATTTTTAACTTTTTGAGCAAAACAAGGTAATTTTAGTTCGCTTGTGGTTTTTTAATGGTCAGAAGGAAAGAGAGACAATAGAACCTTATTTCAAAAATCCTAAGAACATCTTCTCCTGTTCTCCTAAAACACATCTTCCCACACATTCACAGCTATGATTTTTTCCTTGTTACGTTGATGACTTTGTAAAAAAAAAAAAAAAAAAAAAAAAGCAAGCCTATTCTAACTGCATTATTCAGTTTCAGAATCCAGAAAATCTAATCATCATTTACAATTACCATCAAGTAATGAGCAGCTTCACATTGGTAAGTTCAGTCCTCTATACACTGATCATTTCAAATATCCTACTTTGTTTTCTTTTAACAACACAGTGTAACAGAAAGGGCTTTGGAGTCTGACAAACCTAGTTCAAATCCTATCTCCACCACTTAGTGCTTGATCTTGGCCTTAACCTCTGAACCTAACTATCTTCATCTACAAATGAAAATAATACAATACCACATACTAACTGAATAGTTTTGGGGGTTAAATGAAATAAACTATTTTAAAGTTCCAAAGTTTTCCTACATGATTAGATACATTTCCATTTAAACACTTAAGATGGGGCGCCTGGGTGGCTCAGTGGTTAAGCACCTAACTTTGGCTCAAGTCATGACCCCAGACTTCCTGGGATCCAGCCCCACATCAGGCTCCCTCCTCAGCAGGAAGCCTGTTTCTCCCTCTCCCACTCCCCCTCCTTGTGTTCCCTCTCTCGCTGTCTTTCTCTCTGTCAAATAAATAAATAAACTTTAAAATAAAAAAAAAAACAAACACCTTAAGATGGAAACTCTGTAAGATAAATTATAAATCTCCATGCTTCCTTACACAGAGAGATAATACATAGATATTGGTGATCATTCTCTTAAAGAGTCAATGTCATCTGGTATGCCTGGATGGCTCAGTCTTTAAGCGTCTGCCTTCAGCTCATGATCCCAGGGTCCTGGGATCGAACCCTGAATTGGGCTCCCTGCTCAGCAGGAAGCCTGCTTCTCCCACTCCCCCCGCTTATGTTTCCTGTCAAATAAATAAAATCTAAAAAAAAAAAAACACAAAAAACAAAAACAATGTCATCCATGAGAGCTGAAAGAGGAATGTGTGAGGTTGGAATGGGAGTATTTCCCCCATAGAAAAGACTTTACAAGCCATCTCAAACCTAAATTTTAAAAAAACTTAGAAAGCTAAATTTTGAGTTCTTATTTTGCAGTTTTCCCCTTATTCTTTGCTCTTATTTATCTCTTACTACTATACCTGCTCCTCCCCCAAAATCCCTATCAGCACAGCTACAATAGCACAGGCTTGTATTCAAATTCTTTATCTTCCACTTAAACTAGCTGAGTGACCTTGAGCAAGTTACCCAACTTCTCTGGGTCTCAATTTTTTTTTTTTTTACCCAAAAGCAGAGTAACGAAAACTTCTTTGTGGAGCACAGTGAGAATTAGAGATAGCATGTGCAAAGTAAATTACACAAAGTACCGGATAAACTATGACTATTATTATTATCATCACTGCTCAAATTTGCTCTAGGTCTGTCTGGAAGCTGGATAACCAATACGACAGTATCTTGACATGAACTCTGACAGAAATAAATTATTCAAAAATAATCTAAGGATGATGGCAATAACTAAAAAAAAGCCAAAAAGATACTGTAAAATATATTTGCATAAATTATCAATTACACATACGATAAATATAGTTAGCATAATTCAGGAACCGAATTAATAAACCAATCAGAAAAATGGTAAAAGGATACAAAAAGGTAGACACAGAAAAATAAATGACTTACAAACACATGAAAAGATGCTCAATTTCACACAAAATGAAAATCAAGACAACTATGAGACTCCATCCCCTTTCACAGGAACAAAAATTAAGGGCTGATAAAAACTCATATTGCTAAGGATAACAGGTTACAGGTGAGCTCATACACTGCTGCTAGAAGAATAAATTAGGCTAATGTCTTTAGGAAGAAATATGGTAACATCAGTAAACATTTATAGTACATATACCCTTGACTCATTCTCCTTTCAGGAATGTATCCTACAAAAATACCTAGACAAGGTATATTCACAAAGATATTTATTGGAGCATTGTTTGCTATAGAAAACAAAAATCACTTCAGTTAAACAATATGTATCTATGGGTTATTAGCCAACAAACTGTTATAATTCTATGAAATAGGAATATTTATGCAGCTGTTAAAAAGGAGGTAAATCTACTTATCTATACTACCTCCATGTACACAGATCTATATGCCAAAAATACACATTAAAATCTTTTAGAAGTTTATTTGGGAAACCTCTCTGTGTCTGCGAAGTTTGAGGAAGAAGAGAAAATTTCTTATACCCTCCACAGGTTGCTTTTTAAACAAGTGTATGTATTACTTTCTTTTTTAAAAATATTTGTTGGGGGGAGCCTGGGTGGTTCAGTCAGTTAAGCAACTGCTTTCAGCTCAGGTCGTCAGGCTCCCTGCTCAGCAGAGAGTCTGCTTCTCCCTCTGCTCATTCTCTCTCTGTCTCTCTCTCAAATAAGTAAACAAAATCTTTAAAAAAGATTTAAAAAAATAAAAACAGGCCTTCATCGTTTGTTGGGGAAGTAGCCTAATCTACAAATACAGAGTGTTTATAGTCTCTCAGTGTGTGTTTTGATATTAGTAAAGCTCCCTAAAAAGACTTTAGAAAGAGACCTGCAATTATCTAACAGATTTACACCTGCAAAACATAAGAGAAAGCAAAATTACTGCCCAAACACACCACATCAATTTATGGCACGATGTAAGAGGAATTCAATATACACAGAGCACTGAATTCTCTATCCAGCTTACCACAAGGCTGTGGGGTCCTGAACAAATCCTTGATCTCTAAACCTCAGTGTCTTCATATATAAAATATAAAGATAATATTTAGTACACACCTGATGGTTCTAAAGTAGCACAAAATATCTTAAGGCATTATAAATCATTCAATTAATTAAAATCCTTTTTTAGAATCCCGTAAACATTATCACCATCATTAATACCTTTGGAATACCCATTTGCTTGCTTTTCATAATTATCACTATGAATTCTGGAATAAGCAATAGGCAATATAAAAATTATGACTGACTGTAATTATATCAATTACAAATTTTTTAAATGTAACTTCCTAAGACTCCAGTAAACACCCTTATTTTTCTACTTTTGCCAAACTAAGCCCCCCATTGCCCCAATATTTTTCTATAAGTAATTCAAATTACCTTTTCAAGGCTGAAAAAGTCAGTAGTGTTTCTAAATGTGTTGAGGCCTGTAGATCCCTTTTTCTTACTGAGTGCTGTTGGATACTGGATAAAGAGAGGATATCGTAGTCTGAGAGTAAAGAATCAAGCTTTTCTGAAACAAAGGTAAAAAGGTTATTAACACCTAAACTTACTAATTAATTGTAATATCCCTAAAATGATAAGACCTGACAACAAAATCTTTCTGACATAATGCATTTTGAAGTTTGAAGCCTATGAAGCATTCTATGAAGCAAGCCTATGAAGCACAACCTATGAAGCATTCTTCCCAAAATAGATAAATAAAAAGCAAAAAAAATACAAATTAGCCTGAATTTAATCAAGACCTAACCTCCAGTTTTTAAGACATAAAGGAATTAGATTGCCAAATTAACTAACAACCTTAAGAATCAATCAGTCATATCCAGAATGTCAGAATTCCTACAGAATAAATGACCCAATTTCTTCAGGAAATAAATGATACAGGAGAGAAGGGACAGGCAGAGACATAATGCAGTGGTCCTCCCTTATCTGCGGTTTCCAGTAACAAGGTTTCAGTCACCTGATGTCAGCTGTGGTCTGTCAGAAGGTCAGCACACAGGAGCCTAACACTAGGCCAAAATGCCTGTCACTCACCTCACTTCAACTCGGCATTACGCAGTTTATCATCTCACATCATCACAAGAAGGGTAAATATAGAGGCGCCTGGGTGGCTCAGTGGGTTAAGCCTCTGCCTTCAGCTCAGGTCATGATCTCAGGATCCTGGGATCGAGCCCCACATCGGGCTCTCTGCTCGGCAGGAAGCCTGCTTCCCCCCCTCTCTCTGCCTGCCTCTCTGCCAACTTGTGATCTCTCTCTGTCAAATAAATAAATAAATCTTTTAAAAAAGGGGGGGGAGGAATTATAGTAAAATAAGATCTTAGGAGGGACGCCTGGCTGGCTCAGTCAATAGAGCATGCAATTCTTGATCTTGGAGTTGTGAGTACAAGCCCCACGTTGGGCAGAGAGCTCACTACTTAAAAAAAAAAAAAAAGGACTTTGGGAGCAACCACATTCATGTAACTTTTATTATGGTCTATTGTTAAAATTGCTCTATTTTACTATTACAGTTGTTAATCTCTTACTATGCCTAATTTATAAATGAAACTTTACCATAGGTTTGTATGCAAAGGAAAAACATTCTATCCTAGGGTTCAGTACTATCCACTGGGGGTCTTGGAACGTATCCCCCCCCAGGTAAGCAGGGACTACTACAGACCGGAACACAATGCGTGAACCTGTTTGGATCCCAGATCAAACAAATCAATGTGGAAAGATACTTTTGACAATTAGGGAATCATGAGTTCATATCCATACTAGATACTAGTAATTTTGATATCTCAGAGTATCATATTACACAATCAGCTGTGTCCTAATGTCCACAATGTCCTAAATTAAAGGCATTTCTGGCTTGCCGGCTTAGAATTTCTAAGATGAGGGGCGCCTGGGTGGCTCAGTGGGTTAAAGCCTCTGCCTTCAGCTCAGGTCATGATCTCAGGGTCCTGGGATCAAGCTCCACATCCGGCTCTCTGCTCAGCAGGGAGCCTGCTTCCCCCTCTCTCTCTGCCTGCCTCTCTGCCTACTTGTGATCTCTCTCTCTGTCAAATAAATAAATAAAAATCTTAAAAAAAAGAAAGAATTTCTAAGATGAAGGTGACCAACCTGACCCAACCACTGCTAACCTGGGCTACATCAATTCCTTATCAATTACTGTGTAGTGTGAAAGAGCAACAAACGTATTAATGACCTGAGCAAACCAAAAGTAAATCTTTACAGAAAAATAACACATTCCAAATTAAAGAGCAAAAAAGTGGTAATATCCCAATCACTGCTGCCCTCAACAGACACAGCAGAATGATCAATCCACTGGACAACAGGAAATAGAAGTGATATGACCAAACTAATCCCTGAATAAAAACCAACATTAATTATTTTACCTGACTTGGAACCCAAGAAAAGCAAAAATAGCGCTGCCCCAAAGATAAAACAAAGTGTTTTTATTTGATACAGAGCAAAAGTAAACACCATATGACACCCATGTCAGTTACCCATGTCAGCAACTCTGCTGCCTCTTCCAAAAGCAGGAAGATTTTTGGAAGACAATTAGGGTGACTGAAGTCTCTGTAGAAACTGTCTAAAAATATGTAAGCTGATGCTTTCCTTTTCTCCCAACAAATATCACTACAGAGGGAATGATATTCAAAATCATTCCACTGGACTTAGAATGTCCTTAAAATATAACACCAGGAGCTTAAAATACTAGGATATTGTTACTGAGGTTAAATATGCCCACAAAACCACTTTTAAAAGAATTGACCCAATATTCTTCTGTTCCCTCTTCTCCTGAATATGATCCTCAAGTGGTTCATTCACCCATTCATTAATTCACTGTTATGTGCCAGGCTCTGGTCTCAGTACTGATAGAGCATTAAATACACCAAATTCCTTGCCTCCTGCAGCACTCATTTCAGTGTAGGAGAGACAGAAAATACACAATATAGGTCAGTGCCATGGACATTAAAGCAGAATAGCAAAGACAGGGAGTAGGCAGGGCCAGTTTATAAAGAGTGGTCAAAAGAAAGATGCTTCGGGGCGCCTGGGTGGCTCAGTTGGTTGAGCAACTGCCTTCGGCTCGGGTCATGATCCTTGAGTTCCAGGATCGAGTCCCACATCGGGCTCCCAGCTCCGCGGGGAGTCTGCTTCTTCCTCTAACCTTCTCTCATGCTCTCTCTCACTTTCTCTGTCTCTCAAATAAATAAATAAAATCTTTAAAAAAAAAAAAAAGAAAGAAAGCTGCTTCACTGTTACACAATATTTGGGCAAACCTGAAGAAAACAAGAGGTAAGCATGCTGCTGTATAATGAAAGTAAATTTCATCAAAGTCCATCCGAGTCGGGGCACCTGAATGGCTCAGTCAGATAAGCAACCGACTCTTGATTTTGGCTCAAGTCATGATCTCAGGCTCATGAGATTGAACTGTGTGCGGCTCTGTTTTCAGGGGGGAGTCTGTTTCTCTCCCTCTCCCTTTTGCCCCTCCCACAGTGTGCTCGTGCTCACCCTAAAATAAATGCATAAAATCTTAAAAAAAAAAAAAAAAGCCCATCCAAGTCTCTAACTCAAGATAATATTAAATAAAATGGCACCAAGTTCACACTTGTTGCGTACCACTCGTTTTTCATCAATAAAATTTCCTTTAAAATATAATCTATAGAAAAGCTGTTTCAAAAGGCATCAATCACTTTTATGCCAATAGACGGGCCTTGGTGACTTGGACTTGTTAACTACAATGCCTAGCAGCACCAACGAAAAGTCTTCAAGAAGCTTACCATTTATTCAACTTTCTTTTTTTTTTAAACGCAAGCTATACGCCCAACGTGGGGCTTGAACTCATGGACCCAAGATCAAGATTCACATGCTCTACCAACCGAGCCAGCCAGGTGCCCCTATTCAACAATTTTTGAGTGTGTGTTTTATTACATAATCTACACTAACATATCTGGCATAGTATCCCCCTTTTTACAGATGAAGAAACAAGCTCAGGGAGAAGTATATCACAAAGCTAATTTAGCACAGAACCAAGATTTGAACTTAAGCTTCTCTAGCTGAAAACCCCAAGCTTTACTGACATCACACTTGTGAAACTCCTTAAAAACATCCTAGCTCTGGGGTGCCTGGATGGCTCAGTCGGTAGAGTATGTGACTCTTGATCTCAGGGTTGTGAGTTTAAGCCCCACATTGGGCGTGGAGCCTACTTTAAATAATTTTTTTTTTAAGTTAAAAAAAACATATCTATTCTAGGGGCACCTGGGTGGCTCAGTCAGTTAAGTATCTGCCTTTGGCTCAGGTCATGATCCCAAGTTCCTGGGATCAAGCCCCACATCAGGCTCCTCCCTCAGGAGGGAGCCTGCTTTTCCTTCTCCCTGCCGCTTCCCCCCCCTCCACTTGTGCTCCTGCTCTCTCACACTTTCTCTCTCTCTCCATCAAATAAATCAATAAGGGGCGCCTCGGTGGCTCAGTGGGTTAAAGACTCTGCCTTTGGCTCAGGTCATAATCTCAGGGTCCTGGGATCGAGCCCCGCATCGGGATCTCTGCTCGGTGGGGAGCCTGCTTCCCCCTCTCTCTCTCTCTCTGCTTGCCTCTCTGCCTACTTGTGATCTCTCTCTCTCTGTCAAATAAATCAATAAAATCTTTAAAAAAAAAAGCAAATCAATAAAATCTTTAAAAAAAAAGAAAAAGAAAAAATCCTAGCTCTTCTTGGACCTTCTACTTCTTGGCCTCCTACTTTTTGATTTGTCAACCAAACATGATCTCACCTCCTTCTGAATTCTGTAGCCCTTTGTTAATACCTTTTTTCTGGCTTTGTGTTATATATCTTATTTCACAGGCTGTAAAACAGATATATATATATATATCTTATTTCACAGGCTGTAAAACAGCCAAAAGGGAGCTGGGTTGCATTATTCACAGTCCCCTTATCTCACAAAACCCACCATAGCACCTCGCAAAAAACAGCATTGCTGTGTGTACAAACTGCACAAATCCTCAATGCTGAGATGCTGATACAATCCTTTACAGCTCTTCGACTTCCCCGATACAGGTTGGTACATGAATTCAGTTTCATTCAAGATCATAATCACTCCTACCGCCTGAGAAACTTAACCTCAGTACTATAGTGTCATTGTCAATAACACAGGCCAGTTGTTCTCACAGTGTGGTCCCCACACCCGCAGCATCACTTGGGAACTTGTTAGAAAGGCCTGTTTTCAGGTCTCCTCAGTCCTACTCAGTCAGAAATCCTTGGGTTGAGGCCCAGCGGTCTGTTTTAACACACCTTCCAGGTGATGCTGATGTGCTCAGGTTTGAGAACCACTGAACTAGGCTCACGGAAGCAGCTCAAAGTGAAGATAAAAACTTTAGGCACAAAGACAGTCCTTGTTCAGCCTTGCATTATTTTTAAGAATAAAAATCAGAAACAGGGGCACCTAGGTGGCTCAGTGGGTTAAAGCCTCTGCCTCCGGCTCAGGTCATGATCTCAGGGTCCTGGGATGAAGCACCCATCGGGTTCTCTGCTCAGCAGGGAGCCTGCTTCCCCCTCTCTGCCTGCCTCTCTGCCTACTTGTGATCTCTCTCCGTCAAATAAATATATAAAATCTTTAAAAAAAAATCAGAAACAAGGTAAATTAATGAGAAACAGATAAATTATAGCACTTCTAAATGACCAAAAAAAAAAAATCTGCAGTCATTAAAAATGCTGGTAACAACAGATTTTTAAGAACATGGGAAAATATTTACACTATCATATTAAGTAAACAAGCGTAGATTAAAAAAACTATTCGTATTGCACGATCTTAACTACCTATAAAAATAGGTCTAGGAAAAAAGAAAGAGCACGATAGTAACATCACCGGTTATCTTTAGGTATATTTTCCATAATAAGCACTTTTAAAATGTAGCTTGCTAAAGCACTTCAGAATACCTAACTAATGTGTTTCAATTGTAATTTGTCCTCTTATAATAACTAGATATTGTACACTCAATGCCCTGGAGCCATCCCAGACAACACGGGAGAGGCCTCCCCTCCTGCAACGAGCAGAGATCCTGCTCTCACTACTGCCCTTCTCGAGCAAGGAGCCTCTCAGACACCTCACTGTACTTCACCTCCAAATTCTAACCACTGGTGATCTCAACTTTCTATAGATGTTTCAACAGAATGTGAAGCACTTCCCAAGAGCTGATCTTTTATCTATATCCAAATCTCTCAATAAACTTAAGTATAAGCCACTTCATTATCTTTCTTAGCACTCCACAATGGCTGCCCAGTGCTCTCTAGAATGAGAACACCTTCCCTGCTTTCTACAAAAGCAGGTTGTCCCAGCAGTCCTGTAAACAACTGAGCTTTTCTCATTTTAGCTGGCTACAAACACAAAATTAGAAAACAACAGACACAATTCAAAAGGTCAGACTGGAGTACTCCTTTATTTAGGTATTCCCTGCCAAACCCTCCCCGATCTTCTCTGCCACATGCTATGGTTTCCCTCACTTGACCTCCTCTAGTCTTGGAGAGTCTACCCTCCCTTACTGCTTTTGTATCTTTGCCACCCCCACCACTCCTTTCCTGCATACACATTCTGCACTTCAGTTTCCTCCCTTCCACCAGACCCTATTCATTTCTCCAACGTTTACGGGAAACGTTCCACCTTCCAGGCACCAGGGATAAAATGGAAAAGAAAGAGAAAGGTATTTCTGATATTATGACACCGGAGGAAAGACCACCATACAAAAAAATTATAAAGTATGTAAAGTACCAAGAGAGAGGAAGTTGCAAGAAGTTATGGAAGGACAGAGCAGGAGGATGACTCCTGCCTGGCAAGCCAAGGATGCTTTCCCAGGGAAACAGTATTGAAGTTAAGACCAGAAGGATGAGGAGACCGCCAAGACAAAGAAAGGACAAGGTTCTAAGTAGAGGGCATAATACATACACTGAGATCTTCAAGAAACACAGAGCATAATTCTCGAAGAAATGAAAGCAACTCACTGAAGCTGGAGGAGGAAATGGCACACAGATGAGAAGAGGTGTGAGACTGGAGGCAGGCAGAATTCGGTCATAAAGGGCCAGGGAACTAAGTTAAGGATTTTGGACTGTGGATAAGGCAACAGCTATAAGAAATTTCACTGTGACTGCAGTATGGAGTGTGGGCTAGAGAGGAACAAGGCCAGAGTCTGGGAAATCAGCTAGTAAGCAGCCAAGCAATGAAGGCGGAGATCACCCAAAGACCCCCAGGTTTCTGGCATGGGTACGTGGGTAGATAGTGGCACCACATTCACTGAGATAAAAAAACACGAGTAGAAGCAGGTTTGGGGGAGGAGGTGACAGAAGGGGACAGCTGGATGCTGAAAGATTCTGGAGTTCCAAACTACATCTTGTTCTTTATATAGTTTGCAATTACACTGTTCATTTCCAAAGGACTTTTCTGCATTAAGACATGGCATATTTGCAGTTATGTTACTGATAAGTCACATAGTGATTTTAGGCAGGAAGAAATCAAATCTATTTTGTACGATTCTCAACACTGACACAAGCAGTAAAAAGCTGCTGATACTTCATTCCTTCTATACGTTCTCAAAGAATAAGGAGAAAGCTGGACCTTCAGGCCTGCAATAAACTGGCTTTCTCGATGTAGGTGTGAAGTGGCCTATAGATTTAATAAACCTACCCTTCCATCCTTCTTTTATGCCCAAATTGTTCCATCTCTGGGATATGCTTTTAGGGCCACTGACTGATATAATTACAAACCATACCCATATTTCTTTTGTCAAGCTCTGAGTTAATAGTTTTAAGATAAAACCAATATTTTAAAGTCAGAGAGAGAGTGAGCACACACAAGCAGGGGGAGCGGCAAGAAGACAGAGAAGCAGGCTCCCCGCTGAGCAGGGAGCCCAAGGCCGGACTTGATCCCAGGACCCTGCCATCAAGACCTGAGCTAAAGACAGACACTTAACCCACTGAGCCACCCAGGTGTCCCAGGATAAAAACAATCAACTGTTGTACAAAATGAGTCCAGGATCATTTGTGGACTTTTTACTTAATTCCTCTTTTCTTTTTGAAATAAATTGAATATTCTTGGAATATAACTTGCAAGTATAATGCAGGAACCCTGTAGCTCTCTGCTCATTCTCGACTGCTCTGCTGCGTGACATACAAAGAGTTTCCCAAGATGACACCATCAGTGTCATGCTCCTACTTCTGGTGTCAGAAGTGGAAAAGAAAAAGCCAGGACTGCTGTGAAGTGTTCAGTCTGCTTGTGCAGAAGACACATCAGACCTGAATGCACTTCAGGACTCCCCAAATTATGCAAGAGAAGACAGTGACCTGGCCAGGTTACTGTGAAGTAGGCCCTACATGTAGGTGAATTCGTCTCTGTGACTAATGGATGAGGAAAGGAGAGCAGTGCTCTCTGTTAGGCAGTGGACCCGAGAGCCTGGGAATTAAAAACTTAATTTTCTGGGTTTACACCAGTTAGGGGGGTATGGAGGATGAGCTGCTTCAGTAATTCCCTATCAAGAAATCTTCACCAGGGACAAGATTCCCCAGCAAGACCAATCACATGGCAACTCTGAGCCCAAAAAAAGTCAGCACAGCCCAAGGGAACCTCTAAGGAAACTGAGATTGGTCCATACACAAATCCCAGTTAGGCAATGAGACTACTTTCACAATTTCCAGCACCCCTGTCTCTTCCTAGACTAAACATTGTATCCTATATTTTCTTCTCATCAAACAAATAGTAAGTAATTTTGCACATATTATATTTGAAGTGCCTGTGAATACAGAGATGGAAATATCAAGTGGGCAATTTGGAGTTTCAGAGGACAAGTCTAGATCAGAGTATATATTTAGTAGTTATCAGAATACAGTCAAATGTAAGTGAAACCAGGGCAGCAGATGAGACTTGTCAAGGCCTACAACTCATGTTAAAAGAAAAGAAAGGAAGAGAGAAAAATGCAGTATGGGGAGGTAGACACCAATCCCCTTGGTTGATTTTAGGGCTAAGGTAAGGGATATACGAAAAAGCACTTGATTTCACTTCCCTACCTGAGCAAAACATATTTCCTACTCCAGTTCCTCCTTCCCTCTATCAGTCTTTTTCAGACTTTCTTTTAATTATACTTCCAACTGAAAATCACCCTTCACAAATACTAAATGGTAAAGAAACCCAAAATCAATGACACTTGGCCTCAAAGGACACCTACACTTAATGTTCTGGAAACTCTGTAAAAGCCAAAAGGATTTCTCCCAATGTCTCCACCATGTCTCTCTGCATGTAACTCTTCATTCTGTTCTAGAAATACAGTTTATCCCTTTGACTAGTTCAAAGCAGACTGGCATGAAATGTCCCTTGGAACAGTTAGGGTGGGTAAGTGTTTCAGTTTCAAAGGACTGCAGCCTGTAAGCAAAATTAACATCAAAAGAGGAAGCCAGATGTCAAAATATTGAGCAAAATGGGGCTGTCAATAATGAAAAACAAGCACTGCAATGTGGAGAATCCCCACACCATTAACCTCAAGGTAAATTTCAAAATCTGTTTCAGATACAAACCTTCATCCCTCATCTGTGACCTATATTTTTTCCCTCCACCCACTACATCCTCTTTTATTAAAAGTAACACAAAGGGAAAACACTTTTGAAATCAGAGTGAGACTTATACACCCCAGCTGCAACTTCAACAAGATATCATCATGACTAAGTTCACATGACTCATAACTTTCCTGAATTATGCAATTCATAACAGTTCAATTGAAATCATCTTGGGTGTCCTGGGGAGTACTCCAGAAGCCAAGACTCTAGTATATATTTCTGTCCTTCAGAAAAATGTTGTCAAATCCATGGGGGGGGGGGGGGGGCGCCTGGGTGGCTCAGTCAGTTAAGCATCTGCCTTCATCTAAGGTCATGGTACCAGGGTCCTGGGATTGAGCCCCAGGGCAGTCTCCCAGCTCAGCGAGGAGTCTGCTTCTCTCTCTCCCTCTGCACCTAACCCCGCTCTTGTTCTGTCTCTCTCTCTCAAATAAATAAGTAAAATCTTTTTTAAAAAGTTATCAATCAATCCCTAATCAATATTTAGTACTGAAGGGCACCTGGCTGGCTCAGTTGGTAGAGCATGCATCTCTTGATCTCAAGGTTGTGAGTTTGAGCCCCACATGGTGGGTAGTGTTTACTTAAAAAAAAAAAAAATTTAATACTGAGATTACAGTAACATTTTAAGACCAGTAGACTCTTAAAGCATAACCATGCTCTTTAAGTATAAAACTATTTTTTGATCTTGACCATCCAAATAATGGTAAGGTTAAGTTAAGCAACCATCACATCTGGAGCCATCAAACACAAACACACACACACACACACACACACACACACACACGCAGAGTCAATCATTCTTCAAAAGAAAAAACACCCACAAGGCATATATTTATCACTGTGAGAATGTGACCACTCACTAAACCTGAGACTCATTTTTCCTCCTGTTTTAGTTTAAAAACTAAAACATGATCTATAAGGTTCATTTCGATACTACAATATTTAAGTGCCCCCACTAGGAGTGTCCTCATTTTCCCTCTTCACCTACCTAAACTTAAAGTCTGGCCTTGAGTATCGCTTCCTTCAGGGAGCCTTCGATAACTTTCCCAGGCTAGGTTCAGTGCCTCTTCATGATAACAATATGCGCCATAGGGCACCTGAGGGGCTCAGCGGCTTAAAGCCCCGCATTGGGCTCTCTGCTCAATGGGGAGCTGCTTCCCTCTCTCTCTGCCTACTTGTGATCTCTCTCTCTCTGTCAAATAAATACATAAAATCTTTAAAAAAAAAAACAAAAAAAAACCTCGCCATAATGTACTGTATCACTCTCCTCCATGTTGTTTTGGAATTTTCTGTTTAGATCTCTCTGTACCACTATTCAAATGTTTTTTAGGACGGATATTGTCTGATCTATTTTCAATGTCACACATAATACAGTACGTGCTCTTCTAACATTATGGGAATAAATGGGTAAGTCTATGCATTTTTCTGGCACTGGTGGTCAGCACTTTGCAAATAAAAACACACAGCCAAAAAAAAAAAAAAAACCCTCTATGATCTGTGAATGTTGTAGAAGATTCATCTAGAAAGTAAGGTTTTCTTTTATACTATGTGCTTCCTTAGGATTCATGCTACCTATTTTTCCACCTGTGAACAAAAGCATGATAACAAAAATGATACAGCTATGCTACAGTAAAAATATAATTTTAATATCTCAAAATACATTTTTATTAACATTTATTCTTATGAAGTAGATCTTTACTCTATCCCTCCATCCTGACCATCACTACCTCAAAATTTTCCTTTAATATGTACTGACTTCTCACATCTCAGCTTTTCCTAACAAACTCCCTTGCCTTTCATTACACTAGTCACCTGTAATCCATTTCAATTTGAGATAACCACAAAGCAGTTGTTCAGGTGAGAACACTCAGCACCTTAATACCCTCAGTCACTTACAATTTCTGTCCATTAAATTAAAAAATTGCCAAGTAAACTAATGTGAAAGTTTTAATTAGCTATAAAGAAAACCGACATGGTGTCTCAACCTACACAACACTACTTGTGGAATCATGGTGGGATTTGGAGACCAATACAACCATGAAAAATCAACTTTGTATACTGGGAAAATACACTGTGCTGCATCTAAACTGTCTTATATGTCAACTTTTGTAAGGCAAAGAATCCTAAGACTTTGTAAGTTTACACAAATTTCACATCTTTTAATATATGTCTATCCTCAAATCCAAGCTCTTTAGAAAATCTAAATAAGAGTGGGTGGGGGAAGGGATAATTGGGTGATGGGCATTAAGGAGGGCACTTGATGTAATGAGCACTGGGTGTTATAGGTAACTGATGAATCACTAAATTCTACTCCTGAAACTAATAATACAGTACATGTTAACTAAATTCAATTTTTTTTAAAAAAGGTGTCATTTGAAAAGAAAGGAAGAAAGAAAGAGGGAGGAAGGAAGGAAAGAAGGAAGGAAGGAAAGAAGGAAGGAAGAGAAAAGATCTAAGAACCCTCTACTTCCTGGGCTCAAAACTGTTCAAATTGGTCATCCCTGATAACTTCTTTGTTTAAAATGGCAAGGAAGACATTCAAACAGTATCAAAGAGTTGGCCTGGTAGGTTTAAGCGCCCCCTCCCAGCACCCCCAATAAGCTACAATTTAGGTAAGTACATTCTTACAAAGTTCGCAAAACCCCAAGTCCAAGATGAGTTCTCCAGTCACCACCTTCCAACCACATTACTACATAAAAAACCTCCTACAGCAGAAATTCTAGTTCGCTGCTTGCAGAGCCAGGAAGAGCTGTGAAGCTTTGGACCCCTCCTATCCGCACCGCCCCCCAAACCCAAGTCCTGGCTTTGGTAGGAACACCTTAGTAGGACAGGGACCTGGACCACATCTCTCTCCCCAAACACGAGGCAACACCACCCCCCTTACCGCTTTCCCAAACACACTCCCCGAACACAAACTCTGGAGAAAGACCCATCCCAGGCCCTCAGTCACCACCAGGGGCCCCTTCCAGCACCCCTTTCCCATTCAGAAAGACAAGCCCTTCTCCCTCCCTTCCCTAACTCCGAGAGCCACACCCCCTTTGTGCACCGAAAACTTTGGGACGCGCCACCGACCAATACCCCGCCCCTAAACACCTGAAAGATCCTGCTCCCCTGCTCTTCCCCTAAAGCAGCGCGCTCCAGGCACCCGGCGCCGGCCCTAAGCCAACTCTCCCGGGTCTTTACCGAGTCGCTCCGGAGAATCGTCCGGAGGTCGCGGCGCCAAGACGAAAGAAACCACGCTGGTCAAGAAGAAGAGACACTGCCTCATGTTCCCGGCCCGGCCACCGGCTCCACCTCTCTAGGCAGCCTTCGCCAGACGGGGGCTGAGGACACTGCTCACATTGGGAGAGAAGGGGATCCGCCCGGCCCTGCCCCTCAAGCCTTTTTCCTCCCGCGCCGCCTACCGGAAGACTCTAAAGCCCGGCTCGAGGCCCCCGGAAGTGCAGGCAGCGCTCCGAGAGGGCGGCTCAGCCCGCTTCCGGCCGCCGCCGACCCCCGCACCGCCCACAGCCGGAAGCCGCGTGCCGCGGGGCACGCCGGGAGCCCCTCGCTCGCCCCGCCCCGTGCTGGCGCCCCGCCCCCTCACAGTCCCTCCGCCCTCCCCTTTCGTCCTCGCGGGGTGCGGCCGCCTCCCGCTCGGACGCGGCGCGGGACGTCCTGATACGACCCATCCTGGCCTCGCCTGTGTCCCCGGGTGACCGCCACGAGAGAGGCGGGAGCTCGGAAGTAGGCCCTCAGAGGCGCGTCCGCCCGCCTCTGTAGTCTGGGTCCCCCTTCTGGTTAGGATCCCCGTTATCCTACCACCTTGCGGCCGAGGGCGGACGCGGAGCGGCGCCTGGCCTGCTGTGCTGGGGAGAATGACCCAACCACCAAGCTCATGGGACGCAGGACGGTGAAGGCCCTGCGCCTGACCCCGGAGAAGCCCCGTGCACGCGCCAGCCTCCCTAACACAAGTGGGGTGTCCAGCCGGGCTGTCGGTGCCCAGCGTGGGGCCACCGGCAGCGTCCGTTGCAACGAGCAGGGGGCTTGGCGGAGGGAAATGAACGCACGTTTTCTTGTCTAGCCCTGCTGCAGGCGGGGGGTCTGCAAACTCTTACAGATTCTACAATCCTGGCCCTAAAGGCTCATCTGTGTGAGCACGGGAGCCAGACTCTTCCAGCCAACTTTTTAAAAAGTCACTTCTACTTGCTTCGTGTAGCTTAGATTGGAGATTTCCCAAAGCAGTTTGTATTTTGTTTTGCAATCCTTTGCATAATTTTAGCTCTGTGTAGTTGAGTGAGAGTGTTTATAGTACTGAAGAAAACATTCTAATACCATTGGATGCTTATTGCTCTTTTGGTTCAACTAAAATTTATACAAGTAGGACATAACACATTTTCCACTTAAGAGTGAATGGAACAGCCATTCTCCATTATGAGGTGGTAAATTGTTAGGAATAGGATATAGCCTTGCTCGGTGAACTTTCAAGGCTAGTTCCTAATAAAATACACAAATTGTGGTTTAAACAGGTTCATTGTGGTTTTTGCCTCAGTAAAATCTCAGCATCTTTCCAACATTTGTTATCCATGGTTACTGGCTTTGCGTTTTGGGCTTAAGTGAACCTGGTATGTTCATCTGAGGTATAACTAGTGATTAAACATTAAATATAAACTTAAGGCATAACTAGTGAAAAAGTAAGCAGAATTTCACCTCTGTAAATTGCACACAGCTTTAAAAAAAAACTGTATCCCTCGGAGTACCTGGATGGCTCAGTTTCGCTTCTGACTCTTGATCTCAGCTCAGTTTTGGGGTTTTGTTTTTTGTTTTCGGGGGGTTTTTGTAGAAACCTTTTTTTTTTTATTTAAATTCAACTAACATACAGTGTGTTAGTTTCAGAGGTAGAGTTCGGTTATTCATCACTTGCATGTAACACCCAGTGCTCATTTTATCATGGGCATTAAGGAGGTCATATCACCCAGTTACCCCATCCCTCCACCCACATACCCTCCAGCAACCCTCAGTTTGAGGTATGATTAAGAGTCTCATGAAGGGTGCCTGGTTGGCTGTGCGGTTAAGTGTCTGTCTTCAGCTTGGGTCATGATCTCGGGGTCCTGAGATGGAGCCCCACTTGGGACTCCCTGCTCAGCAGGAAGTCTGCTTCTCCCTGTCCCTCTGCCCATCCCCCGCCATGCTCTCTCTCCCTCTTCTCTCTCTCTAATAAATAAAATCTTTAAAAAAAAAAAGTCTCATGATTTGTCTCCCTCTCTGATTTCGTCTTATTTTTTCCTTCCTTCCCCTCAGCTCAGGTCTTGATCTCAGGGTTGTGAGTTCAAGTTCCACCTTGGGCTCCAAGCTGGGTGTGGAGCCTACCTAAAAAAATATAGTAACATAAAAAATTAAATTGTATCAGTTGTTTCCCATAAAAATGTGACCATTGTATACAATTTTTAAACACAATTAGAATATCATCTTCTGAACATCCAGGCACCACACTCTGCAGCTTATAACTTTAGTAGATCCTAGATTATATTCTTTTGGTGTCTTTCACAGCTCTACAGTGTCTTGCTCGTTTTTAACTTTTTTAATTAAAATGCCATTTGGGGCGCCTGAGTGGCTCTGGTTTAAGGCCTCTGCCTTTGGCTCAGGTCATGATCTCAGGGTCCTGGGATAGAGCCCCACATTGGGCTCTCTGCTCGGCGGGGAGCCTGCTTCCCCCTCTCTCTCTGCCTGCCTCTCTGCCTACTTGTGATCTTTCTCCCTCTGTCAAATAAATAAATAAAATCTTTAAAAAAAAATTAAAATGCCATTTTTAATTTTTTAAAGTAGGCTCCATGTGCAACTGGGACTTGAACTCACGGCCCTGAGACCTAGAGTCCCATGTTCTACCGACTGAGCCAGCCAGATGCCCCAATAAATGCTGTTTATTTAAAAGTAAAGTTCTTGATCCATTTTCTTACTCATATCCAGAAGTCCTAGATTTTCAGGGATAGTTCAATATGAAGCAATTTCTCCCATTTACAAATCCGTACCCAAATTAGGATTTCCAATTTGAGGTTTGTCTTTCATTTATCAGTTGTCCATAGCTTTGAGATAAAGAACCAGAGGAACATGATAAGAGGGACACACTGGATAGAACTAGTAGTCTAGTGATTTTCAAACAGTTATGCTCTTATCCCCAAAAGAATTGATGAGGATGAAATTTACAGCATAATGTATAATGTAAATACATTTAAAATTGAAATTGTTAGAGGTTGTTCTTTTAAATTTACCAAATGGGATATAAATATCTGAGAGATTTGATAGCCCCAGTGGTCGCCAGCCCCCAACCAGCCCCCCAATGATCCCTGCTTCTTGATATTTGCACTCTTGTATAGTCAGTCCCCTAACACATTGGACCAATAGCATAGAGCAGAAATGATGGTATTTCACTTCCAAGATTTTAAGAGACTATGTCTTCTATCTGCGGTGCCCTCTTTCTTGGTTGCTCTCTCAGGTCTTTCTCTAGAACATGCAGGAAGCCTCCAGAGAGGCCTACAGGAATGGAGATCACCAGCCCCCAGCCAGCAAGTAACTGAGACTTGCAGAAGACTACACCAGCGAGCTTGGAAGTGAATTCTCCAGCCCTAGGCAAACTTTGAGGTGACATTAGTCCCCCAACCCAACAGCTTGACAGCAACCTCTGGGGACCCTGCACCAGAACCACCCAACTAAGCCATTCCCTGATTCCTGGACCCTCAGAAACTGTGGGAGAGAATGAATGCTGTTTTAAGCTCCTCTGATAGAAGGCATTTGTTACCCAGCCACTATCATCTGCTTAAAAAAACACAGCCAGGGGCACCTGCTTGGCTTCAGTCCGTAGAGCATGCAACTCTTCATCTCAGGGTTATGAGTTCAAGCCCCATGTTGGGCACACTGCCTACTTAAAAAAAAATAAAATAAAGTACATGGATCCTAGGTTCCTCTTCTTAACAGCAGAAGTGGTTCTTTTAATTTAGGATTTAATAAACATAAGTAAAAGATTCTTGAGATTCACTGATTTCATGCTATAAAATGAATTATTTATAATTTATATACTTACTACAAGTGAACTTTAAGAGTAAAATATTAACAATTATTAAGCACATATTACCACATATGGTTCCTGAGTTAACTACCAGATCCACACAGGTATTGGTAAGATTTTTTTGTGTAAATGATCAGAGAAACAGCTCTTTGGTTCTGGCTGAGTTTGCGCTTTTTTCTGTTATCGCAGCTGTATTTCTTATTGGCCGCTCGCTGTCCTAGTCTAGTCCTATCACTACTTCTAGATGAACAGCACCTTCCTCCCTCCATTTCTAAAATGCGGATTATTCCTCTATCTGTATGTTTCGTTTTGTATTGTTTTTTTGCCAGTGAACAAGTCTGCGCGAAGCTAGTACTTCAAGAAACATGAGTCCATTCATAAATCTCCATCCAATAACAAACCCCACTGCTGAAATACAACTATCTACAAAGTCATCAACCAAGAACTCTAGTTTTTAAGATTTTAGTTCAGAAATTGTAACCTATATCAGATTCCTTTAGAAAAAAAAGTGAAAAATAAATCATGCATGGAGCAAAGCATAGTACGTGAGGATCTTCACCAATGAACAGATAATTCTTTTGCGAATTTTTTCACCGGACAAGAAAATAACCAGGCCTAGTTGAAACTGGAATAATACTTCCCCCCAAGTTCAAAGAGAGAAGGAACCCAGCCATTTCATTGAAAATATTATTTCAAGGAGATTCGTTTGTAAAATTTTAGTCACCATTTCTCTTTCTCTCTCTTTCTCTCTCTCTCTCTCTCCCTCCCTCCCTCTCTCTCTCTCTCTCTCTCTCTCTCTCTCTCTCTCACACACACACACA
>CM052811.1:5341848-5499338 GCA_028533885.1 Nasua narica
AAACTGGAATAATACTTCCCCCCAAGTTCAAAGAGAGAAGGAACCCAGCCATTTCATTGAAAATATTATTTCAAGGAGATTCGTTTGTAAAATTTTAGTCACCATTTCTCTTTCTCTCTCTTTCTCTCTCTCTCTCTCTCCCTCCCTCCCTCTCTCTCTCTCTCTCTCTCTCTCTCTCTCTCTCTCACACACACACACATACACACGCACACACTTTTTTCATGCATTTTTATTATCAGGCATCTTTATCACGGGTTTCTTTGCAGCCGCTCCCTGGACATGGTGAGCAGAGATCACACCTCCTAGACATTGTACACTGTAGCAAATATGGAGCTGGGTGGTTCTTTTTGTTCTTCAATCCCTTCTCTCTCCTTTGAGATCTCAGAGTAACTGAACCACATGAATAACTGAACAGAGTGAGTAGAATGGATAAAGAGGGGGAAAAAAAGCCAGAAACTGGTGCTGGTTTGAAATGACCTCAGGTCTAAAGTGGCCATATGTCATCACTCTTGGTTCAACAGGCCTCAGAGAGGAGGCCATCGATTTCCCTCGGCTTCTGCAGTGGCCAGTGACCTTCACTGAAAACCTGTTCTATTTAGCACTTTTCAGCCGAACTCAGTTTGTTGAATGTTTAAACTCTGGTAATTCCGCTAGTATTTTAAGAATAATATCCCGAAGGTAATGAAATCATTATCTCGAAGACCGTCATGTTCCTTGCAACATTGTTTACAACAGCTGCAATAGATACGGAGAGAGGGATGGATAAAGAAAATGTGGTACAGACATAGGACGGAATATTATTCAGCCTTAAAAAAGGAAATCCTGCCATTTGCAACAACATGAATGAAACTGGAGGACATTAAGCTAATGTCTGAAAAAAAGCAAACACAGAAAGACAGATACTGTATATGTATAAAGTCACTCAGATGTGTGATTTTTATTTTTTTACCCTTAAAAAAAATTTTTTAAGATTTTATTTATTTATTTGTCAGAGAGAGAGTGCAAGCAGGGAGAGCAGCAGGCAGAGGGAGAATCAGGCTCCCCACTGAGTGGGAGCCCGATGTGGGACTTAGTTCCAGGACCCTGAGATCATGACCTGAGCCGAAGGTAGATGCTTTTTTTTTTTTTAAGATTTTATTTATTCATTTGACAGAGAGAGACAAAGTGAGAGAGGGAACACAAGCAGGGGGAGTGGGAGAGGGAGAAGCAGGCTTCCTGCTGAGCAGGGACCCCAATGCAGTGCTCGATCCCAGGACCCTGGGACCATGACCTGAGCCAAAGGCAGACGCTTAAAAACTGAGCCACCCAAGTGCCCTAGAAGGCAGATGCTTAACTGACTGAGCCACACAGGCATCCCAAGAGGTGTAATTTTAAAAAGGTAAACCCAAAGAAGCGGAGAGTAGGAATGGTGGTTGCCAGGTGCTGGGATGGGAGGGGTGGGAATGGGACATGTTGATCAAAGGCACAAGCTTTCAGGTTTTGTTCTGTTTTTTTAAGATTTATTTAGAGAGAGAGAGAGAGAGAGAGAGCACATGAACAGGAGGAGGGGCAGAGGGAAAGGGAGAGAGACTCTCCAGCAGACTTCCCACTGAGCACGGAGCCCAATCTCAGGACCCTAAGATCATGACCTGAACAAAATCCAGAGCCAGATGCTCAACCAACTGAGCTACCCTGAGTAAGTTCTGGGGATCTAATGTACAGTATGGCGACTATAGTTAATAATACTGTATTCTATACTTGAAATTTGCCGAGAGTAAGTGTTCTTACTACACACATATATAGTAACTATGCGAGGTAGCAGACGTGTTAATCAGCTTGATTGTGGAAATTATTTCACAATGTATAGGTATTTCAAATCATCATGTTGTACACCTTAAACATACACAATTATACCTCAGTAAAGCTGGGGGAAAATGATACCAAAGAGACCTACATCATACATTTGCGCTCAAAGGACTTATATTTCAGAAGATGAAAGGTGCATAGAAACCAAACACATGCAAAGTGATACTGGCCTTAAAAAAAAAAAAAAAAAAAAAAACACGAAACTGGACGCATGCATTTTTTTCATATTTTTTAAGAAGAACTTTCATTTGTACACAGTTCCCACATACTCCCCTAGTGTTCACATCTCACGTAATCATGGTGTTTGTCAAAACTAAAAAGTAAATGCCAGATTTCACAATTTTTAAGATATTGTGTCTTTTTATGGCCTTAAAATAGTGATAAAACATATAAAGTTTACCATCAGTGACACTTAGTACATTCATAGTGTTTGTCCAACCGTCACCACTTTCTGGTTCCAGGACAGTTTAATCGCCCCAAAGAGAAATTCCATACCCAAGTCACTCTCCATTATGCCCTCCAAGGCCCTAGCAAGCCTAATTGGATCACACAGTTTGGCTACTAATATTCTTTCTGTTTCCCGGTCCAACTCAAGATACCATGCTGCATTTAGCTACATTAACATTTTTTTTTTTTTTTTAGTAACCTCAAACTCATGATCTTGAGATCAATCAAGAGTCCCATGCTTTTCCAACTGAGCCAGCCAGGTGCCCCAGGTATCCCAGCAACACTAACTGATGTACTCTTTAGTTTTCATAAACTGTTTCTAAATATCCCATTCTGTAGGGAAGCACAAGTTAATTTGTTTAATTGGTTTTCAAAAGGAAATTGTCCAGTGTGATCCCTCACTACCTCCCCTCTGCACTGGTCTAACAGCTTCTGAAGTGACTTCCTTGCCTCTGCTTGTTCCCTACCGACACCCCTACTTAACTAGGTTGGGCTGGCTAAATGTCTTCTCGTGGCGTGTTTCTTGATTCTTCCATCATCCATTTGTGTGTTTTTTGTTTTGTTTTGTTTTGTTAAGTAGGCTCCAAGTCCAGCAGTCGCCCAAGATGGGGCTTGAACTCGTAACCTTGAGGTCAAAACCTGAGCTGAGATCAAGAGTTGGCGGCTTAACCGACTGAGCCACCCAGGTGCCCTTATTGTCCATTTGTTTTAACTGCCTTATTGTCTACTGACGGTATCTCACTTTTCTCCATCAGACCAAAAGCTCCAAAGGGAAGGACCCTGCTGCCTTCCATAGCAAGTAACACTGCTGTGCATAAGGAAGTCAACAGTATTTATTAATATGATTAAGTTATCTGACATACAGCCAGATGTCTCACGATTTCCATTTTAATTAAACAAATTAGCTAATTCAATGCTTGTAGTGGGTAGAACTGTGTCCTCCCAAAAAGACATGTTCAAGTCTTTACCCCCAGAATTTACAAATGGGACCCTATTTGAAAATAACATTTTTGCAGCTGTAATCAAGCTGAGATGAGGTCATGCTGGATGAGGGTGGGCCCTAAATCTGATAACTAGTGTTCATGTGAAAGAGAAGCCGCGCACGCACGCACACACACACACATATACCGTGTAATAATGGAGAGGCCAAAGCTGGAGTAGGGGCACCTGGCTGGCTCAGAGAGTGGAGCATGAGCTCTTGATCTTGGGGTCACAAGTTTGAGCCCCATGTTGGGCACAGAGCTTACTCTAAAAAAAAAAAAAAAAAGAGTTGGAGTAATGCAGCCCCAAGCCAAGAACGTCAAGGATTGCCCACAACTACCAGAAGCCAGGAAGAGGCAGGGAAGGATTCTCTCCTAGAGCCTTCAGAGGGAAAATGGCTCTGCCAGCACCTTGATTTTGGACTTCTGGCCTACAGGACTGCGAGAGAAAAAATTTCTGTTCTTTTGAGCCACCCGGTTTGTGGTAATTTGTTACACAGACCTCCATGGAACACTGGGGTGGGGGGGAGGTGTCTCCTCCCCTTTTGCCTTTTCTTCTGAAATTCCTCAGAACATATTTCTAGCCATCAAAAACCTAACTACCCGGGGTGCCTGGGTGGTTCAGTGGGTTAAAGTCTCTAAGTCATGATCTCAGGGTCATGGGATCGAGCCCTGCATCAGGCTCTCTGCTCAGTGGGGAGCCTGCTTCCCCCTCTCTCTGCCTGATTCTCTGCCTACTTGTGATCTCTCTCTGTGTCAAATAAATAAATAAAATATTAAAAAAAAAAAAACCCCTAACTACCCTTCAGTGGCTAGTCTAAGATACTGTTGTAGATTCCAGGTCTCCTTGACCGTTTTCCAGTACTTTTCACCTTTCGAAGATTCCGTGGTAACTGAAAAAGGTAGGCAGAGAATAGTTAACCAGGGGAGTTTAGGAGACATTTTTTTACTGGACACAAAGTATCTACCAAACCATGAGAATTAGTCAGTCCCCTAATCCAAACCCAAGCAAGTGAAGTTTTCATGAGGATTTAATAAATGTCAACATTATTTAATATTCCCCTCACCCCGGGGTTCTTCTAAATACTATGTCATTTCCAACCATGGCAGCCCTCCTAGCAAAAGGGGCAGAAGGACCAATGTTGTCTGGTCCAGGAGCTATGTCTCATCCTTTGTTATACCATAATTTACACGTTACCTCTAGTTTCTGCTCTGTTCTTTGAAGATTTCGTTATGGCTCAGAAAGGAGGGTATGGACTTTGCAGCCACACAGTCTGGGCTTGAACACTTGGCAATTACTTTGACAAGTCACCTCGTGTTTCAAACAGGGAGTTAAGGGGCCCCTGGGTGGCTCAGTGGGTTAAGCATCTGCCTTTGGCTCAGGTCATGATCCTAGACCCATGTGGGGCTCCCTGCTCAGTGGGGAGTCTGCTTCTCTCTCTCTCTCTCTTCCTCGTGCGCACATGTCTTCTCTCCCTCTCAAACAAATAAATATCTTAAAAAATAATAATAAAACAGGGAGTTAAGAGAACCAGCCTCATAGGGTTTAGATGAGAGGCTGCTGTTGTCCAGTATAGATATGGGAAAATAACCGTAGCATTTGAAAGCAATTTGTTGGAGCGGCGGCATGATCAAAGGAAAAACAAAAGCGCCATACGTTATGCAAATATTTGGTCTTTTTTTTTTTTAATATTTGGTCTTTCGAAGCCTTTTTGACAGAGGAGGAGGAGGATGACAGGTAGCCACAGAGAAGAGAATAAATTTACATTGTCTTCTACTCCTCCCCATCTTCTAAATTTTAACAGGAAAGCTCTTGTGATTTAATCACCATTGTTCAACCAATCCCATGCTCTTTAAGAAGCCCTGAGGCCAGGTCACCCAGGCCATATGGACCCAAGGTCTTTGCTTCTGTTCTCAGTTGGGGGAAAGCTGCCCTTGTCCTTGTCCATACACAGTTCAGAGAAAACGTGTTTATTGGGCATGGGGACTGACTTCATTTAAGGAACCTTAGTTCATGAATCTGTTCCCAGAAACTAAAATAACTAGTTAACAGTCTTGAATGATTTATTCTTTGCTTTTGGGCAAATTCTAGTTTATTCTTGCTTGAGGGTGAACAATAAAATTCACAAGATTAACTCCCACATTTTTTGACCTAGCCCAGCCGTGTACTCCTCGCCCACCCACCAAAGCTCCTAAGTAGCTGTGTGCCTGGCCTCCTGCCCCTTTTCCTCCCCCTGGCCGGCCTGGTGGCAGAGAGTGACTTGTAAGTCATAACCCAGACAGCAGGCAGCAGGAGACTAAGAGGACAGCAGCAAAGCTGGAGGTAAGCAGGCCCTGAATGAAAAGTGCCAGGATCTTAGGTGAGTGCTTTTTACACCTTTAAAGTAGCTCAGTGATTTTTACATAAACCATGTTGGCTGAGGGTCAGAGGAGTGGAGCCCCATTCACAGTTCGTGTCCAATTAAAGTTTATTAAAGAGAAACAAATTTAGGCTCGGAGAGTCCTGGCTGATTAGGAATGAGTCTGTCCTTTTTATACAAAAGCAGGTCTTTCACCCATCGTGTGGTCTAGGAAAAAGAGGTCACAGAGCTGGGGGGTCCGTGCTGCTCACTCCTTGCTGTAAGGTGGTAATACTCCATGTGAATGGCGTCCTGAGTTGGGCAGTGCGCAGTGCACACAGCTGACCATGGCATCCCTGCAGGGAGCCAAGAGGTCAGGGTCTGGGATCTTGATCAGTGAGCTCTGCTAATAAAACCATCATAAAATTCAGACAACAGAAAGAAGCACTCTTGCTTCCATGCTCTTCAGATTGTACATGAAAACCAGTGAGAACTATTGGTCTAGGGGTGTCTCTCTCCATTGTGGGAATTCCTTTTTTTTTTTTTTTAAGATTTTATTTTTATTTGAGACAGAGAGAGAGACAAAGCACAAGCAGAGGGAGCGGTAGCCAGAGGGAGAAGCAGGCTCCTGGGAGTCCGATGCAGGACTTAATCCCTGGACCCTGGGATCATGACCTGAGCTGCAGGCAGACGCTTAACCAACTGAGCCCCCCAGGCGTCCCCAGTGTGGGAATTCCTTAATTCTGATCTATGTGGTCACTGCGCAGTCCTGTGCTTTGCTTCTGAGGGACGGGTCACACTGAAGAGCGAGAACGTAACAGACTTGCAGGGGTAGATGGGTGGGGGAATATTACCCTTTATTTATTGGCTTACTCAGCAGTGCAGACCGGATAAGTGAACTCATTCTGCATTACAACACTGGCTTATTTTCGGGATCATGTACAGCCCTGGATACTTAATCAGTATGACAATCTAGTTATGTTCTGCCTTGTTCTAGAAATAATTTCAAAGCAGACATCCATTAAAAATTCTAGGTGGGGGGCGCCTGGGTGGCTCAGTTGGTTGAGCAACTGCCTTCGGCTCAGGTCATGATCCCGGAGTCCCGGGATCGAGTCCCATATCGGACTCCCGGCTCTGCGGGAAGTCTGCTTCTCCCTCTGACCTTCTCCCCTCTCATTCTCAGTCTCTCGCTCTCTAAGAAATAAATAAAAAAATCTTTAAAAAAAAAAATTCTAGGTGGGGACGCCTGGGTGGCTCAGTTGGTTGAGTGTCTGACTCTTGATTTTGGCTCAGGTCATGGTCTTGGGGTCTTGGGATCCAGCCCCGTGTCGGGGCTCCCTGCTTAGTGAGGAGTCGGCTTCAGGATTCTCTCTCTCCCACTGTCCCTCCCCCAGCTCTCTCTCTCTAAAATGAATCTTTAAAAAAAAAAAAAAATTCCGTCTTCCTCTATTAAAAAAAAAATATTCCAGGTAAGGGGGCACCTAGCTGGCTCAGTTGGTAGAGCATGTAACTCCCAGCCCCATGTTGGGAGTGGAGAGTACTTAAAAAGCAAGCAAAAAAAAAAAAAAAAAAAAAAAGCAAACCTCCGGTTAATGACATAGATGTGATTTTTAAATATACAAGGGACTGTCGTTTTCATTTAGTCCAGTAATGTTTTCAAGCTCCCCCCCTTTTTGGATTGTTGTTACTTTTAGCTCTAGCACTCTATCCCCAAAAGGAATCTTTTGCAGAAACAATGCAACAATCTATTTTATATAGACCAAAGCAGAGCTTTTGGGTCTGAAATACTTGTGAAATATCTTCATAGAATCCCTAATTCTTCCTGAAATTTCTGCCAGAAAGAGGCTCCAGAAAGAGAAAGTCGGGGGATTTTCTCAAAGTCCCCAGAAAGTTAATAGCAGGAATGATAGATAGCCCAGGGCTCTGATCTCCAGTCCGGGGCTCTGTCACCTCAATAGTGGCTAACTCTTTAAACAACTCCTAAAATTGGGCCCCAGCTGAGACAGGCTACTTTTTCATTGCCAACAGATGGATGAGTGTGCAGTCCAACAGTTAGTAGTAATGGGAACATCCACACAGCCCAATATATGCAAAGAAAAAAAAAAAAAAACCCACATCTGGAAGGCCAATTATTCACCAGTTGCCACCTCTGATGCCTTTGTAACAGGGCAAAGTTGAGTGCTTAACACAAAATTTAAACGAGTTTTGGGAGACGTGAGAGGGTACAATGTTCTCTTTATACATTTAGGAGCTCTCAGCTCCCAGAGAGGTAGGGAGATATTTGCCCTTGAGATTCTCCTTAAGAAGAGAAGGTTAGGGAGGGCAGCCTATTTTGGGTTTGTAATCTCTCTTACTCTTGTTTAACCCCTAAAGAATTGAGGAGAAAGTGGTCAGGATCTCATTTCTACCTAAGAAGTAACATCTCACCAGAACTATCAGGAACCTTCTTCACTTTAAGTTAGCAATGGGTTTTTCTCTAGCTTTACTCCAACGAAACAAGGTTTTGAAGGATGAATAGGAGTTTATTAGGCAGAAAGGGAAAGGTAGGACATTCTAGACATAGGGAACAGTACTGATAAAGATCCACAAGCATAGGGCACATCTTGACAGGCCACAAGGAGGCACACAGTACAGCTGAAGATTTCTTGCCATAAAAGCTGAACCTGAATTTAATAAAGCCTCTTGAGCTAACTTCCACTTATAGGAGGTATGGATGGGGGATAAAGGAACTAGCTAAATAAAACCACAAGGAAGCAAGAGACAAATCTAAAATGGGAGACATTCTAAAGGAACCAATCCCTGCTTTCGCAACAAATCTATGCCCTTCCCCCCAAAAGAGGCATGCTCTAGATTAAGAGATGAGAACACTGCCAACAAATGCAACATGTGGTCCCTTTCTGCATCAAGATTCCAACAAACCACTTGAAACGTTTTTGAGACAACTGGGGAAGCATGACTATGAACTGACTAGATGATGCCAAAGAATGAATGTGATTTTGTTGGGTGTGAAAATGGCTGTTATAATGAAAGAAAATGCCATATTTCTTAAGAGATGTACACTGAATTATGTAGTAGTGAAAATATAGAATGCCTGTTATTTGCTTTAAAATACCTCAGCAAAGAAAAATAAATTATTTCAAAATAAAGAATTAAAGCAAAATGACATAGTGGCATGAAACACAGTACGTTATGGAGACATCTACTGGATTCCTACTGTTGCCTGAACCAGGCTCTTGTTGTTTTGTTCATTTGGGAAAATGTCTGGCATATGTCTGGCATATCATAATTAAATATTGACTGCATGCAAGATGCATAAATTACTGCATCTAATCCTCTAGCAATCCTTTGAAGCATCATCCCTATTTTACATAGGAGGTGACTTACCCAAGGTCACAAGATTGAAATCCAGAGCCATTTGACTTCACCTTCATAACGAACACCTGTAGAACTTGGCGTAAGTTCAGGACCTCTATTAGCAGGTGGTAAAACATTCTAACCAGCATCCTGTAATACTGAGAGCAGCCTACTTCTCCATACTTCTGCAGGCTGCACTCATGTCCCATGCCCAAACTCAAGCCATTTCTGCTAGCATACTGCACATTCCATGTACAGAGATCTATTGAGCCACTACGTGCGACATTGTGTTTTGGGATGTTTGCTGTCCCAGGTGTTCATTAAACACATCCCCTCAGACCAGACACTTGAGAGGTGAAGCCACCCTTCTAGATCGTCAAATCTTATTGCCAAACACACGCAAACATACTAGGCGAGCAACACAGGCTTAAACATCACTTCCCTATCCTTCTCATTATTTGATCTATTAGAAACTTAAGCAAAACTTGCAGAGCTCACTCTGGGATCTCCATCCCCCTACAGGGAACACTTGTGGTCCAGCCTGACAGAGCTCTCCAATCCTTTTACTATAGTCCTGCACCTTAAAAAGCAAATGGACACAACACTACACGCCTCCATATTAGTTCTTCTATTAGATCTTTTAAAAAGAGAGAAGCAGGAGGAATTGGTGAGTACATATAGAGGAACTCAAGTGCTCTACCTTCTTACAGGTATATTGGGCCCCCCATTTGACCCTGGTGACCAATAGAATCATGAGTCAGTTATATGATGCCCTATCAAGTTTCTAGGCCCCCTGCCCGTCGCTGAGATACATCCCTGGCTTCCTGCCTCAAGCTTGGGGGTAATCTCCTATCAACACTGATCTCCCACTAATACCCACTAATAATACAGACCTTTGGCCTCACCCAGCAGCCAGATCCCTGGCTTCCTTACCTATGTCCTTAAGGATAAAGTCACTAACTTACCCTTTTCAGCATCTTGTCAAATCATGAAATCTGCTTGGTCAGGGTAAGAGTAAAGCTGTGTTTTATTTTTATTATAAATCTGTTGACACGGGCAATGACTGAGGGTCGAGACAGCATTATCCAGTCTCTGGTGCTCTTCTGCATATAGAACCCAATCAATTTCAGTTGCTGAAAGGAAGACCCTCTCATTCATCAGCTTCAGGAGAGCACAAATCTCAAGTGTCCTGCTCTACCCAGAATCCTGTAACTTTTTACTTCCCAGGTGTTAAATAATTGTTCGTGCTTCCTTAAAGCAGGGGTTCAGAATTACAAGTCCTGACCAGCCTCAGCACCACTTTGGAATTTGTTACAAATGCACATTATTTACCCCATGCCCACAGAATCAAAAATGGTTTCGGCCTGCCCTCCAGGTACCCCAAGGCCTGCTGAAGTTGATAGTGATGGCTTGGAGGCACCATCAATCCCTTATCAGTTAACACTTGAGAAGGGAAGGCATTTCTTCTTGGCACTTATTCTCCGGGTCTTGATTTTTCTAATTTTAACACAATGACCTCTCCCCATTTTATTCCACCAGAGAATGCTAATTAGAAGCAAAACTATTGCTTAACTTTTTTTTTTAACTTTGCATTCCCAAGTTACACTGTCATTTTCTTTTTGTGTCTATGTCCTTGAAAATCTAGGGCAATTGGTTTATTCGAAGTGTGGTTGATTTTCTGTTCCATAAGGCTTTCATTTTATTAGATCTTTCCAATTCTGAAATTAGGTTTCTTTGCCACATAAGTGTTCCACATACATATGTTCCGCAATCCTTTACCCTTGGAAATACACACATAGACTCCTAGGCGGAGTGTCTACCTTTCATTGGTAAGAAAACTGAAGCTGAGTGAGACGAAGCCTACAACTGGAGGGTGGCAGAGCTCCAAGTTCTAGCACCCAGCACAGTCCTTGGCTCATAGCACGCATTCGATAGTGAATGAATGAATGAATGAATGAAGGAATGAACAAACGAATGAACAAACATGTTAGTTAGACCTTTTGACTTCCAGGCTGCTACTCTTTCCACTTAGGTCACACTGTCTCTCATGTTATGCAAATGTGGGAACAGACAAGTCTTGGAAGAGTTAATAATCTGGTCCCATTAGTCGTCCTAGCTCTGCAGTTGCCGTGTTGCCAGCAATCGGAGAACACAAGCCTTCAGAGATCTTTGCAGTGAATTCTCCAAGGTTCTTACCAAGTTCCAGGATCTGAAAGAACACCCATGTGTCAAGGACAATGGCTAAAACGCAGGGCCTTCTATCAAGACCCTCAGGTCTAGGATGGAGAAAGAGAGCTAAGTACTAAGGCCAGATGGTTAAAAAAAACCTTGTGATGTCGGCTGAAAATGAGAAACGGGAGGTCTAGTCTCTGCCGGGTGCCTGAGTTCTTCAAGTCAGAGAGTATATATTGAATAATGGCAGGGTTTTTTAAAAAGATTTTATTATTTCAGAGAGAGGGAGGCAGAGGCAGAGGGAGAAGCAGGCTCCCCAAGGAGCAGGGAGCCCATCGTGGGACTTGATCCTAGGACCCTGGGATCATGATCTGAACCAAAGGCAGACGCTTAACCATCTGAGCCACCCCAGGCGCCCTGAATGGCAGGTATTTTTACAATAAACGCCAACTTCCAGGACACACCTCCACATATACTCAGAAACGAGGTTACCCTGAGCCTCATTAAATGGGTTTAATTCCTCTACACTGGCGTCGAGGGAAGAAAATCAGGTTGTCCCGTAAGTTAAGTTTCAGTTGACTTTAAACAAACCTCTTCATGTTTTCACCAATGACCTCTAGGAAACAACAGTAGGCTGTCACAGAAAGAAAACTGATTTTTGTGTATCTAAGCAAGTATCTATGAATAACAACAGGGCGTTTCTACAGAGCCGAGGTGACAGTGGCTCTTCACATTATCACAAGAGCAGAGCAAATGCCCTAGCGAAATAGAGAACGAAGCCAGCCTCCCACAGCCCAGCATCTCACACAGATGAGCCTAGAGCATGTAATTTTACGTCTGAATTAGCAAGGAAATTACTAAATCTTTAGTTCAAATTATAGTACTTAACCCTTTTGACAAGTAAGAACCCCAGGATATCCCTGAAACAGCTGTATTCCAGCTCACACGAAAGAAATTAAGGGCCTAGAGTTGTAAGGCCTCTTGTACTTTTTTTTTTAATTCAGCACTCAACCCTGAGTTTCGAATGGATTGCATTTAGTAATTCGTATCTCGTGAAAGCCCTCCAGAAGCTACTCTGCTAGTGGAGTGAGTGCTAACTCTGCCCTGCTTCCAGGGTGTAAGTGCTTCCTTGGGAATCTTAGGCCAAGGTGTCTGGGAACAAAAGAAAGATAAAAGACTTAAGCTTTACATAATTCTTCAAGCAATGTGGAATAAAAGCATCACTTTCAAAAGAGGGAGTATCCTCTTTTTTCTAAAGGGCATTAAGGGACTCATCGCTCAGCACATTCTAAAGTAGAAACTGTTGCCATGATCCCAATGCTGTCATTGGAAGGGGCCCAACTATTAAAAACATATTATTTACTACAGGAAAATTATGAGTTTATAGTCCTAGGATGTGGATTACAAAAAAAAAAAACAAAAAACCCTGTAAGATCATCTAACAGAAATGGTTTCCAAACTCATTTGAAATCAATTTTACATAATCCACTGTTTACATAAACCTAGTTTACAAACGATTACCCTTATTAACATGTCACGCAGGTATTTTCCATCCTATTATTTTAGTGTAAGCTCTACACCCAACATGAGTCTTGAACTCACAACCCCAAGATCAAGTCACATGCTGAACCAACTGAGCCAGCTAGGCAACCTAAAGAGTTTTTTAAAAAAAGATTTTATTTGAAGAGAGAGCGAGCAAGTGAGTTGGAGGGGAGGGACAGAGAGGGAGGGAGAAGCAGGCTCCCCACTGAGCAGGGAACCAGACTTGGCTAGAGCCCAGAGTCCTGGGATCATAAACTGAGCCAAAGGCAGATGTTTAACTGACGGAGCCATACAGGTGCCTCCCAAAAAAATTTTTTAAAGTAATTTCTACACCCAATGGTGGGCTAGAAGTTAAAACCAATGTCCAACGATCTACCCACTGAGACAGCCAGGCATCCTATTTTCCATCTTTAAAAAGAAAAAAAAAAAAAAAGCTGGCAGCGACCAAGTTCCATGATCCGCTACTTGGATATAACCTAGAACATGATAAAGTAGAAATCTACTATCATTGCTTTAAACTCGAAAGAGGGAGCGCAGGAGCGAGCACCAACGTGAAAGTAGGCTACTTAAGTTCAAATCCTGACACCACCACCTCGCCTGCTTCTGTGCTTCAATTTTCTCCTCCATAAATCAGGAGAAAATCCAACCCCCCAATTTCACCAAACGGAGTTCTATTTGTGAACATGCTTAAAAAACGGAACCTGCTGAGATGGGAAAGTCGGGTCTCAATATGCTGCCCCGAGACCACGTGTAGCAGCGCGAGCGGAAGCCGGGGCCGGACAGCCCGATGGCCCTCCCACCGTAAGCACTGAGCAACGACTGATGAAGACTGAATATTCAAGGGCCTTCGGCGGGAAGCATATACAATGAACATATGTAAACCGTAAATTTGACAAATAATGCTTGGTAATGAATGTTATTTCCTTATTTTTCTAAAGATCGTCAAAGGGCTCACACCTTAAAAAAAAAATCAGAGAAACATAAAATACATTATTACATAAATACAATAAAATACGTTCATACATAAAATACAGAGAATACATCAAAGCTTTCATTTTCTAAATCTAAGTGACCAGAATAATTTTCATTAAAAATCCTTTTCAATCTAGCCAGTACAGAATTACTGAGAATTTGGTTATTTGCATCTAGTTCTTCTGTCTAGTTTCAGGCCAAACATTAGCTAGTTGCTGGACTCTCAGGTAAGTCAGTTGGTCTTTCTGAACTTATTTCCATACCATGAGTTAGGTCCAACATATCCTACAATTTCTCGAGCTGCTTCTGAGGTTTCACTCAAAGGGCAAAACTGACAGATTAAAGAGATTGGCAGGGGTTGGGGAGAGGGCAGGGAGTTGAGGAAGAGGTGAAACGAAAACAAAAAACCCCAAACTTCCAAATAAGATAAAAGGAAAGAGAAATACTAATTGTATTTATTCATCCTACTAAGCAAACCTAGAGCACTCTAGAGCAGTAACAGTGGCATAGAAATGAACTTGGTATGGCATGAGTTCAATCTAGGTATGTCACTTAATAGAGACACAATTTTGGACAAATAATTTCATTTTTTTCTGATCAGATGTCCCATCAGTCAAGGGGAAATGTACTTGGCAGGGCAGTTTAGAGGATTAAATATGAATGTGCATAGCACTTGACTAGGCACCAGAATCTACTCAATCAATACTGGGCCCCTGTAAGTAAAGCAAAAGGGGCAGAACATTTATGGACATGCTCAAGGTATTATAATTTTAAACTGAAGATGAGGAATCCTCTAGCTTTTTTCTCTGGGTATTACTACTTACTCCCTTTAAAACACCAGTTCTGTAGGCATATAGTAACTGACAAGTAAAATGTGGATAAGCAGTGAATGGCAAGACTGCTTCAAATTGGATTTCACGATGATGACCTTCATATCCTGAGATACTACAGGTTCCCTAAGCTCCCGCTGAACGGATCCAAGAAAGTTCGCTGTGGTTTATATTGGAACGTAATTGCAATGTCCTCAAAATTCAATAGTACTACACGTGGTATACATACATGGTAACGGTCCTCTTGCAAAGCTTATCAAATACAAATTAAGAGAAGGGAAGACAATAGATGTATGTCAGAAGAAAGCAAACAGCGTAACTGCATTCAACAGTTTAAAGTAAAAATCTTCCTAAACCATATAAAGAACGATGAAGTGTTAGTTTTAATATATTCAGATGGCACTCACTTATAATCGGTCCAAATAAATCAAGCTCACAATTTAACAGTAACAATCACATGTTCATGCCTGTCATAGGCCTCAATGGTTTTTCAATGTTTGGCTCAACTCCATAAATACCAGTGCATTTAAAAATAAATGACTACAGTTCCGATTTTCTCAAATTATTTTACTCTTCTACTAGAATTTTTACACAGCTTTCTAAAGTTTTTCATGATTTTAAAAAAACCAAAGTAACAATCTCTACAGATAAATATTTAAAGTTATATACCCACGTATATTTTACCAATTCTGCCCCAACCAAAGAGTAATTTTTCTTTTCCAATCTAAGATCAACAAATCATAGCTCACACTACACGTTGGAACAGAAATCCCCAATGCTTCTATTTTGGATAGTCAATGCCAGAATGCAACCCCCCCCCAATTATTTTGTTATTAAAACCAAAAAGACATTTAAAAAACCCACCCTGCCAATTAAGCTTAAACTACAAAATAGGTGTTAACATTTAACATTTTTGATGTCTTAAAGTAATTTAAAAAGTTCAAATACAAACACGTCTTTGAACCTTCCCTCCACCAGAAACTTGACTCACATATTCCTTTCCCCTGAGAAAAAGTGTTTTCTCTCCTACTAAGTTTTTAGCAGTGTTCTACAAATATCCTCTACATCCAGTGTAGGGAAGTCCCAGAATTAGAGGGTTATAGGAGTTAACACAAGGCTGGACTCCTTTTAAAGATGCCACTTTCTCCTAAAGCAAGGAGAGATTTAAATGAGACTAAATGTGGAAAATAATCTGCTTTTTAAGAAGGCAGGCTACTTTGGGGGCGCCTGGGTGGCTCAACTGCCTTCGGCTCAGGTCATGATCCCAGGGTCCTGGGATGGAGTCCTGCATCGGGCAACCTGTTCAGCGGGGCATCTGCTTTTTCCCCTCTCCCTCTGTCCCCCACTCTCTCTGCTCATGTTTGCTCTCTCAAATACATAAATAAAACCTTAAAAAAACAGAAACAAAAATCAAAGAAGGAAGAAGGCTACTTGTTAACTCAGTGATTACACAGTACTTATCAATACTTGTTAAGATGTGGTAATTCTTTCTCTAAATCACAACGTGTTCTTCCTATGCTCACTGAAATTTTTATTTAAAAAGTAGTCTTACTGCTTTAGATTTCTGGAGACCAGTCCATATTTTAAATGGATATTTCCCCAAGTCCCATTAAATTCTCTCTTCATGGTCACATTTTAGTAGGAGATAAAGGCTAATCCTACACAGCTGAAATTTTCAGATTATCTTTTTTTTTTTAAAGATTTTATTCATTTATTTGACAGAGAGGAGAGAGATCACAAGTAAGCAGAGGCAGGCAGATAGAGGGGGAAGCAGGCTTCTGAGCTGAGAGCCGAATGCGGGGTTCGATCCCAGGACCCTGAGACCATGACTGAACTGAAGGCAGAGACTTTAACCCACTGAGCCACCCAGGCACCCCCTCAGAGTATCTTCTGACTTACAATAAATTCTCAGGTCAATACTTAAGACAGGTTAATGTAACAACCCATGTGATATAAAACCAAAATTATCTGAAACTCACTAATGGTACAACGCAATGTTTACAAAAACTGAAGTTAAATGAAAACTAAACAAGATACTCTCAAATTTTGATATTCTGCTTGAATACTCACTGAAACATACTTCTAACACCAGTCAAAGCACTCATACTCACATAATTAACTTTTCTAGTTTCAAAATGTCCACTTTATTCCATATAACACTTAATTAGGTGTCATTTACATCTGAGGAAGAGATGGCCCACACAACTGATCTATGGTAAAACACTGACTCCTAAGACATGTAGTCCAATTTTATACATTTCCAGGCATCCCTAGACAAGTGAATCACATTGCAGGTACAAATTATCACCACATTTTACATAAGATAAAAAGGAAGTATCAATAAACTTCAGAAAGTAGTAAATTCATCTGCCCCTTAAAATGAGTGTGCAACTGTTACAAAGCCATAGTAAATGGTTTAAAAAATGTAGTTTTATTTTATGTTGCTCTGCTGTTACATAGGGCATAACATTTTCACAAGGCTTTTTTGGGACTACAGTCAATGGTTAGCAACACACAATTGTGGCCCAACTCTCTACATGACAGTCACTAGAGAACCTGGACACCCTCTCCTATGTGTACAAATCTGCATGGAAAAGTACTAACGTTTTAGGCCTGGACTTGTGTACTTTATTTCCCCTTTCTAGTGTAGTAAGAAATGACATGCACTTTAATTTGCCAAAAGCAATGCTTGTATTCTTGCAGCAACATGCTACTTCTATTACATAGTAAAGTGAATACCAGAACTACAAAGGCAGGAGGTGTAAGAGAATTTTTATTGGGAAGGGAAGTTGTCAACTTAAACAGCAGCAAATGAATGAATAAGGGAACTTCCTGTTGTCACAGATACACCAAGACCTCCGTCATACGACACAGGAGGCATTTTAATTTGTGATCCCCAGCGCAGAAATGCCAAATGCTTTTCCATTCAATCAAATACTTCTGGATTCCCACCAAAAAAGGAATACATTAAGAGCATGGAAAAGTTGCATACTGAAAGGAAACCCCTGAAGAAGAGTAAGGGAGGAAATGTAGAAATTAAGAAGTTATGTAGAACACTTTGTAAATTGTAATGACTACATTTTCATATCTTCACAGTAATACAAAACACAGTCACTTGCAGAACTGGTTTAGATTACTTCAATACCAGATACATTTTTCGTCCTCTACAGAAGTGTTTGGAAGTTACTTTTGTTTATATGAAATGAAGCTATTAATACTTTTCTACAGCAGTAACTGCACACCAGGAAGGCCAAGACAAACATAACATCAAGGAATGGAGTTTTCCCAAAGCTGCAGTGTGAAAAGACTATAAACAGTTGATTCCATACACATGAATGGGTTTCTTTGCTATAGGAAATCCAAATGGAGTAAGGAATGGAGATGAGTAAAAAGGTTTCTTGAGGGGAAGAAGGATGACCACCCTGTATATGCATTTAGTTTTCTGCCCCTTCTGCCGCATCACATTCTTCTCCTGCACTGTCTGATGTCCATAACTAGAAAAAAGAAATCATAATAAGTTATCCAGACAACAGAGACTGTGACTAAGAATGGAAGTTAAGTTTTCTCAAAATCCCAACCACCAACTTCTCCCCCAAAGTGTATCTTTGTAAACCTTTCACTATGTATTTACAAATGACACAACATACATACATTATTCGGGTACGTTTTTAAAGCTTTCTCTTTTTTAATAGTATAATTTCAAAACAATAAAGGCAATAGCCTTAGCATTTAACATTCTCTTCATTCACAGCAGCCCAATGCTCTTCCACCACTGAAACCACTACTGAAATATAATAATTTATGAGATGAATAAGGCAAAAGAAATCTTAAGGGGGGAGGCGAACCGCAGTCACAACAACGGCTGCCAAATATTTGAAAGGCCATCGTATGGAGAAAGGGGCAGACCTACTGTGCCTACGGCTGAGGGTTAAGTGGGAGCAGGTGACAGAAGTCAGAAGGAAGGTAGCAGTGGGCGTGAAGGTGCACAGGAAGCATTCCTGAATTAGCTAGGATGTTAAGACAGAATTGATCCCCAAGGAACTCTCCAATTTTAGGATGGAACAATGAAGTGAAGAAGAGAATCATCAATAGTTACTGACTATAATCAACAGCAAAACCAAGAGGTTAGTAGTATTTCCAGCATTCTAGAAAAAATAGAATCTTATATAATCTTTAAGTTATTGTTAAAAGATACAGCAGCTCCACAGTATTCCTCAGGGGTATTGGCTCAGTTTGCTTTTCTTCTATGGAAGTGCTTTATGCTCATCATAAATCATACTGCTACCCCAAGTTCAGGGAACGGCTGGGAATGAAGTGTCGCAATTTCCTTGTTTAGCGAAGTTGAACAGATATGGTACTAACTAAAAAAAAAAAATCCTTTCTAGTAAAAGATAAAGCTCCAAACTGAGGGCCTGGAGAACTACACTTACATTAAAAGGTATAGTGCCTTCTGCCAAGCTTTGTCTAAAATTTTTGACATATCGAATTTACTTGAACCTATAAAAGAAGCTAAATAAAGTTCAAATTCTATTTTTTTCTCCATTACTTTTCCCGTCATTATCTACCCATCCAAGAAGTAGGGAGAAAAACAAAGACAAGTAAGTGGAACAGGTTTTGTTCTAGAGGCGTACGTGGAATAAATGGAGGTTAAGGTTTACTCTCAGTCAAATGCCTGTAAGACATCACGTAGATTTCACAAAGTAAATTTGTATTAAAATAAGGCACTTCAACGTGATTTTAGGAAAGCTTATAGTGCCTAACTTGCTGTAGCTAATTTACCCAAAGGAAGACACTGCAACCACAACTTTCTATATTAACACAATTTATCAACATCTTCATTCCAATGAAATAGTGGTGAATATTAAGAGTTCCTATAATCTTAGTACCTTCTCACAAAGGTCTAGGTCTGATAAAATACCTATTCGACTTGAAAAATCTGCCCACAGAAGAACGGTTGGCCAATACGATACACTAACAAGCACTTAATACTTTTACTTGTCTATCTCTATATTCATTTTCTAAGAGAAAGTGTAGCTCTTACACAATCTGCCTCAAAAGATAGGGAGACAGAAGTAAAATCTAAGTACCTTTCTTCTTAAAAAGATAATAAAATTAAAAAGAACGAACAACTCACTGTTAGGTTGTCTCTAAGCAACTGCATGATGAGGGTGCTGTCTTTGTATGAATCTTCATTCAGTGTATCAAGTTCTGCGATGGCCTCATCAAAAGCCTGGTAAAAATAATGATATCCATGGAAAACAATATTTGCATCGACACAAACTGATTACAATTACAAACCATTTTTATAAAACAGATAAACATCCACTTTATGTTCTATCAATTAAAAACAAAATTCAGTGGAATCATTTTCACAGATTCCCAGTTTATGATAATGACCTTATCAGTACGAGTAAGAACTTATGAGAATGACCTGAAACTTACTGTTTTAGCCAGTGTGCAGGCAAGCTCTGGGTTATTAAGGATCTCATAGTAAAATACAGAAAAGTTAAGAGCCAGCCCCAGGCGGATTGGGTGTGTGGGCTGCATCTCTTTCTTGCTTATATCAAAAGCCTCTTGGTAAGCTCCTTGGGAATTATCTATCGTTTCTGTGAAGGAGGAAAAAAAAAGCACAATACTGAAAATATCCGTCAAGTATAGAGCACATTAACCTTTAAAGTATGCTACTACCTCATGCAGAGCTGGATTTTTCTGTGGCCTTCTTTTAAAACCATAGCAGCAAACCAAAAACATTACCTCGTACTGGGTTACTGAGAAACTAGTTTAACAAGTTGCCTGCTTCAGCTTTAAAAAAAAAAAAAACCCAACATCATGAGATAGTGCAATTGGATTTTTCTAAATCTGTGACTAAAACAATATTTTTTTTGGTATCTTTTAATTTTACTAATTGGAAATGCATCAATTTAAAAATAATTTGACTGATACATGTCAATAATATCCCAATAAAGCTAGGAAAAATATTTTCAGCTATATCTCTTCTCAAAATAATGAAAACACTTTACAAAGATTATTCACCACCAAAATCTCTACTTTTGTGATTTGTAAAGACAATACTCATCCTTGGTATCAAGATGTACCATGTGAAAGGCCATATGAAAGTGTAGTATACAGAACAAATTCTGTTCTGACCAGAGATTGATTACTGGCCTAATAAAAATGTCATCTTCCTGAAAAAACTGTTCGGTAAGTATTACCAATACTACTGATTGGATCCATGCTTTCAAAAGGGTAAGTAGGCTCTCCCAATGAGACCACTGGCCCATTACGGCTTTAGAAATACTGACCAAACAGAAACGTAAAGTTAGCCTTTTATGGCCTGAATATGTGCATTTTCTTCCCTCTGAAATGGCACACTTATTGATCTAAATATGGTCGGTACAGGCCTCACATAGTAAGGAGTTATTGCTGTTTGGCATATAAGCAAGTACCATAATGAGTAATAGTAAATAAAGTGTCTCAGCTCCTAGGCTGTAAATATAGACTATCTACGAGTCCCAGACTATTGGAGTAGTCTATGGATAGGAACAGAAATGCCAAGGAGCCAGAGAAGGTTAAATCAGAGTCATGCTGGGGCTATGTCCCAGTCTTCCAAAGACATCCCTGTGACTTGCAAATATCTGTCACTTTCAGCTTTGCTATCTTTAGGGCAACAGAAATTATGCATTAGTAAGTTTAGCATACAAATTTTATTACAGCAGAATACAAGAGTTTCCTCTTTGTATCTTCATAATTACACTGATCTTTGGGAGGGTAAAACTGTTCTACCTTCAGTTAGTACCTCTCTGAGGGTAGGAAGCCACAGTAACTGCTTGAGAGTGCACACTCTTTTTGGATGGGGCAAGATTAAAAACAAAATAACGAGCTTACTGGAAATAAGGAATTAGGTGCAACTTCTACCTCAAACTTGAAAAATATGGTACCCAGCACATATACAAAATTTAATAGGACCTCAGCTACTGATAATTCCAGAAGACTGAGTCCACTGCTAATAAATCACTTTGATTTTCTTTTTACAATAAAGTCCAACAATTAAGTTATTCTCTTCCCTGTATCTATATTTTCTATGACAAATTACATACCAGCAATACTCTCATCTCACATCTCTTCCTTAGAAATTTGGTTATATAAAATTAGCAGTCAATGTAATGATCCTTCAAAATAGGTAGATAGTAGTCAATAAATTACAATGTCAAACAGAAGAAGTACGACATCCTGTTTCTTTCTTTCTTTTTTTTAGATTATTTATTTGACAGAGAGATCACAAGTAGAGAAGCAGGCAGAAGGAGAGGGGAAAGCAGGTTCCCTACTGAGCAGAGAGCCCGACGCGGGGCTTGATCCCAGGACCCCGAGATCATGACCTGAGCCGAAAGCAGAGGCTCAGTCATTCAGTGTCTGTCTTGCCCTCCGCTTGGGTCATGATCCCAGGGTCCTGGGATCGAGCCCCATGTCAGGATCCCTGCTTGGCGGGGACCCTGCTTCTCCCTCTCCCTCTGCCTGCTGCTCCCCCTACTTGTACTCGTTCTCTCTCTCTGTCAAATAAATAAATAAATAAATAAATAAATAAATAAATAAATAAATAAATAAATAAAATCTTAAAAAAAAAAAAAAAAGGTTTCAAGGTACAATGACACAAAGGGCCATGTTATAATAATACAATCTGTCAAATCATATGCAAATGACTAGGGGGCAAAAATATGCTTAATCAAATTCTAAGGTATAAAAGATTAAGCCTCTTTTATTTTTTAAGTAGCCTCCACACCAGTGTAGAGCCCATCGCAGGGCCTGAATTCAGGACCGTATGATCCAGATCTGAGCTGAGATCAAGAGTAGGATGCCGGGCGCCTGGGTGGCTCAGTTGGTTAGGCAACTGCCTTCGGCTCAGGTCATGATCCCAGAGTCCTGGGATCGAGTCCCACATCGGGCTCCCAGCTCCATGGGGAGTCTGCTTCTCCCCCTGACCTTCTCCCCTCTCATGCTCTCTCTCACTGTCTCTATCTCAAATAAATAAATAAAATCTTAAAAAAAAAAAAAAAAGAGTAGGATGCTTAGCCAGCAGAGCCACCCAGGTGGCCAAAATTAAGGCTCTTTTAAATGATATCTTAGATTATAATCAAAGAGTTTTTGAGTTTTTCAAAAACAGCACATAATATAAATTCATAAATGTTTTCATTTTTGAGAACATTAAGGTAACATTATTAATTTTCTTTTATGAAGATTCCAAGATTTTTTTTTAAGATTTAGAGATTTTTAAAAAGTTACAGAGGGCCTGAGGATTACACAGACACTACTGTTTCAGTGTTCCATTTATCCTCCCTTCCTTTTTTATTTTCTTTTTTTTTTCTTTTTTATTTTCAACTTTACCCATAAACCAAACATACTTACGTTTTCGATCATCACCACACGCAACTTCAGCAAGGTACCGGAAGTAATCTCCCTTCATTTTCAGATAGAAGACCTTACTCTCTGGATTAGTTGCATTGGCTATTAAATACTTATCCAACAATTCCTGAAAGAAAGAAGATAAAATATTAGGTACCAATAAAAAGCTCTTTTATTACAGATAAGAACAACAATAATGCATTTGAATCATTAACTACCACAGTAACTACAACCATACAGCCTTGGACCTGAAAAGCTGAGAGGAGGGGCCATGTGGTTGCCATTAGTTGAATGGTTTGGCTCATAGTAAGTCATACTTTCTAATAGTAGAGTTAGGTAACTGAATAGAAAGAGCCAGTCTATTCACCCATCCAGTCCTTCAAGCATTTCTTGGTACAGGCTGGGGGCTGGGTGAGGTATATGGCCAGAGGGGATAAAAAGAAAACACCAAGTTCTTGCCTGCAAAGAGCTCAGTCTAGTAAGAAAAAGTGATAAGTACACCATTACCATACGCCAGACATTAAGAGATATGTGACTAAGGGACAACGGCAGCCTAGAGAGAGCATCTGGCTGTGCTGGAGGGGGCCACTGTAGACAGGCTGTCCCTGAAGGGATATATGACTTGTCAAGAAGGAAGAGCAGGAATGTAGCAGTTTCAAAGTGGGGATGTGCAGTCGTCTTTTTTTTTTAGTGTGTGTGTGTGTGTGTGTGTAAAAACTCTAGGTCTAAGTGGGGCTTGAACTCATAACCCCCAACATCAAGAGTCACATGCTCTACTGACTGAGTCAGCCAGGCACTCTAGAGACATCAAGTATGGAAAACAGGATTGTCACAGCAAAGTAAGCCAGCGTGGCCCAGAGCAGGGCTGGCTATTTTCAGTGTCTTCTGCAGAGCAATACTCATCCAAAATAAGGGTAAGTACAGGGATTAAGAGAAAGCAGTCTAGAAACACATACAACAATTTGACAGTCATGTTTACTGAATAGAATTATCTGAAAAAACTGGGTTAGCAATTAAGTACGCCTTCATTCCCTATTTTATTCAAAGAAATGTACTCTTGATCCAATAAGCTAATGCCTCTCAGACAGAGGGATTTGTACAAGGTGTGCCAGAAGAATAAAAAGTCGCAGAAGAGGGGTGCCTAGTTGGCTCAGTCAATGCGGCATGCAACCTTGATCTCTGGGTTTTGAGTTCAAGCCCTGCACTGGGTGTAGAGATTACTTTAAAATAAAATCTAAAAAAAAAAAAAAAAAAAAAAGTCACAGGAGTCAAATATGATAGAGATCTTTTTGGACTATCGATTTTACTTGATGGCAAATAAAAGTCCTTTTGTAATGAAAAATATTATGGAATAGAATAAAATTCTCATAGAAATTTTAAGATACGAATACCTGTACCTCATAGGTTTGGGGAATAAAACCAATAAATGGATGTGAAAGCATGGTATAGTTTCAACATGTTAAGGGCTCAATGTTAGTGATTAACCAGCCAGGTGTTCCCACTCTTGCGCCTAGGTGCAAAGTTTGAGAAGCACCGATCTAGACAATGTAACCAGGAACACAGCAACAGAGGTCAGGAAGGGCCACACCCGACCTCCAGAGGCAGCATGAAAACTAATGCTTCCACACCACCATCCTCTTTAATGAGACTAGATTCAAAGGATTGGGCTGTTAAGAATTTCTTCTGCTCAACATCACCTATTTTAATAGTTATTAAAATGAACCTGAGAAACTCTTTCCCAGAATCTTAGAAATTCATACGACTTTAACTTTTTACTCGAATACCATTTTTTATCTATCATGGATGACTTTCAATTTAAAAACTATTTTGGGGAACACCTGAACTTAGAATTTTTGCAGGGAGGGAGAGCAACAGTGAGACTGCCATAAAAAGTTTACTTGCTCTGAAATCTCAAACTGACTCATGGTCACCTATCTTTTCTTTGTTAAGATTTTATTTATTTATCTGAGAGACTGGTGAGTCAGAGAGAGCAAAGGAGCATGGAGCTGACGTGGGGCTCGATCCCAGGACCCTGGGACCATGACCTGAGCCCAAGGCAGACATTTAAAACAACTGAGCCACCCAGGCACCCCAGTCATCCCTATCTTAAAATAAAAATTAAACAAGAGTGGACTCTGAGAAGCTGTATTAAATAATACACAGTATTTACTCTGTGGTAATCACCACCTCTGCTTGTACCCAAACTGAGGAACCAGAACATAAAACAAAGTGCCTCTCACTTTTCTTTTTCTCCCAAGTGAGTCAGTCTGTTAAGACAAGATCTCAGAGGATCTCCAAGAATCTCAGAGGATCACCAGTGCCAATTCTGGTGAAGACATTTAGTCAGAAAAAAAGCTACTCAGTACCTTTAAGACATAGCACTTTGTGATTAAATGTGGTAGAAGAGGGATGCCTGAGTGGCTCAGTGGGTTAAAGCCTCTGCCTTTGGCTCAGGTCATGATCTCAGGGTCCTAGGATGGAGCCCTGCATTGCATCAGGCTCTCTGCTCAGCAGGGAACCAGCTTCCCCCCTTTCTCTACCTGCCTCTCTGCCTATTTGTGATCTCTCTCCCTCTGTCAAATAAATAAAATCTTTTTAAAAAATAAAAAAAAATGTGATAGAAGAGGCTGAGAAAGGCTGACTGGAGTGAGGACTAGGGGTGAGAGGAGAAATGTGATTCTAGCACTATCCACAGCCGGATGTGGGCGTGCTCATGAGGACGGCTTCTTGGCCTCCCAAAGAATTTCTGGAAAGCTGCTCAACAGCTACTGCTGTGTAGTAACTACACAGCCACTTACGAGCTAAACTCTTCCTTTCTCCAATTACTAACTTCAATTACTAGCTTGCATATAGCCATTACATACGACTGACAACACTGGCTTTTATAAAGTGACTTACATCACTTCCATCCTAGAGTTTCAGCCAGGTAACATGGTTCTTCATCAGATGCCACTAGCTTGTTGTGAAGGAAAACAACAGGTACAGAATAGTTTCATCTTTCCACATGCTATCAGTAGTACCGATGTGTATTTTAGCCCAAAAAGACTGGATTCTGCTTCATGTCTTACCAAACTGACCATGGCTGTTATCAGATAGTATCAATACCAGTATTAATTATTAATGCCAGATAGAATAAAGGCTATAAATACTTAAGATATATAGCCTAAGTATACAACTTTTGTAAAAAAAAAAAAAAAAAGAAGAAGATTAAAAAAACTCAATAAGGATCAGAAATGACAAGTGGCTCCCTGAATAAGGAAATCTTTCCACATAAGGTCACGGTAAGAAGTGAGGAGAAACGGAATCCGTTAACTATATCTATGTAGTTAAAAGCTCCCTGCTAATTTCTCCTGTGCATTACACTCTTGTCAATTAAGCATGAGATCCCTTTTGTAAATCTTCAACCCACAGATTTTATGATCCTGGAAGGTTTGGGGAGCTAAGACTGTGGTTCCCTCCAACACTGACAGTGACTTGTTAAGAAGGCAAGTGATGCATTCCTTTTTGAAAATGTAAGAGACTTTTTAAAGATTTATTTATTTATTTGAGAAAGAACGCAAGAATCTCAAGGTGACTCTCCACTGGGCATGGAGCCCGACAAAGGGCACAATCCCATGACCCCCGAGATCATGATCTGAGACGAAACCAAGAGACAGACAAAACTGACTGTTTGGGGCATCCAGGTGCCCCGAAAATCTGAGAGATTTGTAGTTAGTGTACTCATTACCCAAAATTACAAGATGGACTAGTACCTGAATTCTCGACCACAGAAAATCAAACCTGAGCAAAGTCAGAGAAAAAATATCAGTGCCTATACAGCTCATTTTTTTTTTAATATTTATTTATATGACAGAGAGGAGAGAGATCACAAGTAGGCAGAGAGGCAGGCAGAGAGAGAGGGGGAAGCAGGCTCCCTGCTGAGCAGAGAGCCCGATGAGAGGCTGGATCCCAGGACCCTGAGATCATGACCTGAGCCAAAGACAGAGGTTTTAACCCACTGAGCCACCCAGGTGCCCCTAATACAGCTCATTTTAAGAGATGCTAAAGGACTTTAGAATAAGTTTAATCTCATACAGATAGGGTGGCAATAAAAATAGAAAATTATATCAGAAAAACTGTGAAGAACTATATAAGAAATGAAAATGTCAAGCAATAATATTGATGGAAATTTAGTATAGTAACCATTCCTCTTCCATCCCAAATCTTGGAGAAAACACTAGGAAGAAAACAAAACTTCACTCATACTCTCTCTAGGAGTGAATTATTTTGGCATATAATAATCCTACCATCACATCAACAGTTTTTTGTTTTTGTTTTTAAAGATTTTATTTATTTGACAGAGAGGAGAGAGATCACAAGTACGCGGAGAGGCAGGCAGAGAGAGAGGGGGAAGCAGGCTCCCCGCTGAGCAGAGAGCCCAATGTGGGGCTTGATCCCAGGACCCTGAGATCATGACCTGAGCTGAAAGTAGAGGCTTTAAGCCACTGAGCTACCCAGGCGGCCCATGTTTTTTGGGGTTTTAAAAAGATTTTATTTATTTATTCTACAGAGAGAGACACAGCAAGAGAGGGAACAAAAGCAGGGGGAGTGGGAGAGGGAGAAGCAGGCTCCTCGGGGAGCAGGGAGCCCCATGCAGGGCTCATGCCCTGGCCAAGGCAGACGCCCAACGACTGGGCCACGCAGGCACCCCACATCAACAGTTTTGCTAAACAATTCATCTGGCTTCAACAGTAATATTCCCTGGCATTCGACAAACTAAAATAGTATCTTTCCCTTAAATTCATTTAAGTGGTTTCTGTTTTACAGACAAAATAAACTACTTCTGTCCCTCACTACATAGTTTAAAAAAAAAACTGATTTATGGAAAAGAGTAGGTAACTGAAGAGCCTTAAAATACAAACAAAATAATCAAAAGGAAACAAAAGAATGTTCTCTTTCTTATTAGTAACTTACTAAAATTCATTAATAAAACACTATTAAACACATTTGATCTCTGACTTTAGGGCATATATATTAATCATTATCCGTATATTTTTATCACCTTGATCAGCACACATTACCACATAAAAACTCCCTATATCCATTCACTCAGCAAAATTCAAGTGTCCTACATGTGGCAAGTCCCATTGTAAGCACTTTTTGTATCACTTACGTATAAACAAACCACTAATAATTACAAAAAAACACTGGAGTCCATGGGCATCTGGGTGGCTCAGTTGGCTGAGCAACTGCCTTCGGCTCAGGTCATGATCCTTGAGTTCCGGGATCGAGTCCCACATCGGACTCCCGGCTCCACGGGGAGTCTGCTTCTTCCTCTAACCTTCTCTCACTTTCTCTCTCAAATAAATAAAATCTTAAAAAACAACAACAACAACACTGGAGTCCAGAAATATGTCCAAAGTCATAAAATTAATTAAATGGAGCCAGAATCTGAAACTAGAGCCAGTATTTCTAATTACTACCCTATAAAATAAGGGTAATAATATAGACAGAAATATCTAAGAGCATTTGGCCATATGTTAGATATATAATTAGTAAAACAACAACAAAAAAGAATATGGTGCACAGGACAATATAACTATTTAACAGCTGGAACATTTATTGAGTGGTAAGAGTTAAATTCTTCTAACATTCCAACTTCAAGTATTATATATAGTACAAAGAACCACTGGCATGGTATGTATGAATAATAGTCTCTAGATAGTAACTGTCTCTTAGGTTGATTAATCCAAGATACCAAAATCAAAGTTAAAACTCAAGACTCAAGGAGGTGGTCATATTTCATCCAGAAAGAAATTATACAAACATAATCACCCTGATTTGGGGGGGCTGAGGGGATCCTCCAGAAGCTGCATGTGATAGGTTGGAATTACAGGGTGGGTCCAAGAAAGAGGAAGATAAAGGACAAGAGTAACTTTGGGTTATTTTAGAATGTATGATTTTAGAAATTAGATTATCATTCGTGAAAGTGACTTCTGTCATTAGCTTGTGATCTTGTGGCAAATCACAGCTTCTCAAAACTCTGTTTCTTTATATATAATGAGTATTAAAATTCAAAGGCTTCCATTCTCAGAAATTACCATTTTAAGTATAGGAGCCAGAGCTGAATCTCATAAAGGATTTGCTGCCTTAAGGCAATGAATCACACAAAACATGATTCAAGTTGATCAGATTTCACAGCATCAATTAATCCATGGAAATACTTTCTACCCTTAATAAAATGAATGCCGTGAACAATTAATTGCTCTTGCACTATTTAAAAATCTTACTGATTTACAACTGTCAAGTCTTGGAATCCAAGTCTTGAACTCCAACTCTGGTGCCCAACTAAAAAAATGAAAGAATGAAGTAGAACTTTTCAGAAATAGAGGCCAATGACCAATGTGAGAGATCCCAAAGGCTGTGTGATTTAGCTGACATCACATGGCAGATGAGATTAGTTGAGTTCAAACTCAAGTTGCAAAGCCTATTCTGGTCCTTATTTCCTTTACTTAAGCCTGTATCAAATCCCAAACCTCTACAAACAAACAAACAAACAAACACAAACAAACAAAATTTTAACAATAAATTGTACCAGAGGAGTTGTATGTCCTGGTTTGCCCAGGACAGCCCCAGCTTAAGCCTGCTGTCCCAGTGAGGTATTAATGCTACATCATTCATTCTTAATAAGTACCCCACTTTGGAAGATATATAATCATCCTCGAGATAAGGCATCAGTCATAATTCAGAGTATTATTTCAATACTAAAAGGTAAGGAATTAAACCTCTTGCCATACCATTTAACATTCACATAGAAGGTGCTAAAATTTTTATGCATGTGCTGAGAAAGGAAGGTGAAGTCATGTTACTAATTCTTTCTCTGAAAGAATTAGTTCTTTCTCTGAACATTTTTAAATTTTTATTTTATTATTAAAAAAATTTATTTATGGGGGGAGGGGAGAAGGAGAGGGAGAAAGAGAATCTCACGTAGACTCCTGGCTGAGTAAGGAGTCTGACTTGGGCCTCAATCTCACAACCCTGAGGATCATGACCTGAGCTGAAATCAGAAACAGACACTTAACTGACTGAGCCACCCAGGCACCCCTGAACAGCTTTTATTTTTATTTTTTAAAGATTTAATTTATTTTATAAGGGGGGGTAGGGAGGGAGGAGCAGAGGGAGAGAATCTTGACAGACTGTGGAAGTCTGTATTTGAAGGTTCTTGCATTCGTGGTGATTCTTAGGAGCAAACATCTGACAATGTTATGCTTTATACTTTAGATATGTGAACACTTACATATGGAAATATATATTGTTTTACTACAGATTACTTTTATTTCTCACATTAGTTTTAATGTATATTATATTAATATATATTTAAAAATTACGTGTAGATGTATTACCTATTAATTTCATTTTAATTTAGTCAAGGAGACAGAAAATACTAGTTATAGATGGGGTTATCTGAAAGAATAATTGAACAGGGAGCCCTGACTCTGCACTCAGCATAGAGTCTGCTTATCCCTCTCCCTCTACTCCATGGCCCCCCAATCCCCATGCACTCACTCTCTCTCAAAGAAATAAAATCTTTAGATTTAGGGGAAAGATTCTTCCTTCCTTATCCGTCTTGACACAAAATAGGACTCCGGTTTCCATTAAAACAATGCATAATACATGTACACCACAGAAAATTTGAAAGTGATAAAGTTTCTCCTTTCCCTGGGTTCTCAACCATCCAGTTCTTCCCCTCCTTCAAAGCAACCATCATTACTACTTGCTTGTACATCTTCCCAGATATTTTATACGTTTAAAAATCCATGTTCTCCCTCCCTCGTGTTACCATACTATACATTGCTCTATACCTTGCTTCTTCCATATAATAACCCCTCTAAGATCATCCCATATCCATATAATTGCTTCTTTGTATATAGAAGACCACACAGTAGTCCAAATGGGCAACTTTTGATATTTCCAACAATGTACCAAATGTATATTTTATACTAAGGATAAACTGTCCTCCCTGGAAGCCATTTTCAATTTACAATCCCACTAGCAATGTCATGAATGTTCCTATTTCTCAACATCGTCTGAACTCAGAAAACACATTTTTTTTTCCAGTCTGTAAGGGGAAAATATGAGTTTTGTTTGTAGTTTTATTATAAATGAAGTCAAACAGTTGTATGTCCTTTTCTATTAACACTGTATCTACATCATTTTCCATTTCCTGAACTGATTTGTAGGAACTCTTTATGTTAAAGATATGGATTGATTTCCCAGATGTATCTTATATAAATTTCATGTATTTAAAGACTGGCAATTAAATAGCATCTATTAATATTTTCTATTATATATTAAGTCATAATATAATATTACCAACATTTCTGACCAATATGAACAGCACTAGTTAATGGGACTATTCAATTTTAGCACAAATAAAATACACGAACAGAAGACTTCTAACTGAAATAAAAGTCTGAATGCGTGTTTAATATGCTGTCTACCTGACCATACCAAACGGTAACATATTTTAACTGCTATCTGAATAGCAGTGCATCAGAAAAAAATACCTACACACACACAGACATACACACCTCCATCAATTTAATATGGAGTACTTAAGAAATTGGTGACTTATCATCTTAAAATAGATGGGCAAAAACAAGACTTTCTGATTCTGGCAATACAGTGAGACTGAGCAGACTTCCCCTTCTAAAAATAAACAAAATGCCAAATAGAAGCAAAACAGAAAAACTGTAAAAGAGCTCCAAAAGAAAAAAGGGAGATCTTGAGGTGCTGGATAGGAAGACAAAACAAAGAGCAAAAAGTGTCAGTTTATAACACAATGACAATGTTGTGTGCAGGGAGTAGGGGGCCTAGAAAAACTTCATCTATCATTGCTGAGAAGTAGCAAGAAAGCTATTTCCTGGGCTTTTGTGGCAGGTGGCTTTTGTAGTCTCCCATAAAAAACTGAACTCCGAACCCATGTCCTGTGCAGGTGTTATTTAGATTTTTATTTTGTACATGATATGTGAATCCACAAGCTAAAAATGTATGTAGAAATGGGCCAAAGCTTAGTGTGCCCAGGAGAAAGGAATCACCAAAACCACTGCAAAGACACTTCCACAATCCAAGGCATACACAAGTTCCATGGAAAAAAACTACACCCATCCTACTAAAAATAACAAAACTACTCAAGGAATAAATACACCATAATGAGAGATCAGCACACAAACAAGAGACGGTTAGTACCCAAGAACTTTAAAAATGTTATGTAATAAAACAAAATAAGCATGTTAAAAATGATTAAAGATACACTTTAGTAGTTATGGATTAAATAAATGATGCTGCCCAGCACTAGCTTCAAAAGAGGGGTGGGTGGGGGAAGGAGTGTTTCTGGTGGGGATATAAACAAAACAGAATTCATAATTGCTGAAGCTGAGTTAGAACATTCTCTTAGTTTTTGTAGAAGTTTGACACTTTTACTTGGTTAAAATAACCAAAAAGATTAAAAAAAAAAAGGAATAAGAAGTTTGGGGGTATTGTATTATATTGTACATGATACAATAAATTAAAAGAAGAAGGCAGTCTAGAAGTGAGGGGAGAGGGAAAAAGGTTTTTAGAATTAAACAAGAGAAAATTAGTAAAATGGAAGGCCCATTTTAAGAAACTAATAATCAGAACCAGAACAAATAACTAACAAGATGAAAAAATTATGGCTAAGCCTAAAGATCCAAATAGAAGTCTAAAATATGATTTTTAGGAGTGCCTGAGTGACTCAGTCTGTTCAGCGTTGACTCTTGATTTCAGCTCAGGTCTCGATCTTGGGGTCATGAGATCAAGCCCTGTGTCAGGCTCTGAGCTGGGCATGGAGTCTGCTTAGGATTCTCTCTCGCCCTCTTCCCCTTGCACTCTCTCACTGTCCTTCTCTCTCTCTCTCAAGAAAAAAAAAAAAGATATTTAAGATAATATGTGATAGGAATTCCAGAGAAAAGAGAAAGAATGAGGAAGAGATGCTATTCACGAATTCAGGAATAAGGCTGAGACTCTCCCAGTAATAGGATAAAAGACAATAATCTTCAGAGTAGAAAAGCACACTGAATCCCAGCAAAAGAAAGTAAAAATAAATTCATACCTAGACCATCATGGTAAAACTGAAGAATGCCAAAGACAAGAAAATTCTTAAAAGCAACCAGTGAAATGACACGTTACCTATAAAGGAAGAAACAACAATATGACTGACAACTGATTTTTCATCAGAAAACAAATATCTTCAAAGTGCTGAGAAAAACAACTGTCAGCTGCAATTCCTTAACCAACGAAAGTGTCACATAAAATCAGGTGCAAAATAATCTATCCAGACAAAGACAGAAGTTCCCACTCAGACCTTTACTGAAAGAACCTTTTAGAGTGGTAAGGAAGAAGTAATGGAATAAAAGAGAAGCCACCAATTAGAATAATTATAGTAACTAAAATTTCAAGTAACTGAAAAATTCCTGGTCTTCATCTGTGAAGTCTCCACATTCCTAAAACCGTAACAACACAGTATTATTGTTAAGATTCTAAATAACAGGGCCCCTGGGTGGCGCAGTTGGTTGAGCGACTGCCTTCGGCTCAGGTCATGATCCCGGAGTCCCGGGATCGAGTCCCACATCGGACTCCCAGCTCCATGGGGAGTCCGCTTCTCACTCTGACCTTCTCCCTTCTCATGCTCTCTCTCACTCTGTCTCTTTCCTAATAAATAAAGAAATAAAATCTTTAAAAAAAAAAAAAGATTCTAAATAACAACACATGTGTGATACATAATGTTTGTAGTGGATAGTATTTCAGATTACTTAGAAATACAGAAATTCTCTCTCTCAAACTTCATATGTACAAAGAACTGAGTTGGGTATAAAAGGACCTGTGTATCCCAACTCTCTTTTAGAGGATTATCTACATTTTTAAGTAATTTTTTTTTTAAGAAGTGTCGATCTTTATGACTACACTTTCAAAAATCTGATGACTATGAAAATTTGCTATCAGGAAGAAATGTTTCATTAGAATAACCTAGGATCTCAAATATTTCAATAGTTCACATCCATTTTAAGGTAACTGATAAGGTGTAGGTTAATTTGAGATATTTATTGGCATGACTTTAACCCATATCTACATGATAATGACTCACAAATTTGCCCCTTGCTTATTTGGGCAGTTTACTTTTACAGCTCTGTACCTCAGTTTATTCATCTATAAAACAGAGTTAATGCCAATCACTATTACTTCAATGGGTTGTGAAGATTCAGTGAATTAATTCAAATTACTCAGAACACTGCTTGGTACATAAACCTCAAAGAACATACACCACCACACTTATATTTCTCTTACACCACAGACTGAGTGCTCAACGCATGCACTTGTGTGCACACACACAGAACCTGCTGGATGGGCCACTGGGACTTTAAACTTTAGTCATTAAAAAATAAAATTTGCCTTGTGAACACAATCTGTTGACTGTCCTCCCCTACTCAATTTTTCTTAGGAAAAGCACTCAGTTGCCTTGGTTAGAAACCTGGGTATCATCTTGATGTTTCCTTTGGCCTGACTCCCCTAGCCCTCTGATATTCAGTGACCCAAACCCAAACCGAATTTACAAACCCATGGATGTAATTTTATCCAAGTCAAGATTTCATTTGGAAACCTCAGACAAATAAGCATGGTATACTTTGGGAACATCTATCCTCCTCTCCTTAACTATAAGCCACTGAAGGAAAAGACTTTGTCCAGTTTTGATATATGAAAATTTGTATAGCAAATTAATAAAAATGCAAGACTTGACTATAATCTGACATAATGGAAAATAAATATGCTTTAAAAAAAAGGATTAATCAATCAGAAAGAACAGAAAGAGACATAGAAACAGAAAAGGATGAAGAAAACAATCCAATATATAGCCTAAGGAGTGTGAATCACAATCAATCAACCCACTGGCAAATCCATGCTCTGCTGTGGAGATGACGGCCATTATACATCTGAACAGCCACAGAATTCCTCATTATGAGGCCACATTTACTAAACAACTTCCTGATGATGACCTGTTTCTGTGTGAGTCTATCTGCCTACTGAAAGAGAACATACTGGTCATGCCAACACAAGTACTGCAAGTTTTGTGCTAGTTATTTCTCACTGTAAACAAATAATCTTCTTGGTTTTATGTACCAATCACATGAGCTCAATTGTTGGGATCTATCCCTGAAAAAGCCCCCCAAACCACCGGGTGCTTGAGTCCACAAGTCTAAAGGTCATATTCTAAAGTGCACTAAACTCAGGGAGGTAATGCAATCCTTCCAGCAGTCCATTCATACTCCCAACTTCTCTGTAGTGTCACATAGTTGTGTATCCTCGTACATTGATAAATGATTTTCTACTAGATCTCAATATGCCTTCAACAGAAATAAATTATTTCCAAACCTGTTTCTATACTTATATTCCTTATTTCTACTAACTATTCCACCATCCTCTTCCCTCTCCTAGCTACCGAAAGCCAAGAGCAATGCCTTTGACTTTCACACTCCTTTCCCCATCCTACCACCTGATGTCAAGCCCTACTGATTCTGCCTCTGTAACAGTAGGCTGATCTATCTTCTCAGTCTCATTCCTATTTCTATTACCCAAGTTAACCATATCATTTCATCTCAACTAATCCAATCACCTAACTGATCTACCAGGCTTTAGGGTTCTTCTTTCTCTAATCCATTTATACCCTGTCAGATTAACCTTAAATTCCATTCTGGGTATGTTAATAATCCCCTGTTCAAAAATCCCAATGGCTGGTTAAAGAAAGAATAAATTTCTAGGCTAGCACTCCCCATCCTCCAGAATCAAACTCTAGCCTATAGCTTCCAAATAATATAAATGGTAAAGAGATATTGATCCCCTCTGCCATCACACCAGCAGGGTGAAGCTGGGGGGAAAATCCACTTTCCCCAGGGTATCATATACACTGGGAAATATAAATATGGTTCTTCAGTTTGCAAATACAAAAACATTTGGGTAGCACTGTCCTGACTGATGTCCAATTTTTACCATTCCTTCAACAGCAAGAACAACACAGAGCAACAATGAGGGGCCTCCCAAATACTGAAGCAAAGCATACTGGCAATCATTATGGTAGAAGCTGGCAATATAGCAGGTACTGGGGAGAAAAGTGAAAAGGCAAATACTGAGTAATTTCTAGCACTATTCTGAAGAGAGGGTACCTAGTCCATGAACACAGTCCATGAACACATGAACAGCAAATTACTAATACAGAGGCTGAATGCAGCAGGTGTCAGAGTAACTAGTCATTAAGATCATCCAACCGTTGCCTTTTGTTGGATTTCTGTGCTTACCAAACAATTTCCAAATGCTAAATTCGATTCCTCCTGTAAATTTATCCGTAGGCAATAAACATGACTAGACCATCATACTCAGTTCCGCTTTCACTGTACCAACAAATTAGATGTGGAGCCCATCTAAGGGGACAAACCCTGGACCATAAATATACACCACTGTTGTTTTAGTGATCTGGCACCCCGGCCAAACAAATTCTTCCTTATCCTGACATTGGTGGCAGTGGGAGAATTCTTGAAAAAGTCTTACTAGGCCATTACAGCAATAGTTGCTATTTATTAAAATTCATACAACTCTGGGGTACTCATGAATGTGCCTGTGCATTCTTGGAGAAAGAATTGATATTAGTGTTAGACTAAAAACCACCATATGTTCAACCTTTTGAAACATAATTCCGAAAGACCTAAAACAACGCTGGCTGGGATATTTGCCAAATTAACAAATCAATATGATTACTGTGTCATGATAAATTGTCATCATGGTTGGAGAATTAATATGGATTCTTCAGACCCAAAGGGGTATGTGCCACTATAATTATAATAAAAAGTAAAAAAGTAAGCCAGATTAGTTCATACAATCAGGTGGTTAATTATTTTTGTGGGCAAAAGAAAGTAAAGAGCTAAAAATCACACGATAAACAAGCAGAGGGGAAAGGCAGAAAAAAAAAAAACAGGGCTCTCAATCCTCAATAAAAGAGAAAAAGCTTTATTTCTCTGCCCCCCCATGGGGGGGTGGGCAGCAAAGTTTATTGAGCATATTAGGCCAAGATAAGTTTTTCTGTGAACACAGAGCACCCCTCGGCTCTCCTCAACAATTAGTACTTTATAAAACCCAAAACCAATAAAATGCTCTTGTATAAGAATGTTCATCCTAGGGCCGCCTGGGTGGCTCAGTGGGTTAGTCTCTGCCTTCGGCTCAGGTCATCATCTCAGGGTCCTGGGATCGAGCCCCACATTGGGCTCTCTGCTCGGCAGGGAGCCTGCTTCCCTCTATCTCGCCCTGCTTCTCTGCCTACTTGTGATCTCTCTCTCTCACTGTCAAATAAATAAATAAAATCTTTAAAAAATAATAAAAATAAAAAAGAATGTTCATCCTATCTTCCAACTCAGCTACAGCGCTATTATGACTATGGTGTTGAAGACACATACCAGGAAGAATTTTAAGCCTCTAACAAATACAGGGCTGTCTATGAACTGCCCTGTGTCGATATCAAAGAAAACCACCATCCCTGTACTCTCACTTCACACAAAGCAGCCCAGCCAATTCCAGATATTAGAAACAAACGTAGTGCCCAGTCCTTTATCTCTAATCTGTCATATATCTTCACATTTTAGCAGGTGGATACTGAGTGGCCGTAACAGCAAGACAGGAATGTTAGACCCTCTGTTCAAAGATTCTCAACTCTCTGGCCAAGATATACAGGTTTGGAACGACAGTTTAATACACCCAACTGGTAGTACCAACACTACTTTCTGAATCTGTCAATCTGCATAAAAAACAACTACACATACACAACCACAAGATATCAACATCTACAGATCAGCGCTACCAAAGCAGCCAAGGCTAATACCTTTGTCTGTACTTCCTTCCTCTTAGAGAACTTGTAATTTACTGGTATCCAGAAACTACTCTAGCCACTGATTTGCAAAGAAAAAGAAAAAAATAACAGCGAGAAAACAAGTTTTCCTTAAAAGGAAACAAAACAAACAAAACAGGAAGTCAAATTGTTAGGTTTGGTACTGACAGACATCCTGATACCTACTAGAAAGCATGTTCTAGTAATTAAAAACAGATTAAAACTGCCTTGCTAACTTGGTATGTGGGTCAAGCTTTGATATATCCTAGGAAAACTACTGAAAAAGGTATAATTGGTTATACTAGCGAAGACACCAGTGTACTTTCATATGAACTTTGTCTTTTGTAAGTCTATGACAAATTGGATTAAGCCATTTCTATATTACAGAAATTAATTATTTGCAGACTAATTTTTCCATCTATGGTTAAGCTATGCCACATACATTTATCTCTGTGTGTGTGTGTATACACACACACACACACACACACACATATACATATACTGTGCTCTGGTCTACCAGCTCTGTTACAGGGCACAAAGGGAAGAACAGTCAAAAGGAATTTAAGAAACTGTGGTAAGAAAATTTGGAACTAAATTAAAAAAAATTTTTTTTAATTTAATTTTTCTAAATATTTGGAACTGCATTTGGAATTAAATTTATATGGTTTACTGATTACATTCAACTGAACTACTGGGTACAGCACACAAAAAATAACCTTGAAAAATAGAGCAGTGCTTATATTACAGAAAGGAAAAAATTAAGATGAATTCCTTATTCTTATATACCCTTAAAGCTTACCAATACTGATCTGAATTGGTTACAATTTATTTGGGGGCAGCCACAAGAGGAACTCAGGACACAGGTAAACTCTAAACAGTATGGAGTTGGGCCTCATGACAAGGCTTGGTGAGAAAGAAAACGTTACATTAATAGAACAACACATTCTTACACAGGGGAGAATTAGAGCAAAGGTAAGAAAGTTCACAATATGGAACAGGAAGAAGTTCCTTGTGGCTGGAGCTGAGGGAAGGAAGATTGAGAAAGGAGGCTGAAGAGAAAGGCTGAAGTCTCCTAAGTCCCATTCGGGAACCTGGACTCCTCCTAATATGGTAATAAGTTACACAAAATTTTAACAGTCAGTAATTATTTCTTCCCCCAAGTTCTTTAAAGCAAAGTCAGTATATATCAAAAGAGATAAAAGGGAGCTACCCTAGCTGAAGAGCTCGGTTATTATATAAGGCCCCAATTTGCACCTATTTACATACAAAAGAGAATCCAGAGAAAGGAGGGAGGATTTCAGAAGAATGGAGTCTGTAAAAGAAGGCTTTACAATAAAGGGCAGTGGAGGGACAGCCGGATGGCCTGGATGGCTCAGTGGGTTAAGGCCTCTGCCTTCGGCTCAGGTCATGATCCCAGGGTCCTGGGATCCAGCCCCGCATCCATCCTCCCCACCCCCCACCTGCCTCTGCCTACTTGTGATCTCTCTTTCTGTCAAATAAATAAATAAAATCTTAAAAAAAAAAAAAGGCAGTAGAAATGGAAAGAGCACTTTTCTAGAAAAGTTGAATTTGAGTTCACAGCTAATTGCCCATGTAAAAGTATGTAAATCAATATGCCTCAGTTTTCATACAAGTAAACACATCTCATTTATCCATAACTGCACACAGAATAGTGCAAGATAACAGATGTGAAAGTATTAATAAGCTATAATTTGTAACTATGGAACAAGTGCAGGGGCACCTAAATTATCTCGTAGGACAGATGTATTTCAACATACAGAAATGGTAGACAGAAAGCTTTACAAGTGAGAATAGCAGTAAGTAGAGGGATGGAAACAAACTACAGTGTTTTGGGCAAACAATTGGCTGGAGTATAAGGATGGCGTAGTCGAAAGTTTTCCTTAAGTGAATTTTTATGCCAAATCGTTTCTGATTATTTTTTCCATAAGTTGAGAATTTCAGATCAAGGATATATTAACATGTCAACAAATGGTGCAAGGCAACTGAATAGCCCCATGGAAATAATGAAGGCTGGACCCTTTTCTTCCCACCATATATAAAAATTGACTCAAAAACCTAAATGTAAAACCCAAAATTTTTAACTCTTAGATGAAAACATAAGTGTAATCTTCATGACTTTGGATTAGGCAACAGTTCCTTACATATTACACCAAGAGCACAAGCAACCAAAGAAAACAAGTAAGTTGGACTTCATCAAAATTAACAATTTTCGTGTTTCAAGACACTATCAAGAGAGTGAAAGACAACCTACAGAATGGGAGAATATATTTGTAAACTATATAACTGATAAAGGTATGGTATCCCAAATATATAAAGTACTATTAAAACTCAACAAAGACAACCCAATTAAAAAATGAGCAAGGATTTGAATTGACAATTCTCCAAAGATAGACAAATGGCCAGTGAGCATATGAAAATATGCATAACATCCATTAATCATCTAGAAAATGCAAATAAAAAGCACTTCATACCCACTATGACTGTTAGTGAGGATGTAGAGATACTGGAACTCTAGTGAAATCAATCGATCTATTTATTTAAGATTTTATTTATTAATTAGAGAGAGAGAGATCACAAGTAGGCAGAGAGGCAGGCGGGGGGTGGGGGGAAGCAGGCTCCCTGTTGAGCAGAGAGCTCCATGCGGGGCTGGATCCCAGGACCCTGAGATCATGACTTGAGCCGAAGGCAGAGGCTTTAACCCACTAGCCACCCAGGCGCCCCTCTAGTGTTAATTTAAAATGGTGCAGCTACTCTGGCACTATAGCAATTTCTCAAATGGCTAAACAGTGTTATCATATGACCAGGGATACGACCATGAGAAATGAAAACACATCCACACAAAAACATGTACACATGGGGGGCCCCTGGCTGGCTCAGTTGGTGGAGCATGTGACTCTTGATCTCAGGGTTGTGAGTTTGAGTCCAATGTTGGGTATAGAGATTACTTAAAAATTGGGGCTCCTGGGTGGCTCACTGGGTTAAAGCCTCTGCCTTCGGCTCAGGTCATGATCTCAGGGTCCTGGGATTGAGCCCCACATTGAGCTCTCTGCTCAGCGGGGAGCCTGCGTTCCCCCCCCCCTCACCGCCTACTTGTGATCTCTCTCTGTCAGATAAATAAATAATATCTTTTAAAAATAAAAATAAAAATAAAAATAAAATAAAATCTCAAGGGTGCCCAGGTGATGATCTCATGGGTCATGGGATCAAGCTCCATGTAAGACTGTGCTCGGCGGCAAGTTGCTAGAGATCATCTCTCTTACTCTCTCTCCTTTTCTCTCTCTGCCCTTCCCCCCACTTATGTACTCACTTTCTCTAAAATAAATCTTAAAAAATTTTTTTCAAAAAAAGTGTACATGAATGCTTATAGTAGCATTATTTCAAATAGTCAAAAGATGGAAGCAACCCAAATGTCTAAAGACAGATGACTAGATAGAAAATGTGGTACATCCATACAATGGAGTATTACTCAGGCACAAAAAGGCATGGATGAATCTTTAAGACATTACTACGTTAAGTCAAAACAGATGCAAAAAAAAAAAAAAAAAAAACAACAGATGCAAAAGGGCGTAGAGTGTATGATTCCATTTATATGATGAAATATCCAGAATAGGCAAATCTACAGAAACTGAAAGTAAATTAGTAGTTGTCAGGGGCTGGAGGAAGTGGGAATGGGGGATAACTGCTAATGAGCATAGGATTTTTGTGATGATGAAAATGAATTAGATAGTAGTGCGCTGCACAATTTTGTGACTATGCTAAAAACCATTGAATCATATCGTTTAAATAGGTGAATATTATAGTATTTGAGTTATACTTAATTAAGAGGTATATATGGGGCAACTGGCTAGCTCAGTCAGTAGAGTATAAGACTCTTGACCTCTGGGTTGTGAGTTTGAGCCCCAGGCTGGGCATGTAATTTAATTAAAAAAAAAAAAAAAAGATAAATATGAACTGATACTCCCGAGTCATTAAATAAAGACAGTGGAAAAACAAACTTCTCTAATATAGATAGTATCTGCAACTAAGACAAACTATCTTGCAAGCGTTTCTTCAAGACTAGAGGAAGATCATTAAGTTTCTTTAGAGGAAGAATAGTAAAGAAAAGGAAATTACTTGTATAGCACTCATTATTATGACTTCAAAATACAAGTAAAATATCACTAAAATTTTGAGTGTATTGGCTTTGTCTTATTTTAGAAAATATTTAAAAACAAAACAAACAATAGTAACACACACGATCAGATGATCAGAGAACCCCTGTTAAATGAAAACCATTCAGAATTTTAGAGATTAATTTTTAACTTCCATCTATCCCTTTAATCCTATTTTCCCCATAAACTAATTTATAGTTAAATTTTACCGCAAGAAAGACAATATTATATTTTATGGAAAAATATATCTTATTTTATTTAAAAACTACTTTATTTTTGTGAGAGAGCGAGAGAGCATGTGAGTGGGAGAGCATGCAGGTGGGGGAGGGGCAGAGGGAGAAGCAGATTCCCTGCTGAGCGGGGAGGCCTGATGTGGGTCTCCATCCCAGAACCCTGGGATCATGACCTGAGCTATCAACCTGAGCCACCCAGATGCCCCTATTTTATTTTTTAAGTAAGCTGTATGCTCAACATGAGGCTTGATCTCACGACCCCCGAGATTAAAAGTTGCATATTCTAACAACTGAGCCAGCCAGGCGCCTCCTATGGAAAAATATTTGAAAACAATTCTTAATAGGTCCTCCAAAGACTCAACAGATTCAGGGGCTGGATATGATGCTTTGGTATCTTGAAAGGAAACTGAAAGGAAACTATCTCCATCAACAGCTGAAATAAGCTTTATAAACATCTGCCAGGCCATTTAGATTAAAAGCAGAAATTCTCAGAAGTCTGTGTCAGACAAAAATGAATCACAAAGTGTTTTGTTTGATACCCGCATAAAAAGGATCACCTGTCTTTTTTCTTCCCAAGAATGTACAGCCGGTTCTAAATAAAACAGCTTCACTTCCACCTGCTGAGTTATTCAAACTGCCCCAGGTTACTTTGCACTGTATATTAATCTATTTTTAAGATTTTATTTTTAAGTGATCTCTACATCCAACATGGGGCTTGAACGCAACCCCCAGATCAAGGGTTGCCACCCCTCCAACCGAGCCAACCAGGCATCTTGTTCTGCACTACTTAAACACAACAATAATGAAGGACAAAAATCGTAACAAAAAATAATCATACAAAAAATAAATGCCATTTTCTTGACAAAGCCACATCTCTGTGCACAATAAATGAAATGCAAACTTGGATATACAAAAGATATTTGCCAAACAAATAAACACTGCTATTGAAATATTTTCTTTACTCTTAAACTTTGCCATTGGACACAGCCAATGCACACTCCTTTACCTCCCTCACCCATCTACTGAAGTTGTTATTCTCCTGATCATTTCTCTAATTAAATGGTTCCCAAGTTTTCTTCTATCCCAAATACCTTGGCAGGTACGGGGGAAGGAGGAGGAAATAAAAACTTCCCAGGGGCAATCAGTAATCTGATAAAGGCTCCCATCTCATGTGAAGTCACTTCAACAGCACCATTTCCCATTTCAAATGTCAGTCTCTGGATGTTTAATAATAGTTATTTGAAAATTAAATACAGAAAAAACTAAATTACATTAACTATCACTTTCATATAGCATGATTGTATTAACTGGACATTCAATCCTGCCAAACTCTTTAAATTTATGACATCACCAAGAACCAAATACCTGGTCTTTGTAATCAGCCTCCAAAGAATCTAAAGTATTTTCTGATTAAAGGATGCATAAATCCTTAACCATAACCTTTCTAACCTCTTCACTAGTCCATTAGAATTATGAGAGGGGAACACATGCATGGAAGATCTAAAAAATATATTGCTAGGGGTGCCTGGATGGCTCAGTTGATGGAGCGTGTGACTCCTGATCTTGAGAGTCATGGATTCAAGCCCCATACTGGGTGTAGAGTACTTAAAAAAAAAAAAAATCCTTGAATAAATAAATAAACAAATAATATATTATTAAATACTTGGAAATAGTACCAAGCTGAAAGATCAGAACACCATATATATATACATATACATATATATGTATACCCCCTCTCTCTAAATATATCAGCAGGTGTCTAATACTGTAGTTCTTAAAAGAACAAAACTTTAATGAGCATATTCAAGTAATGGCTGTTTGGTGAATGAGCAAAACAATAGGGAAAGTAGGAGTACTAATACTAGAGGAGTAACACCAGCAAGAGCATCTTGGCCAGTAAAAAGTCTAATCTAAACATCAGTATCATTAGTTTTAAAGCATTTTCATGTACTTCCCCACTTATTTCCCATGGCTACCCTAACATTTATAAACAGCAATCTAAGACAGTGCTTTAAGAAAAAAACATTTACATTAAATTTATATTGGCCCTTATAGTCAGGGTACCTGGGTGGCTCAGTCAGTTAAGTGTCTGCCTCCCACTCAGGTCATGATCCCAGAGTCCTGCATAAAGCTCCTTGCTCAGTGGGAAGCCTGCTTCTCCCTCTGCCTGCTGCTCCCCCTGCTTGTGCTCTTTCTCTCTCTCCTCTCTCTTTTTCTCTCCAATAAACAAATAAAATCTTTAAAAAAAAAAAAAGTCCTTAGGCTCATGTTTTTACCACCTGTACCACTGTCTGCCCATTTCTCCAAGTAAAGCCTACATAAACATACAGAAGGAACTTCACAGTTAGTAAACTAAGATTATATATATGTTTAGTACCAAATCCAATTGGAGTAAAAGGTCCAGAGGACAAAAAGATCATGGAATACAGCTCATGTGAATAGAAAAACTGTGAAACAGATAATGAAGATCTGTGTGAAAGATAAGTTTCATTGGGATGCTTCAGTCATGCTAATAGCTGACCTATCTCCAAAAGCTTTGTAACTTTCAAACCTAAATGAAACCAACTGTAAAAGATCATTATCTACATATTTCATTCATGCCAACTCTGCTTTGGGGTTGGGAATTCAGGAGTAAAAAGAGAGATCATCTTTTTTTTTTAAAGATTTTATTTATTTGACAGAGAGAGACATAGCGAGAGAGGGAACACAAGCAGAAGGAGTGGCAGAGGGAGAAAGCAGGCTTCCTGCCGAGCAAGGAGCCCGATGCAGGGCTCCATCCCAGGACACCGGGATCATGACCTGAGCTGAAGGCAGATGCTTAACGACTGAGCCACCCAGGGACCCCAAGAGAGATCATCTTAACCTTTTATTACCATTCACAATATAAGGAAGTAGAAGTCATTCCAACACACCAGTTCTTTCTTTTTCAGGAATAGGGACTCTTTATCACTCAATATCTAAAATCAACTTTTCCTTTTCCTTTGTTACCAAGTCTGTGACTTTTCCTGGTCCCCAAACCTATATTCTTAAAATAATTTAAGGGATGAAGGGATGAGGCAATGAGAAAGAAGGAGGTTTTACAAATTTCACTATCACCACATAATGAATGACAACTACTCAGAAAACTGCTCGATCACCCTGTGATGAACAGTGATGATCAGCAAGTTTCAATGCAGAATCCCCCCAGAGTAGCAATTTTCAAAGTGCGGTGTGGGGACCTTTATGAATCTCTCTTACACTCTTTGGGGAAGGGGCACAAAGTCAAATCATTTTCACAATACTAAGATGCTATGTGCTTTTTCATGGTCACTATTAGATGAGTGGAGTTTTCCAGAAACTGTAAGAGATGGGATACTGCAATAGACATAATGTAAAGCGATGCCGCTATTTACTTTTCTCTTTGAAAGTTATTATTCCACTTACACGAGGTATCTAGAGTAGTCAAATTTAGAGATGGAAAGGAGAATGGTGGTTGCCAGAGGGGAGAACAAGTTCAATTGGAGAAGATGAAAAAGTTCTGGAGATGGATGGTGATGATGGCGGCACAAAGTAAGTGTACTTAATGCCCTAGAACTGTACACTTGAAATAGTTTTAAGTTATGTATATTTCACCAATTTTTAAAGTCACACAGCATGTTAATTTCTAATGAGTTTATTATTCCAAATGCATTCTAAATGGATTACGAAATTCTCACTTTTAGACTAATGTAAACATCTACAGGTATAATCTATACAAACAAAAGCTTTTGGGCTCCACAATATGTTTAGGTTTGTAAAGAGGTCTTTAAGTCCAAGAAGTTTGAAAACCACTGCCCTAGAGGTAGGGTTGGCTGGCTCGTTGGTAAAGCACGAGACTCTTGATTTTGGGGTGGTGAGTTCAAGCACCACATTGGGCACATAGTTTCCTAAGAACAAAACAAAGGCAAAAAGACACTGCCACAAAAAACACTGACCAATACTCAATTAAAGTCTTGCACTGTAACCCATAACTTCATCAATCTAATTAACATTCACCACCAAATAAAAACAAAAGCTATGGTGCCAAGTCTATCAGTCCTTTCTCTGAGGTGGATACTGATACCTTTCCATACATGCTTTTATCTTGACATCAATAAGACCTAGGTTTCACTGTTTATCTTGCCATAGGGTTTTAAAAAGACATTCCACCACAGCAGTGTAAAATGTCAAACCCCTAATGCATGGCAACCACCAACTACAGTGAACATCCCAATACCCACCACCCAGATTTTACTATTAACCTTTGCCACACCTGTTTTATCACATACCCAGCCATTTCTGTTAGTCTTCATGCAAACTGAAGACACCAGTATGTGTACCACTAGTTTTCTTCCTTTTGAAGCAAAATTTACATAAAAGGAAATGTATAAACGTTAGGTGTACATTTGGTGAAATTTCACAAATGCATATAGCAGTTGCACTCAAACCCGTGTCAACATAAAGAACATTACAATCACCACAAAAAGTTCCCTCCAGCCAAGTCAGTCTCTGCAGAGGCCCCCATTCTCCTGACTTTTCACTCATAGACTACTTTTGCTTGTTCTAGAACTTCATATAAATGAAATTACACAATGTACTTTTTATCTTTTTTTTTTGTTAAAGATTTTATTTATTTGACAGAGACACAGCCAGAGCGGGAACACAAGCAGGGCAAGTGGGAGAGGGAGAAGCAGTCTCCCCGCTGAACAGAGCCTGATGCGGGGCTTGATCCCAGGACCCTGGTATCATGACCCAAGCCGAAGGCAGATGCTTAACAACTGAGCGACCTGGGCATCCCCATAATGCACTTAAAAAAACTTTTATTTATTTATTTGAAAGAGAGAGTGCACTCACACAGGAGTGAGGCAGAGTGAGAGGCAGAAGCAGACAAGCAGACTCCCTGTGCTGAGCAGGGAGCCTGACGGCGGGGGGGGGGGGGGGGGCTTGATTCCAGGACCCTGAGACCATGACCTGAGTGGAAGGCAGACGATTAACCGACTGAGCCACCCAAGCACCCCCACGATGTACTTTTCTGTGTAGCTGCCTTTACTTATTAGCATGTTTTTGAAATTCATCTATATTATAGTGTGTATTAAGTCTGTTCCTTTTTATTGCCGAGTAGTATTCCACTATATGAATATACCACAGTTTATGGTTTACTATTAACGGACTGTCGCCAGTTTTTTCCTCTTAGAATAAAGCTGTTATAATCATTCTTGTCCAGGTCTTTTTCTGGACCTGTATCTTCATCCCTCTTGTGTAAATACCTAGGAGTGGAATTTCTAGGAGGGAAAAACCTTTTTAATGATGAATAATTTCAAACATGTGCAAATAGAGAATAGTATAATGGATTCCCATTCAAGCCAGTTCCACTGATATCGATTCATAAACCCTCCTGTTTCATTTATGCCCCAACCCATTATTTGGAAGTCCTAGATAGCATCATCTTTTGCCTTGAAATACTTTAATATGCAAACAATGTTTTAAAATCTGGCCAAATTATTTATCATGAAATATTCAAGAAACTTTCAACATTGATTTACCTACAGATTAAGAATTTAAAGTATGGATGGATAAACTATAATTTTTCTTCTCTTCATATCTTTTAAATGATGCTTTCTCTACAATCCCTCCTTAATACCTAGAGAGTCAATGGTACAAAGATATATTCTGTTCTTACTCTGAAAGAACCACAGCTAAATTCAAAACCTGGTATTGAGAAATATCACCTAAGAATATCAGTATGATCAAGCCGATCATACTGTTAAGCACCTTGAATTAACTACTCCCATGCTATAAAATGTACCATTTTATAACTGAAACTGTACAGGAGACTTAAAACAAAGTCTGGTAACTAGCCCTTTCTGAGAACAAAGGTAGCCCTCATTACCTCCAATAATACTGAACAACGGGGTAAAATTTTTTTTTGTTAGCCTCAAAAACCTATCTGTGCTGGAGATAAGGAGAAATGGCCATTCTCAACAACTGCTGATGACAGTGTAAATGCACACAATCTATTCAGAGGGCTATGTGGAAAAAAGAAAAGCCCATCTTTTGATTTGGAAATTTCACTTCCAAGACTCTAACCTAAGTAAATCCTAGCATAAAGCATGCATTAGGATGTTCTTCCCAGTGTTGTTTATAACGAAGAAAAATTGTTTACAACCTAATGTTCAACAGAGCATTAGTATAAGTAAGCAACATCCAAATAAACATACACCAAGGGTTTAAAAGCCTGGAACTACATAAGCATATGCACATACGCATATAAAAATACCATATATGGATGGCAGTCACAAATGAGGGGAATACTTGCTGTTCATCAGTTTTAATCACCTCTTCCTAATAAATTTCATATAACTTCAGCTGCATCTTTTTAAGTTGTGCCAAGTTTTTCAAAGAGCAAAGCTTAGAGCTTTGGATACACATGATACACATCTTTGAAAATACAGGATTCAATGATTAGGTTCCAGAAAAGTGAACTCTAGAATTAAAATAGCACACACACGATAGTAACAAGAAAAAAAAATGAAGTCTAGGGAAAGGGTTCTGACAAGATGCTAATACGTTAGTAAGAACTCAAAGGGAGGAGCGCCTAGGTGGCTCAGTCAGTTAAGGACCTGAGCCCAGGGTCCTGGGATCCGGCTCTGCCTTGGGCTCCCTCTCTCCTTTCTGCTCCTGTTCTCTCTCTGTCCCTATCTCTGTCTTTCTCTCTCTCTCTCTCAAATAAATAAAATCTTAAAACAAAACAAAAAACCACCCCAAAGGAAGCATTATACAATCCAGTACAACTTAATACTGCTGACTTTAATTCATGATCCAGCCCAGAGTTTCTCAACCTTGGCATTAGTGACACTTTGGGCTGGGTAATTCTTTGTTGTTGTGGATTTTCCCGTGCATTATATGATGCTTAGAGGCATTCAGGTCTCTAACTCACCCTATGTTAGTAGCACCCCTCCCATTCTTAACAAGCAAAAAATGTTTCTAGAACTTGCTAAATGACCCCTGAGGGGTAAATTCACCCTCGTTGAGAACCACTGATCAACTTTACACTTATATGTCTGTATGCACAACTCTCCATTCCATCTCACTCTTCAAAAAACAACTCTTGGCTTCAAGGATCTAAAGGCAAAAGATGCTAGAGTCAAGTTTTAGATTTCCATTGCAATATCCTGTATGAGTAGGGCTTCAAAATTATAGACTCTGGGAGTTTTGCTCACCACAGACCTATCTTCCCTCCTTCACAACTTACAGACACAATATAATGGCTTCTATTAAACTGAACAAATTCCTCAAAACAGAGATTCACACTGTAATTTTCAGTCAGCTATCCTGTATTTAGGGCCAAATGGGTTTCAGTTAAGTTGATCTAGAGCCATACCACTTGGGTTCAAATCCCTGCTCTACCATTTACTAACTTCATGATGTTGACCAAGTTACTTAACTTCCTGATGCCTCAGTTCTCTCAAGTTTAAAACAGAAATAATACTATCAACTTAATTTATGGGAACAAGGTAAATATACAATGCTTAAAATAGTGCTTAATGTATAGTAAGTGCCCGATAAATGCCAGTGATTTGATATTATTTTAACTAGAAGCCTATTAAGGCAGGCACCATCATCACCAATTTATGGATGAAGAATCAGGCCAAGAGATTAAGAAACTTGCCCATGGTCACAAAACTGTAAGGCTATGGTGCAATGATTCAAAAACAGTCTGTATGATTCCAGGGCCCATAATTTTTCCATCATGTCAATAAAACTACATTAAGATTCATTAACTATCAAGATTAGTCTTACTTCAAAATAATAACCAACACAAGACATTTTCAGTAAAAGGTTAATTTAGAACCCTTAACTAAATTCCAGCGTATTACTGAATTAAGGTCACACAATGCTTTTACACAGGGCCACAGACAACTTTCAGTTTTGTTGTCCCATTTTAAATGATTCTTATTTACATGCACCTGAGTTTCAGACATTATTTCTGTGTTATACCAAAGCAGCTTATATAAAATTAGTCTACTAAAAGACCATCAACACCGAAGGATAACATGAGGTTGTCTAAGACAGAGGTTAGTTTGTATACATTCTCTAAGTGTCTTGTTCTTATTCCAAGATCACTGACTTTGTAAATGACAGATTTTGCTCCCAAGTCCCATAAGGCTCTGGTGAAACTTTGGGTTTCTTTGATTTGCCCTTATCTCACACCTAAGTCTTTAATGACTCCCAAACACCCCACACATGCTATGTACACTGCCTGGCTGTCATATTAACTTAGTAATCTTTCTCCCTTAAACTTTGCTACTCCCAAAACCAACAACATGTGCATCACCTCCTTCTCCTGAAACCATTTCGCTGTAAGTTGTTAGTTTTCCAACATAACATACACTGTCAATGACATGTTCTTCAACCTGGACTTTTCAAAATTACTCATTTTAGAGTTGGGAGAAAGTCAGAACAGAGGTCGAATGGCTAGGACCTGTATGTAGAACTTTCTAGTCCCCCAAAATGAGAATGAAAAGAGACCCAGAAACTTAGCTCAGCCCTCTAGTTTCACAAACAACACTGAGAGACCAGTAACTGGGTGAAATCTCTAACCTCTCTAAGATAACTCTTGAAGATAAAAGAGTTTGGTCTTGGCCATTTGGGCCCTCTTAATCTCCTTTGCTCTTCTGATTACTCGTTTGGATTTTAACATTTTTTCCCTGCCTCTACAGTTCAGTATCCTCTCCCAATACAGTGATTATCCACCATGGTCATTTCGAGTAAATAGTCCACATAACCCCACCTCCAACCTACTGCTCTATAAAAGGGAAAGAGGCTAAGAATCTCTGCTATTTAGGACCGAAATTTTGCCCATCCTTGAGGTTACTTTTACTGGTCTTCTATAACAAGTCAGTTTCACTCACTTCCTCCACACCAGATTCATCTTCCTGCTCACCAAAGGAAAGAGAAAATCTCATTTTCGTACCCATGTTCAGAAATCTCTTCTTTCCTCATTATTCTGGTAGACTTCGCATGAAATTACTAACTGATCAATCATCAAACTCTTGCTCACTAGTCTGTCACTTCCTCCCTGTCAGGTAAGGTTAAAGCAGGTAATGAGCACTCCAACCACGAATTCTAGATACCGCAGCATGTACGCCATTCAAAAATCTTTACCTCCTTCACTGTCAGCCAAATGCAGAAATCTCACTCTGACCTTCTCTCACATGGTTCCTACCTCCCCGTCCTGATTCTCCTCCGTCAAAGTCACTCCAAACACCAGGCTTTGTGAAGCCTTTCCTGAGGGTTTCAATTTCTTTGAACTATGTAGCATTTTGTTCATAAGCGCCTTATGGGAATGATGTATTTGTGTACTTTTCACATGCACTCATATCATCAATTATTAGAGAACAAAATCTCCAGTTCTTAGTTTTGTTCTTCCCCATACTGCTTAGCAAAGTGGCTTGTACATACCAAGCTCTCAAACACAGTTGCCAACTTGAAGATGGGCTTTGCCAGGATTTCTTTACAGGCTGCACATCGAGTCGCAATTAGTTTCTTTTTTTTTTTCTTTTTTTAAAGATCTTATTTATTTATGTAACAGAGAGAGAACACAAGCAGGCAGAGAGGCAGGCAGAGGCAGAGAGAGGAGCAGGCTCCCTGCGGAGCAAGGAGCCGGATGCGGGACTCGATTCCAGGACACTGGGATCATGACCTGAGCCAAAGGCAGCTGCTTAACCAACTGAGCCACCCAGGCGTCCCGCAATTAGTTTCTGAAGCCATTTTGTTAATAAAAATATTTTACTTACAACCTTGGCATCTCTAACTAATCAAACTAAACTCTATTTCACTTGGTAGAAAAAAACTGTTGGTCCTCATTTTTCAGGGGTTCTCTCCTATACCTGGCCTCTCTTTCAAGTCACTTGTCAACTAAACAAAACTCTTTTCATGCCATCGTAAAAACTAAATTTCTAAGAACCACAAAATAAAAATATTCCTTTGGTCCAGAGTTCACCAGCTAGAGAACAGGAAAAGCTCAGTGGTAATTCTGAATTGGGTCAAGGTAAGTAACAAAACACGAAGAAATAACTGAAAAGAAAGAGACTGAAACACGCTATGAGACTGAAACACCGAAATACAACATACATAGAAAAGCCTCTCCTTAACATATGGAATTTGTAGGAGTATTCCCTTGCTAACAGAGTCAATGTTGTCAATAACCATTACCATATGCTACTGAAGTCTGCCATCACTTTCAGGTTGGCAAATTTAAGACAAGCAGCAGCAATTCAGTTTGAAAAGCTTTTAAAGTGTGTCCTCTATGCCAGCCCAGGAGTGGAAGCTAAAGAGACCTATAAATACAACAAAGTACACTCTCTGCAGTGCCCCTTTACCTGCTAGCTCCATTAGCCATGATTTTCACCAGATCACGCATTATTTGTATTAGAAAACTAGGTTAAAGAAGTAAAAAAAAAAAATTTCCTGCCACATGTTATCTGATGGGGCAAGAAAGAGAGGGTTGGGAAGGAAAGAGTCATTTTCTCTTCTATTGCTTCCTGAATAATCACCAATCTAGCATGCTTGCCTTTCAAAGCCCACCTAAAATGCCAAAAATCAGGTCTTTCACAAAAGTGGTACTTAAAAAACACTCCAGGATATAATGCTAGCATTTAAAATTTAAAAACTTATGTTACTGATCAAAAGCTCCAATGCCATGACAAAGCTAAAAATGTTCTCTCCCACTAATGAGAGTGAATCAGAGCAGCCACCTACTCCACCCAACAACAGCCACCCTTGCTGAAACTGGACAGTTCAAAACCTGGAAAGCTTTCCTTGCCTACTCCACACCAGAAATGAATTTGATTCGACACATTAGCGTTTAAGTGTAACTAAGTAATAGCAAGAAAATGTTACCGAATACTGAAATTTATCAGGACGTTTTGTCCTTTGGATTTATCTGTACCTTCTTCAGTTACCGAATTTTCTCCACCCCCTCCACTCCTTTTAGCACGGAAAAGCTCAACCGATAACTGTTACTTGAAAAATGAAATAGCTGTTCAGATTTTCGAAGTAAATTTCCATTACTAGGTTTGGGGCGAAAACCTACTACACACACACTGTCTCTATCGAAAAGGTGCCTGCACCTTCTTTCCAAATGGGCTGGAGCCCGTGAGTGATTCCGTTCATTTAAAGGGTTCCCAGATCTCCTCAGTAAGCTTAGGAAAATGATTTTCAGTCTTCCACAAACCTACTTGGATGTTTCAAAGTTACATAGTTTGGTAGCAACCCAGCATCTCGGCAAAGATCTGCTCACCTCTGGATAAGCAGCTTTTTGAGCGTTAAGAACTGAAACACTTTGAGGAAGCCAAGGCTAGCCTCAAATCCTCCACACGTCGGCGACGATCAGGCAAGCCCCGGCCACGTTTCCCATTCCCATGAAATTCTCAATGAAAGGCTTCACACACAAAAGGGCCTTGGCGCCCCGGTCGCACAATTCCCCGGCTCCCGCCGCCCCTTCTCCGCCCAGCCCGGACGAGTGCAGCAGACTCACCAGCACCGTGGTGCAGATGGACCTCAGCTCAGACTCCACTTTCTCCCGATAGTCCTTAATCAGCTGCAACTTCTTGTCCGAGGTGTCGGTTTTCTGCTCGATGCTCGAGATGACCCTCCAGGCGGACCTGCGGCCCCCGACCACGTTCTTGTAGGCCACCGAGAGCAGGTTGCGTTCCTCATTGGACAGCTCGGCGCCCTGCTCGGTCACGGCCTTCATGCAGGTGGCCATGTCGTCGTAGCGCTCGGCCTGTTCGGCCAGCTTCGCCTTCTGGATCAGCTCCGTCTTCTCCATGGGGACGCGGAGAGGAGAGCGAGGGCGAGAACCGACCGGGATCCGGAGGAGGCGTGCGGACGGCCTGCGGACGCGCGGACGGGCGGGCGGGGGCGCGGACAGAAAGGCGGGGGCGGCGCCGTCAGACAATGCGCCCGCCGCCCCGGGCCGCCCGCCGCCAGCCAGCCGCCCCTTTTGTCTGTCCCCGCACGCGCCGCCCAGTTGAATTTCCCTCCCCCGCCCACGCTCCCCGCCGGCGCCCGGGAGGCCGCGGGGCGCCCCGGGGAGGCGGCCCGCGGCGAGGGGAGGAGGAAGGGCCGCTCCCGCGCCCGCCCGGCCCAAGATGGAAGCGGCCGTTGGCCCACACCTTGCCGCCAGAGCCGTCCCTGAGGAGCGCGACGTCGAGTACGGCAGCTCCCGGGGGCCGGCATCCCGCCCTGCCCTCAGGCCCGGCCAGGCCCAGGAGGGCCCGGGGGCGACCACTGCACTCACCTTCACGTCTCCGCGGCCGCGGCGCGAGTCCCACCACTTTGATCCGCTTTTGGCTTTAGCCGAGGACCCTCCCGTCTCAGCCTACCCCGGAGCCGAGGGGCGGGCCTCCGCGCCGCGGCCCTCGCTCCTGCTGCCCAATGACGCGCCGAGATGCTCCCGAGAGTCCCGCCTCCAGCTCCGCGGATGGCCAATGAAGGCTGAGCGCGCGGAAGGGGGCAAAGAGGGCGGGGCGGGAGGGGAAGCGGAGGGTAGGAGGGTGGGTCGGCTTGGGCAAGTTCGGTTGGCCGGCAGGCTGCGGCTTCGGCCACGGGGTTTCCTCCAATTAGATCCAGGGTAAAAGGACGTCACTGTTGCCATGGCGATGCTGTTACCAACTCCCCCCATCCTCCCCGCCACCCCCAGCACTTGTGGGTGCGGCACGGGAGCGGGAGGCTCGCCCCACCTCTCCCGCGGTGGCCGCGTCCCCTGCTGCGGTACCGCTGCAAATGGTGCATTGCATCCTGTGGGCTAATGCAGCTGCAGCCCTCCCTCGGCCCCGCTGAGGAGGGCCCGGGATGGTGACCGAAGCGACTGTGGGGTCGCGCGAGCTCCTTTCTTTCCTCCACCTTCCCGTTGGTGACAAAGGTTTGGAGCTCCGTACACTGAACCCAGCCTTGAATGACGTTGCGATTGGAGCTCCGAATTAGAAGTAATCCCATCCTCATTAAAGAGGACTTCGTCCCTGAAGAAAGTCGTTTCAGAACGACTTTTCATGGTCGACTCAAGTTTTCAGACGAGCACCTAAAGCCAAAAATTCCCTTGTAAAATTCCCAAGAAAGTCCAGGCAGGTCTCTCCGTCAATGGCCAGGTATTCTGATTTTATTCTGACACTCAGGATAATTCGGAGTAAAACACACATTAAACACCTTATATCTTATATCTCTGTCTAGTCTTTCCAGGTTATTGTCTAAATACATTTTTTCCACATCATTTTATGTGTAAATGGGTTTTATTTTCTGATGTTATTTTTGAGAGGACACTTGAAAACCTAAACTTCTCCCCTAAATGTTCACTTTTGACTTTCTCCTAGACTTTCTCCTGCTCAGACCCTTCCGAAGCGAGAAAGTTTGCCCCAGATGCCTTTTATTCAGGATCATCACTAGCACTTTCTTTTCTCTTTAAACGAGGCACACCCCTCCAGCCACTCCCTTCTCTCCTGGCGGGACAAATCAGGTGCCTGTCCCTGGTATACGGGAAGAGGCCTCTGTGCCATCTGAAGATGAAAATTGCCATTTGGGCTCACACTGCTGTGATTCCAGTTCCAGCAAGTCCAAGGGAGTGGATCTTTGAAAGCCAAAGAATGCCACCGCTGAGAAAGAATTTCAGATCTAAGGGAGGGGGTGGCGCTGGGGCAGATCTGGAGAATCTCTTGAGTGGATGATCTGAGAGTTCACACAGATGGCAGGAGAAGGTACGGACTCTCCAGAAATCTAAACTCCCTCCTACGCGCCCCTCCCTGTCCTGACTTGTAAAGGTTGCTTTGTGCTTTGATGGACAGGAGAGGCCTGGGCTGGAAAGCACCTGCGTCAATGCAAAAATGCCTCACTATGTCCTAGCGTTCTAACGTAGGGCCCTGCTGTTATTTCTGGAATCCCTGGGGCCAAGCTGCAGACACACCGTGTTTATGGCCATGTGGGCTGGGAGGGAGCCGGACACCAAGAAATCCCAATGGAAAGAATTTGCATGTGGAAGGTCAGAAAAAATGCTTTCTGTATGACCAGTGAACTTCAAGCTTAGAAATTAGAGACAGCCCAAGCAAGGGGACATACCAGTGGAGGTGAATGGGGGACAGAGACCCTTGAAGGTGATTGTCAGGGGACTGGCCCTCTGTGGTAGGCAGGGAGGGAAGGGGCAAGCACACTAACTCTTTGTCAGAAGGTCTGGGCTGTGCTGCCATCTCCCTGGGTGACCTTGGGCAAGTTTTTGCTGCTCTCTGTAACTCAGTCTCTAAAATGTCTGCTTTCATTCAATCATCAGATACTCATTGAGCACCAGCTCATACAGTTATGATCATCTGCAATCTGCAAGGGAGAAAACCGCTTTGAAATAATGGCGCACTGTGAAATTACAAGGTATTTTATGGGGGTCTAGAGGGACACGGGTATATCTGAATGCCTCTACACCAACAGAACTTGGGGAGAGAAAATTAAAGCTCTGGGAACTTCCGTTTCCCCAACACGTAAAAACTAACATTTATCGAGTGAATACATGTGTCAAACACTGTTTTAAGTCTTTTCTAGTAACTCATTTAATCGGCTTAATGTCAGTGTGAAGTCGGTACTACCATGATCATCCCCCCTGTCTCACAGATAAGGAATCTAAAGCGCAGAGAGGTAAAATATTACGTGCGGAACTCCTAGCTAGTGAGCAGCAGAACCTGGATGCCGACCCTTGCACATGGCTTGGGCACCCAAGCCCATGTCTTGTTTCCAGTCTGCCAGATCTTTGCTGAGTGATGTAGGGACTCCAGGAAAGATCAGACTAGTCTCCTTCCTCCAGGAGTTTCATCTCCTGCAAAGATAAAATAGGTTAAACGTTCACATCCAATGTGCTGGCAAGCACTCTAGGGAACAGACAGCTCGCAAAGAAAGTACTGACAAGTTACTACTTATTTGTTTGATGTTCTTGTTATTTTTACTAAATTTCTTGGTGAGAAGAAGCTGCTGGAGCCAGAGGGGAGCACACTGAATCTGAAGCCTGAAGATCCTACATTCCGGCCCTGCTATTTATTTCCAGTTTGACATTGGACGTCATGATGCCATCCGAACTTCAGTTCCCTAGCCTGTGAAAATTATCGTGCATCACGGGAATGTTGTAGAGCTATCACATAAGAAGATGTTGGGCGTATCGCGAATGTTCAGTAAATACTAGGTTTCTTCCTCCCTTCTTTCCCTTTGTTTGGGGATGGGGGCGCAGGAGGGAGGGAGATGCCTGCCCACAGCAAGGAGCCTTATCTCTTGAATCACTGACTAATTAGTGGAGTTAATGGTCCTCCCAGTTGAGTTTACTAGTAAATTGTTTTGGTGGTTTATTTGTACAGAGCAGTGGGTCATTTCAGAGGAACTTCTTTCTCTCCTGCCAATATGGCGGATATTTTACTGACAAATATTTGGGTAGGACTCTTCACCCAAACCCTGTGTAATCATTATCAATACTTCTGTTTAGCGGCTAGTTGAAGAGCTGCACCCACTGTGCACTCTACCAGGAGGCGCTAAATGAGATTCACATAGAGCCCAGGCAGGTAGGGAAATCAAGGGGGTTTGGTCAGGGAAGTCTTCCTGACTTTCCACGGCTTAAGGCCGGGTCAGGCCTGTAAGACTCAGTTTCCCATCAGGGCTGCTGTGGGAGAAGTTTATTCTTGCCATCTCTAGGCATTCCTCTTTGCCCGGGGTTACCCTATTTCTGGCATCTCCTGCTCTCCTTAGCCACATAACTGTGTGCTTTAAGGAAAAAAACAAACCAAGTCATTCCTTCATTAAAAACCACGTAAGTCTAGGGGCACCTGGATCGCTCAGTTGGTTAAACATCTGACTCTTGATCTCAGCTCAGGTCACGATATCAGTGTCTTAAGTTCGAGTCTTGTGTTGAGTCCAGCATGGAGCCTACTTAAAAACAAACAAACATCTAAGTCTTCAAGTGATACTTCATCTGCCACAACTTGTGTTGTCAGAGGAGCATAAGCTCTTCCATTTGAAGAACAAAACTTCGCTGGTAGAACATCAGGCACTGTAAAACAGCTTTTGCTTAACTGGCCTCTTGGGGAATGGTTCCAGTACTCTGCCATTTCCCCAGCATTTCCTAGGTGCCGGGCAACAGAATATTTTTTAAAACGCTTAATCTCTTTTGTAATGATGATAGTGACAAGGATAATGTTAACCGAAAATGAAATAGCATTCATTCTACCAAAAAAGGAAACAATACATAAATGTTCAGGGGAGATTAAGAAGATCTTGAGAGCCTGACTCTGAGAGGTAACCGCTGTTAGCGTTTTGGTGATCGCCTTCTAGATAGCTCTTTTTGTTTGGATATATGTATGTGGTTTTTACATTATGAGATTGCATTCTTCACTTTGTTCAGTGTGATGGTTAATTTAATGGCTCAACTTGGTAGAGCCATGGGGTGCCCAGGTATTTGATCAAACATTATTCTGTGAAGGTGTTTTGGGGAGAGATTAACATTTAAATTAGTGGACTTCAAGTAAGCAGATTGTGCTCTGTGTACTGTGGGTGGGCCACATCCAATCAGTCGAAGGTCTGAAAACAACCAAAGAGTAGTTTCCTTTGAGCAAGAGAGACTTCTCCAGCAGATGGTCTTTGAACTTCATCTGAAATATCAGCTCTTCTTCAGTCTACAGCAGACAGCCTTCAGATGCAAACAGAAATGTTGGTTCTCCTGGGTCTCCAGGCCATCCATAAGTCCACCCTGCAGATTTTGGATTTGCTGATTCCTTGCAATAATTATCTTTCTGTATATATACACATCCTATTGGTTTTTTTTCTCTGGAGAATCTTGACTAATACAACCAGTAACTTTCTTTTCTCACTCAACAAATGATATGATATTTTTAAATACCTTTAAGCATATGTCTATGACATATCAATCTGTCTTTGTAAGACTGTGAGCTTCCGAGGGTAAGAGTTTTCCTTCCTTCCTTCCCTTCTTTCTATCTTCCTTCCTTTTGTTTTTAAGATTTATTTATTTATTTTAGAGAGAGAGAGAGAGAGAGACAATGCCCAAACAGTGTAGGGGTAGGGGGAGAAAGAGAGAGAGAATCCTAAACCAGACTCCCCACTGAGAGCAGAGCCCAATATGCAGCTTGATCTCGGGACCCTGAGATCATGACCTGAGGCAAAATCCAGAGTTGGATGCCCAGCCGACTGAACCATCCTGGCGCTCCACTTTTTTTGTTTTAATATAAGCTCTACGCCCAATGTAGGGCTTGAACTCATGACCCCAAGATCAAGAGTCATATGCTCTACCAACTCAGCCAGCCAGCCAGTCACCCCCAAGAGTTGTTTTCTCCTTCTTCTTCTTCTTCAAGATTTTATTTATTTATTTGACTGAGAAAGACAGCGAGAGAGGGAACACAAGCATGGAGAGTGGGAGAGGGGAAAGCAGACTTCCCATGGAGCAGGGAGTCCAGTGTGGGACTCTATCCCAGGCCCCTGGGATCATGACCTGAGCCGAAGGCAGTTGCTTAACGACCGAGCCACTCAGGCGCCCCAAGAGTTCTTTTTTGATCTTGTATCTTTAATGCCTTCTCAACAGAAGGTAGGTATTATAATCCCCACTGTGTGGTTGAATAAACTAATGCTCAGGGAGGCTACATTACCTGTCCAAATTGGTAAGCAGTAGAGTTAAGATTCAAAAACAAGCCTGTCTGATTTCCATCTTCTTCCACCACAATAAACAAGACTCTGAGCCACCTGTGATGGAAGACAGAAGCTCCGATGTTTGCAGCCCAGCAATAATATTTAGTTATTTGAGGCTGGTTGGTGGAAGTCTGTTTTTACACTCAACACATCTGCAGGGAGAGGGTACCTTCTTGTTCCTTGTCTATTCCCTTTAATTAATTACATGTCCCTCTCTCCAGTTAGCCTGTGGCTGTCCAGTGGCCAGGCCTTCCTCTGCCTTCCCCGTCCCTGGTATCTGACGAACCAACAGAAGGTGGTCCATCATTTAGCGAAGGCATTTAGTGAAGTTCTGTTTTGTGAGTGAATTGAGGCCATCAACAAGGGCATTTCCAGTAACAGCAATTGTTGCACCAACCATTTATGAAATCACTAGAATGGTAGGAAATTCACAAATGCCGTAAACACGGGATTGCATCTGCTATGAAGGGCACGCGAAGAGCCTGGAAGTTAGCATGGAAGTTCCCTGAGCAGTCAGAAATCCTTCTTTAACTTCCCACACGAATGCTTGCACATCAATCAATTGCTTGCTAGGTCATTCAACAAAGTACTGAAGGGGCTACCATGTGCCAGACACTATCCTAGGGGCTGGGATTCCCAAAATGGTTTAACACACAGCCTGTGCCCACAAGGACCTTGGCAGAGAGCCCAGAGGTGGGGTGCCAAACCCGGAGCTCAGGGAGGAGCTGGGAGGCTCTCCCTCTCTCTTCAGTTCTTACATGCTCACCTGGGTTCCAAGCCTGCGGGGTCTAGAGGTGGCTGTTTAGAAGGCAGGAGTAGAACCACGCCTGGGAATCCCCCAAATCCACTCTCCCTTCTCACCTGATGATTCAGAGTGGAGTGACAGCTGAGGCTTTAGAAGCCCTGTCCCCAGGGGCTGACCTGGGATCCCCTCTATGCAAGGCAATCGCTTCTCAGGCTGGAGACATCCAACCCACAAAAAGCACATGAAAAAGCTCAAGAGGTTGGGGCCCATCAGTCGAAAGGCTCAGGGCAAAGGTATCTCAGACGGGGCCGAGGGGTATAGCTGTGGGCCTTCATCGTCACGCAGAAATGGTTGTGATGATCTCATGTTGTTGTTGAAGTCCATTAGATACGCTCTATCTTTAAGTGTTTAAGGTTTGGTCCACAAAGCAACAAATCGTCACCATCTCCCAAATTATGACTCATCGGCAGACAATTCAGGACATTTGAATGGCTGAACGAACACAGAACAGTTAGAGAACAATGCACACAGGCGTCGATTGTGTGGCTCTCCCAGTAAGTGCTGTGCGAGTCAAGAGAAGGGAGACACGAGCGTGGGCTGGAGAGATTGCGACAGATGTCAGGGATCAGAAAGCTGGGAAGAGAAGGGGTCCCCCTAGGAACAGGGGAGAGCCACTGGGAGGAGGCAGGTCTGCATTTCCCTCCTGTCCGCTGCCCTGGTGGATGCTTCTGGAAGAGAAGGAAGGCTACACCTGCTCCTCCTTGTGTGGGAGTCAGCTTCGGACAGGGCCGACCCCAAGAAGGTAGCTCTGGGCAGCGTGTTGGAAAGCAGGCCTCCCAGGGAGAGCTCGGTATTCAGAGCTGAATCTCTTCTGCCTCTTTACCCCCTCCGGCCGTCACCAGCTCAGTCACACAGGCAGTCTAACAAGTGCAGGCCGCATTGGCGAGACCGGCGACGCTAACCTCCTGGCCCCTTCCCAGGGAGGATCCTGTAAAAAATGCGAGTCGGACCCTTGCGTTACTTTCCTGCTTAAAATCCTTCGGCAACATTTAGCTGCAGGTCCTGGTTGGATTCAGAATCCAGAGAGCCTGGGTTTGAATCCTGACTCCACTACTCACTAGGTATGTGATCTTGGGCAAGGTTCCCGAACAAGTCCGTGCCTCAGTTTCCCCATCTGTGAAATGCGGATGATGATGATGACAATAATAGCTCTTCAAACGGGTCAAAAGGAGGATTTGATAAGTTAATATTCATCACGCACTTTGAACAGCACTATTTACGTCCTCCTGAGATAAACAGAATCAACTCAGAATCCTTCTGGGGAAACAAGAGCCCCTCTCCTATCTCCTGGCCTTATATCCTTATCTCTTCCCCTATCTCCTTATCTCTCCTTATCTCCTGAAGCCCCTCTCCTTATCTCCAGGCGGTCCCCTCTTTCTCTTGGGCCTCTGCCCCCTCTGAGCTTTGCTCCTGCTATCCCCTCTTTCCTCACATCTTCACCTTCTCATTTCTAGAGTCTCAGCAGAAATGACCCTCTCCCCTCCCAGTTGGGTGAGCTCCCTGAGCATGAAGCCCACAACATCCCTTCTCTTGGTCTGATCCCCCGACAGGCTGAGCCACTGGGAAGGCGGGATTAGGCCTCTGTGATTTGCTTCAGTAGCCCCCGGTGCCTCGCCCAGCTCCCGGCAGAGTGCTTGGTGGATACACTGCGCGCCGAGAGATGGACGGAGGGAGGAGTCATGGCCACAGGACAAGGTGAGCCGAGGCTGCTTGCTCAGGAAGGCTCAGGCTGGCCTGGGTCCAGCCCCCAGCTGGAGGCACCCATGACTCCAGCTGGGAGGGCCCGGAAGTTCCAGGCAGCCCCCTAGGGCGCTCCTTCCCCTCAGTCCCTTCCAACTCTGTAAACAAACTCCCAACTGCAGCCGGCCTGACAATGACGAGAACCCAGGCAAGCGACCTTCTGCAGAGCAAGGAATTCTTTTGGATGTAATAACTCCCTGATTAATTTGGACAATTTCTCTTCTGAATATCCTGAAAGCCAGGATAAGAACAGGTAAGATATTTGGGGACACCATACATTGAAACAAAACACAGAAAAGCGTGTTCCATCAAAAGCAGACCCCGGAAGAAAGGAGCCCACGCCACCCTCCCCGCATTGAATATACCATGAGGTATATAATATATAATATGTCCGGGGACCGCACTTGCGCTAATCAATGCTACCGGACACAGGATCCCCAGCCCCTCTCCCCACGCCTGGTCCTGAAGCTTGGAGACCAGCCAGCCAGCCCCAGTGTGTTCAGCACTGTGACGGCCGGCCCACAGCTTCCCAAAATAACGGGGGAAAGGCCGCAACTTGTCGTTTCTTCAGCCAGTGGACTTAGAACACGAGACCAAATAAGAGAGATTTAAAAAACCCCCAATCTCCAGGAAGTTGGTGAAATGAGACTTTGCTCATGAGCGGCAGGCAGAAAGCTTTGGGCTGGGGCTTTGATGGAAGGTTCTGGCTGCCTGTGTTGGGGATTGGGAGGCCTCCTGCTGACGCTCAGGCCGGCCCGATGAGAGCATCACAGGGCCACTAGGACGCTTACAGTCTCAATGAGAAAAGCACCTGCAGCCACATTAGCTAGGAGGTGCTCAGAAAATGCAGGTTTCCCTCTCCTTCTTGAAGACCCAGGACCCAGCTTGGACAAGGTTACTTATCACATCAGAGGCCTTAGCTGCAAGTCATAGAAACCGACTTTTGTGGACTTATGAGACTGTTACTTCTTACTGATCACAAGGAAGGCTGGCAAACCAGGTGTCTAAGATGAGTGGGCACTGGGGCTGGGACATAGCAGGAACCACAGCCCGAATCACACCGTAGACCTTGCTCAGAGAGATCCCCACCATTCCGGCCACTGGACCCCAGACACCCATCCCCGCTGCACACCATGGGCACAAGACACTGGGCCCTAGACCCCACATTGGCTCCGTCCTTACTGAAATCCAAGGCAGCCTCGCTGCTGCCCCCAGAAGGCATTATTCGCCACCATCCTGCTTCTTTGCGGCCATTCATTCTAGAATCAAAATCCTGGGTAGGGTATCTGCCCATGCCTGAGTCACACACCACAACTCTGTGTAAGACGGAGCTGGGGGCGTAGGTGTCGGGAATATAGACCTTCCAGGAGGAAAATGGGGTTTGCCTCCCACTAAAACTCATAAAATGAGGAATTCCTCAAATAGCAGAAGGGGTTTCAAATGCCGGGCAGCCTGGAAATGGCCCAGTTATACTTGGCAAAAGCCTGGGGGGCACATGAAAATTGGACTTAGCCTGGATCTCATTTTTCTCCAGAAGAAGGAGACGGGGGCTTTGCTGTCATTGGCATCTCTATCTGGAAGGCTTGTCCCCACTTAAACTTGACCTCCTCCCAGATCCACAAAGATCTCTCTCTCCCTCTCTCTCTTTTCTCTCTCTCCTCTCTCTCTGTCTTGTGGAAGATGCTATCCCACCTCTAGATTGCATCATACTTTTAAGAAATGAATTGCTTCATTTATGTATGTCTTGCAAAGCTCCCCAGGATGGAGACAAAAATCTTATTCATTACACAGTTAACAAACATTTATTGAGTGTCTGCTAGGCCTTGGGGAGACTGAGGGGACAAAGGCAGGGCCTGTGCCTGAGAGAAGGAGGTCATATCTGTGTTAGGTGTGTCAAGGTGGGAAGGCTTCCCGGAGGAGGTGACCTCGTTAAGGGAGTTTTGAAGATTAAGATGATCTTGACCATTGTAGGACAGGGGGAGAAGTACACTCCAGAGAGAAGGAAAGTGTAGACAGGGGCAAGGAGTCATGAGAAAGCTTGGTGTGTCGTAGGCAAAATCCGCAGGGCTGGGCAGGTACCTCACTGACTGCTGGATTAGAGAATCCCATATTTGTTGATGGAAAAAGCTTCAGGTTTCTTTGATAAACATGCTCATTGAGGTCAAACATCATAGATTCTGAAGGTACTTTGAGCATGGGGCTTGAGCCATCTAGCCATCTATCTAGGCAGTTTACTTTTCATCCCCAAACAACTTTCAGTGTCTTTGAAAAGCGATTTATTGTTCACTACGTGCCATGGTATTTCCCCAACTTGAGGGCAGGGACTGTGTTTGTGTCTGCCCCAGCACATAGTAGGTGCTCAATAAATATTAATGTCAGGAATCTTTTGTAGTAAAAATGATTCATTTCCAGACAATTAACCTCAGAAACTTCTTCGACTTAATCACGGACACATCTGATCCCTTGATTCAGGCAAGTGAGACACAGTTCGATTTTCCCACCTGAGAATAAACATGTGTGTCTATGGGTGTCCTCCTTGATTGCCATGTAACCAACTGGTGATTGTGAATGTGCATGCAGCAGGGACAAATCTTGACCAGAAACATGTTGTGTCTCTTTTCACACACACCCTTCACTTTGTGACCATTTTTCTGGTTTCCAATGGCAGCAAGTATTTTGTCTGTATTTCCTGATGTAGGACTCTAGTTCCCCGACAGCTTTTATGGAGAAATTCAAGGGCCTGGTCGGCTCAGGCAGAAAAGCTTGCAACTCTTAGTCTCGGGGTTGTGAGTTCGAGTCCCATGTTGGGTATAGAGATTATTAAAATGAATAAATAAGTAAACTTAAAAAAAAAGACCCTAACAAAATAAATACATATTAAAAAAAAAAAGAGGTTCAGGCAGGAAAATCATTATACCCTCCAGAGTTCTTTTAAGTGGAGTTTCATTAGCCAGAATTTTGAGCATGAAGAGCTATTGTATTGGTTAGCAGGGAAGATTTCTGACCAACAAAAGTTCCTTCCAGTTTTGTCTTTGTTGAGTCTAACTTGAACTCTGCTTCGCTCAGATTAGGGCCCGTACTGTCTGATGCTGGGAGGAGCTTTAGTGAGTTGCTCTACCTTGGAACTGTGAGGTCGCAAGCAGGTCACCTGGGGGCCAATGTCAGACTTGTGTGCGCCCCAGGACGATGGCGTGCTCCAATACGAACCTAGCGGAAGAGTCTGCTCCCAGGAGTAAGCAGCGGCTGCTTCCAAGCCCTACAAATGCCACAACCGTGTTGTTCTGGCTCCTTCCTGGGTCAGAACAAAAGGGTCAGTGCCCGCCCCAGCCCTGGGGGTGGGGGTAAGGAGCCCCGCTCTGCAGCCACGTTGGGTGGTTAAATATTTTGGCCACGGGCTTGGAGCCGAGGCACCAAGGAGCCACGCCCACGAGCATTTCAGGAGAGGGACGTCAGTTGCTGCAAGTGACTAGTCCCTCGAGATGTGGCAGCAGGGGTTTGAGGACTCACGTGCCGACACTTACTGCGCTAGTGTCCTAGAGAAACAGTGGCACTACCCGCAGAGCAACGATCACAGAGAGAGACCAGAGAAAGGACAGGGTGAGGCCCCTCCCCGGTTGAAACCTCTCTGATGGCTCTCTGTCACGTGCAGGATATGTCCAAACCTCTAGCTGAGGCACCCAGTCCCCACTCTTGGTTCTCGCCTCCCTCCCGGCCCTGCTCCTGCTCCTGGCCTCCCTCCCACCCGCCTCCCTCCTGGCACTCTTCCCTTTCTTCCACTTCTAGCGTCCTGCTGCCTTTGTTACCAGTGAGGATCCATTCATCCTTTAAGCCAATGTTCTCCTCTTTCAAACTTACCCAGACTCTTTTCCAAACTGCCCTGAGCCCAGGGCCACCACACGCCTGATGGTGTCTCTGCAAGGTTCAGGAAGACACAGCCTGTGAAGAGACCCTGCCGAGGCGGCCCCAACCCGTCTACCTATCGCTCAGGTGGTCTGGGAGCCCATCTCCCACTCCCCAGCCTTGGCCTGGCAGGACACTGCGGCCCCGTTGATCGATCACCCCGCATGGCACGCTTATGCCCTGGGAGCTGTGGGCATTGCATTTCCCGTCTTCCGTTCCACTCGTGGTTTCCTTCTTGTGACCTCTGCAAAGCCGGGGCCTACGGCGTCTGTTTCTGGGTCCCAGGCACCTAGCTGAGTGAGTGGGCCACGTGGCAGCTTGTTCACAGATGTTTGCTTCAAGGAGAAAGAGAACTACAGGGACAGGGCAAGGGGTGGGTGGAAGGAAGGGGTCTATACCCCAAGTCCACACCCCCCCCCCCCCCCGGTGCCCTGGGTGCTGTGCTCCTCTTACGGACCTTGGCAGCCTCGGAGGGAGGAGAGAAGCAGTGAGTGCAGCCGAAGCCTTGGAGGGTAGTCTCAGGGCTCCCTGGACACTAGGAGGGCTCCTTGCCTGGCCTCCACCTGCCCAGCCCCAGGGTCTTGGCGGTGTTTAGGGGCGGGGAAAACATAAATAAGTACAGGCTTGCATCTCAGGGGGTGTGTTTGGGGACAAGGGACCCTTCAGGGGACCTGTCTCAGGGTTTAAGGAACAAGGAAGGGACCTCCCCAGAGAGAGTGTGTAACATCCTCAGGTCTCTTCAGAGAAATAGGCACCGAGGGCCTGTCTGAGCTGCACCCACTTTCCTGAGCCCTGTCCCAGTTGGGGCCACAGAAAAGAACAGGGAGCCCCTGCCTCTGAGGGCTCCCAGGTCTGTGGGGAGGGGGTAAAGTTTGCTACAGCACAATACAGCGTGTACGGGAGGAAAAAGTTTGTCCCAGATGCCGCGGTAGCCCCAAGAAAGAGGAAGAGATGAACGCCACCTGGGAAAGGAAACCCCCCACGTAATAGAGAGGGGAGGAGGGGGGAAGGACTTCCTAGAGGAAATGACATCTAACTTGGGTTTTAAAGAATGAGTAAGTGTTAGCCCAGCCAGTGCAGGGGGGGAAGAAAATTCCAGGCTGGGGGAATAGCATATGCAAAGTCACAGAATCATATGTGGAAACCAAGTGGGCTCGGGAAAGCACGGACAGGTGGGGGCTTCAAGTACAGGGCAGGGAGATGAGGAGTAGGGCTGAAGGCGGGAGGGAGAGCAGACAGACTGTAAACAGGTTTAATGATTGCAGAGAGATCTGTGAGTTCCACGCTGCACTCATTCAATTCACTATCATTTATTGAGCTTTTTCTGTATGCAAACTCTTTGTCTTCTGACCTTCTCATCTGCCCTCATTGACCTCTGTCGCTAATTCCTGGGGACATCTGATGTCCTGGTTTGGGGTCAGACAGACAAAATGCATATCTCAACTCTACTTGCTGTGTGACTGTGAAAGTTTACCTGTCTTTTCTGGGCTTTTTTTTTTTAAATAGGTGTAGACCAGCACTGTCTGTTAGGGTAACCACAAACCACATGGGGCTACTCAACCCTGGAGACGTGGCTAGTCCTGACTGGGAGCTGGAAGTCCAATGCTCACTGGATTCTTTCCCCTGCCGGCTCCAATGGGGATTAGAGACACGACCGGATGGGGCGTCCGCGGCATGCCACAGAGAGAACACGACATCTCCCACAGCTGGCCCGGGCCCCAGGGCCCCACGCTGGGGGAGCACTGGGGGGTAGAGTGATCCAACAGGAGCTTCTAGCATTGGCTTTGCCACTACTGCCTGGGTGACTTGAGACAGCTACTCCTTCCTTCCAAACCTAAACTTGTCTCTTAAATGGCCAGGCCTTCGGTCCTGGGTCATTCTCCAGGTGCTATTTGATTTTTAGGTTTTGTTTTGTTTTGTTTGTTTTGCCACTAGATGCTGCCTGTCTTGTAGATATCTCGTTTCAATCTCTGCCTCCATCGTGACAAGGGCCATCCTCTCCCTCTGTGTCTTTGTCTTCACGTGGCATTCTCCTTTCTTATGGGGAATCTAGTCCTATTGAATTAAGGGCCTGTCCTTCTCCAGTACGACCCCACTTTAATTAATTACATCTGCAAGGACTCTATTTCCAGAGAAGGTCACATTCTCAGGTACAGGGGTCAGGATTTCCATATTGCCTTCTGGGGGATATAATTCAGCCTGTGATACCTCAGGAGGATCTGAAGTCAGGTCTTTTGCCTGCTCCCTAGTTTTGCCGCTCTCCTCTACTGGAAGCCACAGCTTCCTAGCCTGTCAGCTACTCTTTTTGGGTTCTGGTAATCACTTTTCCCCTTTGCCCTGGAACTGCATCCATATCTTGTTGATTTCCCTAAACCCTTGTTCACCTCTTTGTAAATAGCTCTTGATTAAACTCTCCTCCAGTTTCCCAGTTTGTGCATCAGTTTCTTGATGTGCCTTACTATCCATTCATCTCTCTACCCACCCAACCACCCATCATCCATCCATCTATCCATCCATGCACCTGTCCACCCACCATCCAGCTACCTGTCCATCCATCCATCCATCCACCCACAATTTCATCCATCCACCCATCCACTCACCCATCCACTCTTCATTCATCCATGTGTTCATCCATCCATGTACCTGTTTGCCCATGATCCATCCATCCATCCATCCATCCATCCATCCACCCTTCCCTGTACCCTTCCACTCTACACACGCAGAGTTCACTGTGGATGCTCAATACCTTAGGAAACACTAACCACCCACTATGGTGCTGGCTATGGCCAGCTTTAGGTCCTATGCCAAGAATGTAGCAAATAATACACAATGCTTATTCTCTAGAAGCCGGTGTTATAGTCCATGAATATGAATGAAATATATCCTCTCCATTTCCTGATAGTTCTCTGCATGAATGGCAAAACAAAAGAAAAACCTGGGGAATTACTCAGAACAATTTGGAGAGGAATTAGGAAGTACTTTCTGGGCTCTATTGTTTTTTTAATTTTGAAGTAATTCGGCTCTAAAATTTTTTGTTTGTCTTCTAAGAGACCAGATTAAATAATCAATGTCTCCCTCTGAAAGAGGTTTCTTGATGGCCAGCTGTCACCTACTACATTCTGGGAGGATGGCTCTTCCTTGGGCCCCTGAGCCAGGCCTCCCTTCATTCTCTGGTCCACCCAGGAGGGAGGCAAGGTCTGAGATCAAACATGGGATCAGGGAAAAGGAGGCCATTCAGATTCTTGGCACAGACCTTGCAATGGCTTCTTTGAACAGACCCTGGGTAATCTGTAAGGGGCTGAGGAGGTGGGACAGGTTCGCAGAAGCCCACTGAGGAGCTGCACCCCCTCCAAGGTTGAGTCAACTCAGTGGGCCTTGGCCGAGCCCCGCAGATAGCAATTTACCATGCCAGACTTGGCTACATATGGATTGTACACTAGCCCACCCCTGGTAGTTTTGTAACTTTTTTTAAAGATTTTATTTATTTATTTATTTATTTATTTATTTATTTATTTATTTGAGAGAGAACATGAGAGGGGAGAAGGTCAGAGGGAGAAGCAGACTCCCCACGGAGCGGGGAGCCCTATTCGGGACTCGATCCCAGGACTGCAGGATCATGACCTGAACCAAAGGCAGTTGCTTAACCAACTGAGCCACCAGGCGCCCGCTTCATAACTTAGCTGTATTGAGAATGATGTACTTGGGGTTCGGGAGATTTGCCTAGGTCATGCATCCAGTGGGCAGGTGTTAGCCGGGAGGTAGCAGTGAGATTTGTTTGATAAATATCTATCAAGTGTCTACCATATGCCTAGCATTGTCTGGAAATTCTGCACAATGGATGAGTTGCAGAGAGAGACCCTCTAACTCTGGAGGACTTCTGCTTGGAGGCAAGGGAGATACAGGCTGTGGGAGGAAGGGGTATACAAAGACCACACAGCTTTCCCCTCCCTGGGCTCCAAAAACTGCCGAGAATTGAACTGGGTGTGAGCTCTCACAAGGTAGAGATCCTGTCCTACATTGACTGTACCCACAGGGTTCAGCACATAATAGGTGCTCAGCGAATTTGACAGCATTGAGTTGATTCTGACCTGGTCACAAGGCTCTGAGGCTCTACAGAAATGGATACATGGGGAACAGTCTGCATTCAAAATGTTACACTAACAGGCAATCAGCAAAAAGGCCCCCTGGTGGGAAAGGCAGCTCCCTCCCCTCTCTCTTCCTGTCTATCTCTAGGTGACCATCACCAGGACTGGTCAAGGTCAAATGTGGTCAACCTAGCGGCAATCCTCCCAGGAACTCCAGTGGCTGCATCTCCGGTTTTATAGCACTGCGTGAAGATCTTTTGTATTTCACGATTTCACATGATGAATCTCCACGCACAATAGCAATCTTTTTGCTCTTGCACCAATTGGATAAAAACATTGCATATATTTTTTAAGGAAGGAAAAGCATACCATCTCTTTGCCATAGGACCGACTCAATTTTTGCATTTCCCTTCCAACCTTTGTCTGTATGCGTGCACTTTTTATACTCAGTGGTAATCACACCATTTTGCATTCTGCTTACAAAGCTGCTTTTTTTTTTTTTTTTTTTAAGCATTTGTTCTTTCACATAGATTCTGTGCTTGGGGCCAATCTTTGTTGGCCCATCACTTTTCTTCTTAGGAGCTTGTCACTGAAAAGACAATGGGGGTGTTTTCATTGCTCTCATTGGGTGTTTGTGAAATGCTTTGTTTTCTGGAGTTCTGCGGGCAAGGGAGTTAGCAGAACAGAGAGGACTTTTCCGGCAGATTACTTGTATTGTTATCTAAATAGGGTGCTCTCTTTGCGTGGGAGGAAATCTCCCACGTGGATCAAGTGGACATAGAGTTGGTGGCAAATCCAGAGTCTGTCACTCACTTGTTGTGTCACCCTGGGTCCCCCACCTAATTCTCTGCTAAAGTAGGGATGGGAGCATCTCTCTCTCACTGGGCTGGGGAGAGAAGTTACGGGAGACACAGCCTGGGCTTTGGCCCTTAGAGCGTGTGGGCTGCATGTGACTAGAGCACGATGCTCCCTGTGTGATGCTGTCATTGATCCTGAGCAAGTCTCTCGGAGCCTCAGTTGGTACATATGTGAAATGGGGAAAAGTCCAAACAAACTGACCAAAGAATGAATACAAAAGTGCTTTGTTAACTAAAATGGTGTCTGGTCCTTGCTCTATTCATCTCGTATCTGTTTTCCCTTGGCTCCCGAATGTGGAAGTCTAGGGATGAGTTCAGGAGCGTGTCCTCCTACCGTCAACACAGTGGCCACTGACTGCATTGGGCCAGCAGCTTCCAGAGACACTGTTTTTGGGCCCCAGCTCCAAGTCTGAGCTGCCTCAGTCTCCCCTAGTCATCTGTGTGTGCTGCCCTCTCTCCGGGGACCAATTCCTGGGAAGCTGTGGATTTCATCAGGAGCCCACCTTCTGAGTAGTCACAAGTGGGTGCACGGGGTGGGGGTGGGGGGAGATAGGCCCAGGACAGCCCGGCCCAGCCCAGGGGTGGGGGTGGGGCAGGCACAGCTCCAGTCGAACCAACCTGACCCGGAGTATGGGTTGAAGGTCATCTGCCCTCTCTCCTTGCTTTTCTGTCCCCTTTGTTTTCTCCCTTCCCTCCTCCCTCCTCTCCTCCCTCCTCTGCCCACTTTCCTCTTTCATCTCACGATGTTTCCTGCCACTGGGCCCTACAGATACCACCCCGTAGCCCCCTCGGTGGGCTGGGATCTCCTGCACGATTCTCAACATTGTTTAGAAACTTTTAAAATGAAGCAAAATCAACGACCAAGTTTTGAGCCCCGCTTCTTGCAAAAATAATTTTTTTTTTCTTGTTGAACTACTTCTGCTGGGAAAGGAAACCAGGGAGAAAACCATTTACAGATTATCTCAGACTTTGAAGTGAGAACCACGGGCCTGACCCCGGTTCACCTACAGCTGACTATAAACAGTAACCACAGCCTCCATGAGGGATGAGTGATGTGAAGCATGGCTCGCACCCGCACACCCCTGCTCCGCCTGCACCCCCCCCCCCCGCCCGCTCAGCGCCCCACCCCCCTCCAGAACCCAGAGACACAGCAGCCAAGGGGCGCTCAGCACCTTTTGCTTTTCAAAACTTTTTTATTGGAGTGGAACACATCTGCCACGCGGCACAGTGCTGACCGCGTTTCCCCAGTGCGCGCCCTGGACTCCTTGCTGTCACTTCTCACACACTCACGAGCGCCATTTTCCTCTGTGTGTTCAGCTGTCGCTTTGGGTCGTGCTCGGTGAAGGCAGGCCCTGTGTGTTTGGATGTGAGCTAGACCTCGCTGTTGGCCGGTTCTGCCTCCGTTCCCTCTTCTGGGATGGCTCCTGCGTTTTGTTGGGCGCAACTCTGATCAAAGGGCCTCCTCCCTCCTTGGTACTTGGTAACAAAGAGACGGAAATGTCTGGAACCAGGTTTCGAGGAGCCTATCCTCTGGCTCCTTGGGATTTCTCCTTTGGGAAGCTGGCTCTTCAGCTTTTCTGTCAACACTGTGAGGTACCCCACAGCCGGAGGGCCCTTCTGTCTCTTGCAGTCAAAGAACCCGACCAAAGACGGCGTCCTCTTCATCTTTGTGACCCCAGATACGGTTTGTGGCCTGACACACAGCAGGGCTCAAAGCCATTGGGCGGAGTTCAGTGGTGTTGACTTCCCTTTCAGTCTGTGGGGCACAGAGACAGAGCCTTCTGGACATCTGTGGTGGGAGAAGCTCTGGGTCATCACCGTTCCCAGTCCCCTTGGCTTGAACGGTGCTCACAAGGGGGCCCCCCAGTATCCATGTGACTCCTTGCAAAGCTGGGCACAATCCAACAGGACTCCCATCCCAACCTGCAAGTTTGGTCCCTCCTTTCCTAGTAAGCGTGGGCCCAGTCCTGAGCCCTGTGGAATTCTGACTACGCTTCCCACTTCCGACTTCCCCACATACTACCTGCTTCATCTCCTGTCTCTCTTCTCAGCCCCTGACCACCGAATTCTCCTTTTTCCGGGAGATCTAAAGACATTAAATAATACCACCTGAGTATAGCAGCTAACAGAATGCACAAGTGTCTTAAAAATCAGAAATCAGCTGGGATCTTTTTCAAACGTGGGTTTAGAAGGAAGGTTTCAATATGGGCAATTAAGTCACAGGTCCTGACTGGGGAAGGTGTGAGGTCCCACCCCTTTCCTCTCTTTCTCAGTTCGGCCTTGTTCTAGCACTTACTGTCAGTGCTACCAAGAAAAACCCCTGTTTCCTCTACTCACACTCACACTTCTGACACAAAATGTGTGGGTTTTCGCCCCACACCAACTAATTCTCCAACACTCTGGACACCAGCTGGGGGCCCTACAATTAATTCAGTTTGGACACCAACTCCCTGTGGTTAATGCAGATCCCATAGATTAAGGGGTCGATACCACAAGACTGCCCTCATTTCAGATACCAACAGCAAGTAGTGGATCCCCAAGTTAGCCTACACTTCGTCCAATATTGCTACAAATTGAGGGTTCTATGTAGACATTTTCTCTACATAGAAGTAGAGAGAATTGTATATGGACCACCAAAATCTATCACCCCATTTCAGCAAGGATCATTTTCGTTTCTTGTTTCAACTACACGCCCACCAACAGTTTTTTGGTTTTTTGTTTTTTCATTTTTTGCTGGAGTAGTTTAAAGCAAATCTGTGTCATCATGAAATTTTAAGGACGTCAGTATAGATTTCTAATACGACAGGACTTTTTAAAAAAACATATTTTATTTATTTATCTGAGAGAGAGAAGGCACAAGTGAAGAAAGGGGCAGAGGAAGAACCAGACTCCCCGCTGAACAGAGAGTCCAATGTGGGGCTTGATCTGAGGACCCTGAGATCATGACCTGAGCTGAAGGCAGACACCTAACCGACTGAGCCACCCAGGCGCCCCAGAACAGAACTTAAAAAAAAACAACAGAAACTCAACTACAAGCCATCTTCATACCTAACAATAATCACACTTAACAATAATCTCTTACTACCTTTTTAAAAAATATTTTTAAAGATTTTATGTATGTATGTATTTATTTATTTATCAAAGAGAGAGCACAAGCAGGGGGACCAGCAGAGGGAGAGGAAGCAGGCTTCTGGAGCCTGATGCGGGACTCTACCGAGGACCCTGGGATCATGACTTGAGTCGAAGGCAGATGCCCAACTGAATGAGCCACCCAGGCGTCCCTCTTAATATCATCTTAATACTTGGGCCAGATTCAGTTTTTCTCAACTGTCTGGAAAGATTCTTTATACAGTTGTTTTATTCAAATCAAGACCCTTAAAAGAGTACCTGTGACATTGGATTGGTATGTCTCTGTGTCTGTTTTCATCTCTAAGTTTCTATCTCTCCTTTTTTTTTTTTTTTTTAAATGCCATTTTTTTTTTGGTAGCAGAAGCTGGATCGTCGGTCCTGTAGATATTTCCCCGGGTTTGGATTTGGCCAACTGCACCTTCCTGGTGATGTTCAGCCTGTCTCCCATCCCAGGCCGGCAGATGTCTGTGTGCACCAGGCCTTGTGGCGAGGGCCTGCCTGGTTTCAGAGCAGCTTAAATGACAAAAGTTGTGGGCCCACGTTGAAGCAGGGAGGACTAACTCCTGGGAACCTTTCACCAGGGACAGATAAATCCCCCAGTTTCCCCATCTTCCGTGGGCATTGTTCTAGATGGTTTTTCAGAGGGTCCCCAGCATGACCGAGCCCAATCATGCAGCGGTAACCATCCCTGATTGGGCTTGTTATTGATTTATTTATAAAGAGTGACCACCTGCTTCGTTGTCTGTTCCCCCAGGTCTTACTTTCCTCATTCCCTCACTTCTTCCTGAGATCATCTCCCAAATGAAACTCTTTGCCCCCAAATCCTCATCTCAAGCCCTTCCTCTGGTGATTCTAGAGGGTTGGCCAGAATTAGGTTCCTTTTCTTTTTCTCTTTTTGGTAGTTTGGCTTCTCAGGTGGTGCCGTGTGCTTTCTGTCATCCCGTACTGCCACTGGCAGCGTGTCAGAGGGGGTCCTGCTAGTATTTGTGCCTCAGAATATCAGGGACCTAGCTGGAAGGCTCAAGATTAGCCTCCTCTAATCTTACCTTGCAACCATTTTGGAGTGACTCCCCCTGCATTTACAGCTAAGCTCTTCCACAGCTGATAGATGTTTTCTGCCTTTAGGTAGCATGCTCTATGCTCAACAGGAGGCGACGTGTCTGACCCCCCTCGTGTGTAGCTCTCAAAGCACAGCGTTTTGTTCCTCTCCCCTCCCCAGAGCCTCCATTCGTGAGTCATCTCTGCTGGGGGTCTGTGTGTTTTCAAGTCCTCATGGATGGAACACTTGGTATCACAAAAATAGAAGCTCATCCAAGGTGCACTTTGCTCATCTGGATGGGTGTTACCAATTCATGGGAGGCTTAGCACCTTGTGATGGAAAAGCAGTGGGGGGCGTACATTGGCTGGGCAAGTGCATGTGCGTTGGCGTGTGAGTGCGTGTGTGTGCGTGCATGCGCACATTAGACCTCTTCCCCTTGGGTGGCACAGATCACTTCCTACTTGGTATAGTTTCTCCTTCTGAAAAGCCTTCTCCCTTCTTATTCCACTCATTAGCCCCAATTATCCACTCTGCCCATGGGCAAAATAACCTGAAATGAAGCATGAGAAGGTGGAAGGTAGCTCCGTAGTGAAGATAGCATGGAATTTTGGGTTAGGTGATCTGATGATCCACTCTGTGACCCTGGGCAGTCACTGACCTGCTATGGGCTTGATTTTTCTTGCCTTTAAGTTGGATATAATAAAACTATGTATTAGAACACTTTGTCTTAATAAATCAAATGAGAGTGCATAATGAAAAAAAGTATATTGTCAATAGTAAGGGCTTATATGAGTGAAAGGGGACATTTTTATGTCTCAGCAGAAATAGATTTTCAATATTTCCTTGGACAGGTTTTAATAGGAATAAAAAATGGGGATCGAACCAGACAAGGTGCTTAGTTGCGAACAACAGAAACAGACTCAGGCTAAGAGAAGGAGACAAGACACTGGTCGACAGTGTATCGAGTGGTTTTCAGACCTGCCAAGTGCGTTTGAGGATTAGGAAGGAGGAGCTCTGGGCAATGACCACAGTCATGGCCAAGATCGTGCCATAGACCTGGGACACTAGGACACTGGCATGGCGGCCCGTGAGCTCGGGATGGTGCGGCTTGCTCTGGAATGGAAGGCCCGTGGCCTGAGGCAGTTGGTACCTCTCACTACCAGATGGTTCTCTGTGGGCCCTGCTCATTTGCCAGCGTCTCAGTGGGTCTTTGAGGGCCCCAGTCACCGTCTGGGCCCCCTTGTGGGAAGCTGGTTCTGTGGATCACTGGTGTCTCCATGTCCCTGGTGGGAAACATTGAGGGAGAAGATCCCAGATCAATAAACAGGAGTAGCAGTCGGATGAGGTGGGAGACTGACGGAGGCCAAAATAAACTGATGCTGTCATACTATTGATTATTAACCAAGACTTCCTGACAGGTATTGGTCGAGGAACAACAGTGGCTGAGTATCATGGCGGCCAGATCATAGACAAGACATAGATCATTTCTTTTTCTTTTTTTCAAAAAAGGTTTTATTTATTTATTTGACAGAGAGAGGGATAACGAGAGAGAGAGAATGCAAGCCGGGGGAGGGGCAGAGGGAGAAGGAGAAGTAGGCTTCCCGCTGAGCAGGGAGCCTGACACGGGGCTCGATCCTAGGACCTCAGGATCATGACCTGAGCTGAAGGCAGACGCTTAACGACAGAGCCACCCAGGCGCCCCAACATAGATCATTTCTGCTCTAGAGCAGAAATCAGGTAAACAATGGTATGTCGCAGAGAGAAATAATTCGTAGCCATTACTAACAGTCCTTATGAAAATGAGGGAAGATGCTTTTGATACATGCTAATGAAAAGTGAAGGAGCAGGCTAACTTGTATCTATACATGTAAGACAAGTATGTGTATGGATGCTAATGTGCAAAATAGAAAAGAACTATTTGGGGTTAGGATTATAGGTGATTTTTATTTATAAACACTCTTTCCTTTAAGGAACTTAAGAAATGCAGCAAGGATTCTGAGATACATACTTAAAGGTAAAATAACAACTCTTTGGGGAATGATGTTACAGGACCCCAAACTTGACCAGCATCCCTGTGCTACACTCAGAATGAACGATCAGGTTGCCAAGGGGGAGGAGCAAATGAGGGACAGACAGACGTGCTGGTAGTGTGGACACCTGCCTCTCTTGCTCTCTTTTTGGAAAAGTTAATTCCCAAGACTCTGGCAAGTGGCCTGTCGCTAAACCCCATGCAATGTTTCTTTCCTGCCAGGATTCCTTTACCCTTCTTCTGCCAGATTTCACAACCTGAGTCTCCTCATCCAGTGCCCCATCCCTGATGCCACATACATATATGTATATTTTGTTTAAGATTTTATTTATTTGACAGAGAGACAGAGATCACAAGTAGGCAGAGAGGCGGGCAGAGAGAGAGAGAGGTTAGCAGGCTCCCTGCTGAGCAGAGAGCCTGATGCGGGGCTCGATCCTAAGACCCTGAGACCATGACCTGAGCTGAGGGCAGAGGCTTTAACCTACCGAGCCACCCAGATGCCCCCATCCCTGATCATATTTGCATGAAGTGTTCTCAGTATGGGAGGAGAATGCTGTGCTCTCAGCTAGAGACAAGCTTATTTCTAATTTGCCCACTCCTGTTTCTCTTACGACCATGGTTCACCACTTGTCCTGCCTCTAAGCCCACCAGCCAACAGACTTGACTTCAGCAGGGGACATATAGATGCTGCCTTCTTGATATAAGAACTTCAAAATAATACAGGCTGTGAAGTGCTGATCTGTCCCCAGCTTACTGGCTTGTTTCTTTGACAGAAGCAGTGCATCATATGTACAGTTAGCCCTCTTGGCAGTAATCTGATTATTGCCAAGTGCTAGTCACTGTTGGGAGTTTGCCACATGGAACCCCACTTCATATAGGATGGACAGGCAGAGGTTTCAATTAACAGTGGCTTTAGTAGAAACAACCACATGCACGGGATCACCAAAGGCAAGATTATGGGTTTTGCTAGATACAGTCAGAAGACATTTCCAAGAGGAGGCCCTGAGTCTTCTACTGGCTGTATGTAAGCTCTCTGTCTCTGTCTCAAAGTTCTATTCTGCCCCCATAGCGCCCACCTCTTCTGTTTGGTCCATGATTTGAGAGGTGCAAAATGTAACTCACTATCACTCACTTGGATGTGCAGAGAAAAATAAGTGCAATTTTTAGTTTTTCCATAATTAATATGGTCTTCCTCCTAGCATCCTCTCTCCTCCCCCCTCCACTCACTGATTAATGGAAACAATTAATTTACTATTGAATCCTGTTTAAACATGGTCTTTTTAAACCAGCCCCATTAGGGAACTTCCATTTGGATAAAGATGCTCAATTGCTAAGACTCTCCTTTTGCCTCTCTGGCTCTGAGATGGTGTCTGGATGTATGGAGAAGAGCGTACCTTTGTTTACAGCGACAGTGGAGATTTAGGGTGCCCAAGTATGGTGTCCTCTCCCCTCTGACCCCTGGCTTATTTGTTTGGTCCACCTGGACTCCTCCTGCTTGCTGAAGTCTGAGGCTGATGGAACTTGTTACCTGGCTTCTGCCTAATCAGCACGGGTTCCGCTGGGCACCCTGGCAGCAGATCCCTGCGTGTGTGCCCTGTCTGGCCTCCTGTCCTGCCCAGCTACCCTCCCCAAGTTCAGCCATGGTTCTCCTCCTCCTGTCATCACAACCTCCTTAGGTAGGGCCTTCTGCCCTTGATATCACCTTGAACTGGTTGGGTGCTCTCTTTCTCTGTCCATGTCTGAGCTTAGAGGGTGGATTTTGGGAGTCCCATGTCATCTGTTTTTTCTCCTTGCTCTCTTCCTTCTCTTTCTTCCATCCGTGAAGCCAGGGAAATGGTGGGCTTTTCCTGTCCTTCCCCTACCTCATATCTTTCTCCATTGACCCTCTAGCTAAGCTTCAATGATGAACTCGATCTCTCAGAGAAGCCTCATGGGAATTCTGAAGACCACGTGGGAAGCCTCCAAGCTCCCATATTTGATATGCCAAAGGAATAAAGGAATTTGGAAAATCTTTTCTTTAGATAACAGTCTGACTTGCAAAATAATTTTCTGCTGCCAGATATTATTTTTGGATATTGAAGCTCAGTATTACTTTATTACCCATTTTTCGGTTCCATTTGAAACAAACTCTAACCTCCCTCAGGGCAAAGGTCTTTGTATTTATGAAAACACCATAATTCTATTTTGGGGATCCTTTACTTGGCGCTGAGTCTGTCTAAAACTGGGCTCTTCCTCTCCCATTGCTGAGTTCATTTTCTTACAGTTCTACTTTGATGGTGTCACTGTCCTCACAAAACCCTTCAATGGCTTCTCCTTGCCTTGGAACCAACTCCTTGGGCTCCACCCTTCCATACCGCCATCTCCCCAGATTCTCCTTTATAACTGTCTCTTTAGCAATACCACCGAATCTTTTTGCTTGCTTTCTTCCAAGTCTCTGCTCATCTAAACATACCCCCCCCCCTTTCTGCCTATTAAAATTCCAACATTTCCCAAAGCCCTCTGCCAACACCATCGCTTCCGTGACGTTCTTTGGAGCATCTCGGCGATCCTTTCCCTTCTGTCCTTCCATAACTCTCTCATTGGACACTTAACCCAGCCTGCTTCACTGAGTTGGCACAGCGGAGTCTGTACCGTGGAGGTGGCCTATTTGTGACAAGAAAGCATGTCAGAGTCCAAGAACCAAACTAGTTAAAGCAGCATGTGAGAGAGACAATCATCTCCTAGGCAGAACATCTCTTAAGAAAGGAGCAGGAGCACGATTTCAAGACTTGACCATAATCCATTCAATGGAATTAATGGATGAAATAATAAAATGTGTCAATAGAAGTGAACATGGACCGTAGAAAAGCAGGGGTGAGAGAGGCCATCACTGGCAGTGTGTCTTTGGCCCTAACTAGGTGACATGAGCTCAGGGTCCCCATGGCAGGCTGTCCCTGCAGCAGAAGTGAAGGTGTGTGGCAAACATTGCTAATGACACCAGTCCAGTCTCTAGCTCTTCTGCCTTTCTCCAGCATTTGCATCCTTTGTAGACACCTTCTGGGGTGCTGGCGAGTTGATCCAGACATTCTGGGATGCTAGACGGCCCTCTTTGAGTCTTTAGCTCACACACACAGGTGACCAGCTAACCTGCCCACCTCAGGAGCTTGGTCATGGGAACCAACCTCAAGTGTTTGCCTGAGATCAGGCACCGGGAGGGCATGACTATGTCGATATCATGTCTTCTGGGGGCTTTGTGTGGGCGGTGGTCAGCTTGCCTGGGGAAGATCTCTGCAGCAAAATAGAGCATCCTTTTTGTTTTTCTAATAGTTCTAGATTGTATATGGCAGGAAATGTACCTGCTACTGGTGTGTGCCTTCGTAGCAGGTGCCTCATGCCCTTGCGTCTGATTATAGGCACCCAGGAAGTAGCTGAGCAGAGCTTGGAAGCTGCCTCCCAGGAAAAGGAACTTGCAGAAGTCCCGAAACAGCAGCAGCAATAGACAATTTGGTCTAGAGGTAAGACTACAAAGACAAAGTGTGGGCATTTGAATGACTGTGTGTGTCCTCACGGGTGTGACCCAGAGAGAGAGAAAATTATTGGACAAGCTGGAGGAACTCCATTTAACAATGCTCACGGGGCACTTTGCATCCCAGAAGAAGCGCAGAGACGAGTAACAGTCTCTAGCCAGGGACCCAAAATAGCTCAGAGAACTCGAGACCAAAGAACCACCGAGGAAATTTGTCCAGGGTACATTCCTGTCCTGTAGGACAAGCCCTAGGCAGAGGACGGGACCCTCAGGCCGTGCACAGGCCATCTCATGTTGTGTACGTAACTCGGGCTGGTGGGAGGCTCCCGCAGGCTCCCACACTCGGTCTGGGTGTGCACCCCTTCTCTCGGGTGGACATTCACTCCGACTTTCAACCCCTCGCTCTCAGACTGAGGCTGCCTCCTCCAGCGGAAACCGACCTTGCTTTCAGGGGACAAGACGCAAGCCTCTTCTGTTACTTAATTTTTCTGACGTTAACCCTTTCTATCTTGATTACTGCTTAATGAGACCTTGTCTCCAGGGATGGTTTCTTCTTTAAAACCATACACCCTTAGAAAAACATGATTCACAAGACATAAAATATAGAGGGATTAAGTAATTGTACAACAAAGTACACTAAATCCAGAATAATAGATTATTTGCAGGGTTGCTGTTAAAATTCCAATTTATACAAATTTTACTTAGGCACAACTTTTAGGAACCATTGTATTTGGCAGAAATGGCTCATCTGAGTGAAAACGAAGGAACTCCGTGGGGCATCTGGGTGGCTCAGCTGGTTAAACATCTGACTCTTGGTTTTGGCTCAAGCCATGATCTCAGGGTCATGGGACTGAGCCCTGCATTGAGCTCTGCACGGGCATAGAGCCTGCTTAAGATTCTCTCTCTCCCTCTGCCCCGCTGCTCTCTGTCTGTCTCTTCTAAGAAGAAGAAGGAGAAGAAGGGGAAGAGGAGGAAGAGGAAGAGGAAGAAGGCAGAGGAGGAGGAGAAGAAAAAGGAAGAAGAAGAAGGAGGAGGAGGGGAAGGAGGAAGGGAAGGAGAAGAGGAAGAGGAAGAAGAAGAAAAGGAAGAGGAAGGAGAAGGAGGAGGAGGAAGGGAAGGAAAAGAGAAAGAAGAAAGGATTCTAAATAGAAGAAGGAGAAGGGATTCCACATATGCCATGGTGGGTTAGGGGGTCTGGACGAGACTTCCACAGGGAACTTTAAATCAGGGTCTTCGGTTTTGCAGGGACTAATGGACCACTACTGGGAGGATACCGCAGGTGATCTGGGCATGGGAGAGCCGTATTGCAAAGCCCTAGGGAGGAGGGACTTGAATGGGGACAGTGCTGAACCCCGACGGTTCCCACTAAACAAGGGAACACAAGAAGAAGCCATGGATGAGAGAGTTCTCCCATTCATCTCTAGAACGTGTCTTCTGTCTTCCTGCTTAAAGACAAGGCGGTCTACAAAACATCCCCCAGGCCCTGCTGCTGTGACCAACATTTACAGAGGAAGATTTTCAGAATTGTTCCCCCTGGAAAGAAGTGCCCGGAGCGAGCACCCATCCCACTTCAGCTTCAGATCCCCACACCTGCAGGTACAAATGGAAACATGCAGGCAGGAGGACAGCAGATAAAGCCCGTGCGACTGAGACGGAACTTGGCAGACAGAAAGAACGATCCCTCTCTGCAGAGTTCATGGACACCAACAGATACTGTTTCGTCGTGGTTTTGTGGGGCTGGAATGGATCAAACCCCAAGATGGCGATGAGAAAAACTGACCTGGGCTGGAACCGGGTGACCGCTCCCGCTGCCCCCGCTGGGGGTTTAAGCAACGGGGTGACATTGGCCGGTAATGCCAGACTCCCTCTGCAGTCATACTTTTACTCTGCGTGTGCGTTTATATGTGCCTTTATATCTGGAGCCACCTCTTAATTTATTTTAATGTTTTTTACATTAAAACACTCATAATTTAAAAATTATTTTGAAAAAGTATTTTTATTTTATGTTCAATGAATCAGCACGAAGGCAGGGACCCTGGATGACCCATTCAAGGAAATTCACTTAATCCAACCTAACGCAGCCTCCGTCCTCCGCGTCCTGATGGAAACACCGGTGGCAGGTTGTGTGGCCTCATGACTGGATCAGACCGAGCTGGTTAGAGCGGACCTGGCAGGAAAGAGAACCCTGGGCAAATTTCCCCGAGGGCTCCCTGGTAGAGCCGCCGGTGACCCATCTTGCTGTCTCGGACGCAAGGAGGCAAAAGGTGTGACCTTCCAATTTCCTATGGATGTTCCTGCATCTAAGTAATCCGAAACACGCGTGTGTAAAGAGACACGCCTGAACCATTCATTCAATAGCGTGGGTATGGTTTTCTGCAGCTACCCTCTCCGATCTCGAGGTATGAAGTACAAGAACCTCTGTGGGGATTGTTTGGGGGGATACACATGGTGCTGCTGCTTCCCTCTCCGGAGGGGAGCCTGGGAAGGGGGAGGTCGGCTGGGGGGGCTCTTTCTTTTGCTCCTGCCTGGCGTGCATGTGCTTTCCTTGGGCTGGGGCTCAGTGCTGGTGGAGGATTTGGTTTGCCGACACCCTCGGCAGGACCCCAGAGGCTCGGGCGCAGGGGCCGAGGCAGCGCCCTGCGGGACTGCGTCCAGGTTCTGGTGACTTGAGCCTGAGGACGAGACAGCCACCTGGAGACAGCGGCTCTCGGCTTAGAATGTGTAGACTTGACACCACAGTCAGCAAGTTTACGCTCCACTGCCTTGGACTCTCTAAGCTTTGTTTCCTTGAATAAAAAGTAGATATTTACTCTACTTAACAAGTAAACTGTTTTAGGCAGCAGACTACTGACAGAACGTTTCCGACTTTGGGGATGGCCCAGAAGACTTGGGATTTCTGGCTCTTCCGGAGAATGTGTCTCAAAGCCCTCTGGCCAGCACAGAGATGTACATTCTCTCTCGTTTTCTCATCATGACAGATCTAAGGCGCTGGAAGTCTCAAATTAGAATTGCTCCCTCGATACCTTTTAATCCATCTCAATACCCTTCTGGGCAGCCATAGCCAGGGGACAAAGCCATTAGTTACTCTCCGACTATGACACAAAGTGGCTGACGTCTCACAGGCCCTGTCACTTTTAATTTTTTCTAAAGGACTAAATGCCATTGTGGCCATCCGGCGAATAATAAACATCACTACACATTTGAGCTTGGTAAAAGTTCAATTGAAGTACAACTTTGCTAAAATGTGCTGATTTTATTTATTTATTTATTTACTTACTTATTTGATAGGGAGAGAGAGAGAGAGAGAGCAAGAGAGTGCACAAGCAGGGGGAGCAGCAGGCAGAGGAAGAGGGAGAGGGAGAAGCCAACTCCTTGCTGAGGAGGGATCCCAAGGCAGGGCTCGATCCCAGGACCCTGAGATCACGACCTGGGCCGAAGGCAGACGCTTAACCGACTGAGCCCCCCAGATGCCCCCAAATGGTTCTGCTTTTGACAGCAATGTCAATCGTGGCTCAATGCCCTGTAGTTGTTGTGAGGCAGTCTTCAGAATCTTCCGAGGTTGGCGTTGGTGGTGATAAGACTCTCTGAAATGGAGGTGCTCGTAAAGCTCATCAAATCTAATCCCGCAGTTTGGTAGTCAAGAAAGCGGAGTCCCAGAGAGAGGCAGCGGGTCGCTATGTCGTTGCGACCATCACCATCATCACCTCATCTACCATTTATCTAACACCGGCCGAGAGTACGTCTCTGATGCTACAAAGAATAAGGTGATAGCTTGCTCTTGAAGAGTTTACCAACTGTGGCGATGATGGGTCCTGCAGGGAGTTAGTAGCCAAGGTCTGACTAGAGCCCAGGTCTCTCTCTAGACTCCCAGGGCAGTGCCTATCCCATTACCCCATGGCTTCTTCCAACATCAGGGTCACATGGGGGTGAGTGTCCTTGGGTGACAGGACAGGTAGGACTATAGATCCTTACAGGTGAAATGATGACGTCCTTGACATCAGTGGTGATCCTGGCTCAGTGCTTGGTTCAGATGTTGGAGTGTGATCTGGGTTGAGTGCCTGACAAGATGAGTTACAAAAAACGCCTAGGGAAGGATCTCATTGGCCCAGCTTGGATCAGGTTTCCACTTTTCGGCCAATCATCTGTGGCCAGAGGGCGGAGTCAAGGAGAGTATGGAAGCTCCTGCCAGAATTACGGGGTTGGAGTCAGAGAAGCAGTTGTCAAAAGTAGGGTTTTTTTCCCAGAAGGAAGAGGTACCAGACAAATAAAGCCATAAGTGTTCTCTACGGTTGTAGATGCTCACTCAAAAAGATACCAAGGATGTTTAAAGAGGAGAGAGGTTCTGCCCCATTGGGGATTAGGGATGTTGTACTAGACATGACCTTCAACATGGAAAACAAAGGGAGAAGTTTTGGCAAAGTCAGAGAGGCAGGAAAGCAAAAGGCAAAGCAACACATAGGAGGTAGTTAGCTTTGTCTAGAAACTAAACTGGAGACGAGAAAGGAAACAGTCTGTGGGAAATGAGGTTGCAAAGTCAGGAAGGGGCTAAATCCTGGAGAATTGGATGCCAGAATTTGGACTTTATTTTGTAGCCGTTGGGGATAGGATTGCCAGATAAAATACAGGATGCCTGGTTAAATCTGAGTTTCAGATAAACAGCAACTAACATTTGCATGGACGTAATGACACTAAAAAATTATTCACTTGGTATCTGACATCCAAATTGAACCAGGCATTCTGCATTTCCGTTTGCTAAATCTAGCCATCCCAACTGGGGAGCCTGTGAAGGGTTTTGAGCCAAGACACGCATGAAACTGTTGATTCAGCCCAAACTCCAGAACCGCTTAGGTCTAGAATCCTGGGCAATGAAAACTGATGCCCACAACCTTGAGTCAGGCCTTCTGAGCTGCTGGGGTTCCTTGAACTCCCACAGAAAGACTGAATTCCCATCGTGGAGCAGGAGCGTTGAATTCACTCTTTCAATGTCTTAATGCTCTCAGCTCTGGCACGTCCGTCATCCTTTGTCACCATGGTAACTCAACTGGAGCCGTAGAATTCAATTAACCAGATACCCGGTTCCCTTGAGGATGACTCAGGAGTCCAACTCCCCGAGCTTGCTGACGTCAGCCACAATTGATTCCCTCAGAGAGTCCGGATGTCAACCCAGCAGAGATGAACAAAAAGGAACCACACGTTTACACATGTGTCACCTGCTCTTCTCCCCCCATCTTTCCTCCACGGCTGAGAGGTCACAGGGCTGGCCTCAGGAAGCCACACAGCCCTGGACCTCCCCTGGACAGGTGTGCAGAAGGACCCCAGCAGTCTTCACAGCCCAGCCCCTGGGGAAGCTGTTACGCACACACCCACCTGCAAACTCTCTCCACAATTTTCACTTACAGCAGCCCAGAGTCAGCTGGGGAAACACATCCTCTACAAAGGAGTGATTCAGACGACCTGATCCCAGCTTCTGGCTTCTCTCTGCTCAGCCCTTCACACACTCCCCATCATAGCAAGACTTTAAAAAAACCAAACACAAAGGAGAGGGCGTTTGCGATCTTGCTCAGACAATCCTAGAAGTTTCTAGAAACTGCCAGAAGCTTCTTCCTCCAAGAGGCCTCCACTTCTGCTGCAGTCCCAAATGACTCCTTATGCAGAACTCCCGGTGAAGGGAGTGGGCAGCTGCCCACCGCCAGCAGGAGGTCCCAGGCCCACGTGCTCTGGCTCCCTTCTACAGCCGAGCCTCTTGCCACGTGCTCATGGCGACTTGCCATCACAAGCCGTGGTACTCCCCAAGCGCCCTGCTTGCGGGCAGGTCTCTGTGCCCTTGTGCACATTCTTCTTTCCAGCCTAGGGTCCGTTACCTGCCCTCATTGAGTCTTCAGCTCTCACTCACATGTGGGCTCCTCCGAAGGTAGGCTTCTCCCCCCTCTGTCCCTTCCCTCCCTCCCTGTGGACCCTGCCCACTCTGTCATTCCTAAAAGGTGGCATCCACCCCATGTGTTTATATACCTGTCTTAACTGGGGCTGCTCAAGGTCAGCACGTGTGACCTTCCTCTCTGTTCTCCCAGGGCCCCACGGAGTGCTAGGCGTGGAACGGCGCTCAGTACCTACTTCACGCTGGTTTGTAAAGTAAGCCCAGTATTGCAGAAGGGTCCGAAATAGATAATAAATAAAAAATAAAATCTTGTTTCTTGTTCGGTCTCCGTCCCACTCCTTGGAGGCGTTTCTGGATGTTCGCTGTGTGGACAGCAGAGCACACAAGCAAACATGTACCCGCGGGTCACGGGACACACGCGGTTCCCTGCTTCCCATTTTTCTATCAGTGCATCTCCAATAACTTTCCGTGTCACATGCATAGATCGGCCTCCTCCTTTCTTTCTTTCTTTCTTTCTTTCTTTCTTTTTAAGCCTCATTCTTTCTATAGACAGCATAATACACCATAATGTAAGCGTAGAGAAGTTTATTTATGTGATCTCGTTTTCATGAATATGGAAATTGCTTTTTTCCCTTCATGTATAAAATGATGCCGTATGGAGGATCTCCCTTTTTTATATGTACCTTTCTGCCCTCGTGCAGGGATAGTTATTGGCTGCATTTCTAGAAATCAAACTGCCAAGACATAAAAAAGGTATTTGGAATTTCTCAAATGCTCTCCAAAAACACAGCAGCCAATTAAATTCCTGGGTACAGAGCGTGAGTGGCGTTTTCTAGAAACCCTGATGATCGCGATGTCTGATCAAACTGTAATTTTTACGAGTTTTTTTCACTGTTCCGACCTGCGCTCATTTATCGATGAGGGAGGTTGTGTTTCTGGGCACTTTATTCATTTGTGCTTCTCTTTTACTAACTGTGTTGTTACGATGTCCTTTGTCCATTGTCATATTTGGTTATTTCTCACTTTCATATTGATCTGTAGATGTCCTTCATGTTTTAAGGACATTAGTCTGTTTTCACATATGTAGTGCCTTTTTTTCAGTTTTTGTTTAATTTCATCTCCCTCTTCTTTCTTTCTTCCCTTCTTGCTTATTTTTGACACACCAAAGTCTTATATCAGTAGATAACTTTATCAATGTTCTCGGGGCTTCTGGGAATGTGGGCTTATTACACGGAAGTAACTAAATGAAAGAATAAACCAATGCCTGGAATGGCTGTACCCCATTTTAGAATTTATACGCTCATATTATTATTTTTTTTCATGTGTGACGTTACCTCTCCATCTACATGGAAAGCTAGACTCGAAATCGATACTTCTCTGTCCCCCACGGTGCCCAAGGCACTAATGCTAAGTGCTTACCTTTTGCTCAGATCCCACCCAGGCCACATGGCCTGGCTATCTTGCCTCACGCACCGAGATGGCCCAGGCCTGCTGGGCACCAGCTCTGGCCTCCTTCCTCCACACATGGGGAGGGATCTGAGCAGGAAGGAGAAGCCCAGCCCAGACTAGGACCTCTCTGGGCCCGAGGCTGGGAGAGGCTGAGCAGCGGGGCCCCAGGTCCGGGCCGTAGCAGGTGGTGGGGCTGATATGCCAGGGGGGCAGGTGGTCAGCCTTCACTGACACCTCCTTCTCGAATTCCTTGCAGGCCTGGGGTTGAGGGGCGGTTGCTGCCTTCCTGCCTGCAGGCCGACAATGGTGATGCTGTGGTTGGGGTACACATGGCGGGTGCTCCGCGTGGGTCTGGCTGCTTTTACGAGGGATGCCCACTGAGTTGTCCTTGTCTCCCAGGCTTGGGCTCTTTCTTGACCACCTGCCTCCCTGTAGCCACTCCCCCTTCCACGTCCACAGGTGTGGTTGTTCTGGGGCTGAACCCCAGACCTACGCCTGGAGTCCCCGCACCTGCCAGCATCACCCCTCCCCCTGTCCTGCTTCCAGTCTTTGGCCCTGCTTTTCCCGAAAGGGACATGGGTCTAGTGGGGCACCCCTCCGACAATTTACCCGGTTAGTACATATTCTTTATATGATGAAACTGCCATCTAATGAGTGTGTGCTGTGTGTTAGACTCTGCTTGATGATTTACACATATTGTTTTCTTTCTTTTTTTAAAATTAACATATAATGTATTATTTGCCCCAGGGTACATGTCTGTGATTCGTCAGGCTTACACATTTCACAGCATTTGCCATAGCACGTACCCTCCCCAATGTCCATAACCCTACCTCCCTACCTCCCAGCCACGCTTAGTTTTTTTCGTGAGTTTAGGAGTCTCTTATGGTTTGTCTCCTTCCCCATCCGGTCTTGTTTCATTTCTCCTCCCCATCCCCCCCGCCCTGCCTCTCAAATTCTTCATATCAGAGAGATCATACATATATTGTTTTCTTTATTCTTCGCCAACAAAGTTTCGAGAGTGGTGCTGCAGCCCCATCTACAACTCAGGAAGCTGGGAGCCAGGGAGATGACGTCAGCTGTCTGAGATTTCGTAATCTTGGAGGAGCCGGGTCAGGACTCGAACCAGGATCCCCACCACCCATAGCCATCCTGATGTACAAGAGAGTGTTTTGTTTGTTTTGTTTTGCCTGTCCCTACAGGTTTTACAAATATCTCAACAAAAAGGAGGGAAAGCATCCAGTTTCCCCCATCCCCCCAAATTGCAGAAAACCAGACTACTTGTAAATCTTGACAGCAGGGTGGGTTGCATCCCCTGGCGGATTAGAGGCCCTCCTCCCAGCCTGGCACTACCCAGACAGCAGCTCTGTACCCCTTGTCCTGCTCCAGGCCACCTCGTTCCTCCCCGCGGAACACAGGCCATGATATTCCCAGGAAGGAATCTGCATCGTGCTCCTTGTGCAGCCCGCCGGGGCCTCAAGGACTGATGGAGGGAAACATCGAGCCGAGATAATGGACTCTTTCTTCCCCTCTCAGGGCATCTTTAAAAATTGTTTAGTCATCAAATGAGACAACAGATGAGAATATTATTATTTTTTTAAGATTTTATTTATTTATTTGACAGAGAGAGAGAGATCACAAGCAGGCAGAGAAGCAGGCAGATGGGGGGGGGAAGCAGGCTCCCCGCTGAGCAGAGAGCCCGATATGGGGCTTGATCCCAGGACCCTGAGATCATGACCCGAGCTGAAGGCAGAGGCTTTAGCCCACTGAGCCACCCAGGCGCCCCCAGATGAGAATATTATTATAATCGATTCAGCTACAGACATTGTAATAAAAACCTGAAGCTCCTCAGAAGAAATTATTAACAGGACAGTGTGTTCCTGCATCTATCACACATGTATAATACATGTATTACTGTAATACATGTATTAATGTAAATAAATAATACATGTACTAATGTAAATGTGATGATGTTATACTACATAAAACATAAAATGCTACTGTTCCATGACTTTTTAAAAAATTTTTGTCATATTGCATTTGATTTGGAAAAAAATTCCATATGAAAATGTAGAATTCTATTTCCTTGTTTCTCAAAGTTATGGCATATTTGAGAGTAGGGTATTTTTAATTTAATTTTGTTTATTTATTTATTTATTTATTTTTAATATTTTATTTATTTATTTGAGAGACAGAGAAAGTGAGAGAGAGCATGAGAGGAGAGAAGGTTAGAGAAAGAAGCAGACTCCCCGTCGAGGCGGGAGCCCGACGTGGGACTCGATCCCGTAACTCAAGGATCATGACCTGAGCCAAAGGCAGTTGCTCAACCAACTGAGCCACCCAGGCGCCCTTTAATTTTATTTTTTTAAAGATTTTTTTTTTTTTTGTTTATTTACTTGAGAGAGAGAGATATCCTGAGCAGGTAGAGGGAGAAGCAGACTCACCGGAGCCTGATGTGGGGCTTGAACCCGGGACCCTGGGGATCTTGACCTGAGCCAGAGGCAGACGCTTAACCAACTGAGCCACCTAGGTGTCCCAGTAGGATGTTTTTTAAAGATTTATTTGTTTATTTCAGAGAGAGAGAGAGAGAGAGAAAGAGCGAGGGGAAGGGCAGAAGGAGAGAGAGAGAAGTAGACACCCCCTTAGCATAGAACCCGACATGGGGCTCAATCCCACGACCTGGAGATCACGACCTGAGCTGAAACCAAGAGCCAGACACTTAACCGATTGTACCACCCAGGTGCCCCTTGGAGTAGGGTTAACCCTCACTTAAAAAATATTAGATGAAGCCTTCTCAAATTATCATGGTCCTTAAACCCCTCAGAAATCCAAAATCCTCTAGGAGTCCTTGAAATCAAAATTATTTTCATGCCAACGCTAAGATGCTCTGCCTTTGCCACTGCACTGAGAGTTCCATAGGTGGTTTGAGAACAACGGTGGGCGAAGGGCTGGCGCCTCAATGAGGAATCAGGAAGATTCCTACACCACAGGTGAAGAGCACCTGTGCTGTACGGTGCTTTTCACCACCCCACACCCCACAATGGAAAAACAATCCAGTCTCACTTGAGAATGTCTTTAACGAAGCAGTAGAAATTACTATGTTATTAAATCTCAAACTTTAAATAAATGGCCTTTCAATCTTCTGTGTCAGGAACTGGGAAACGATCATAAAGCACGTCTACACATCCTTAAACATGGTGGGGGAAGAAAGGCACAGTGGGACCAGCTCGCAAGCAGAACTAGCTGCATTTTTCATAGAATATTGTTTTGACTCGAAAAGTACAACTGAAAGGCGGAAGAGAGTGATTCTAACTCGGTGTTTGGCCAGCATTTCCACCGAATGAATGACGTGAACTGTCTCTTCAAGGAAAACAACCGACAGTGATTGTTGCCAATGAGAAGATTCAAGTTTTCAAGTGAAAAATTAGGCTTTGAAAAAAAAATTAGGCTTTGAAAACCTTTTTCTATCTGCTACCTTATGCTCGGTAGCTTCCCAGGACTTAAAGACTGAGGAGACATGGTTAAAAATTAGTGAGTGTTTTTTTTTTTTAAATATTGTGTGAAAATGTGTCAACATTCGGAAGCTCTATAACTCAGTGAACCAATATTTTCCAAACAGCAAATGCATTATGTTACAAAATCACGCTTGGATAAAAGATCCATTCAAAGTACAAGACAGAACAATGGATTTTAATGTAACACAGTATAAAAAGTGTACTGATAGGGATTCAGATTCTGCATCGCAACTCTCTTTGAGAAACTACAGAGAAGAATGTTGAAGAAGAATATTTACAATGGTCTGAAAAAGGCTATTACAATACTGTTCCCTTTTTAAACTACGTATGTCTGGAAGTCTAGCTTCTTCAAAAAAACCAATATATCGCGATGGATTGAAAAATGTGCAGTGTAGGACTCCAGCCGTGAGTCCAGAACATTGTTGCTCTCTTAAGTTTTTTAATGTGTTTAAATGTACAATTATTTTTCACAAACACATATTATTTGTGTTTCCTTGTGATAGGTAATTATTATTTTAAATTCATTAATAGGTATCTTAAAATTTAATCCGTTTTAATTTCCAACATAGTACCTATTGATAGATCTACCCACAGAATTTTAAGCTTTTTTGGGTTCTTTGATAATTTTTTTTAAAGATTTATTTATTTGAGTGAGAGAGAGAGCGAGGAGAGGAGGGGCAGAGGGAGAGAGAAACTCTAGCAGACTCCATGCTCAGCACAGAGCTGGACGTGACACTTGATCTCACAACCCTGAGATCACGATCTGTGAGTCAGGTGCTCAACCAACTGCACTACCCAGACAGCCCAGGTTTTTTTTTTTTTTTTTAAAGATTTTATTTATTTGTCAGAGAGAGCACAAGCAGGGGGAGTGGCAGGCAGAGGGAGAAGCAGGCTCCCCGCTGAGCAAGGAGCCCCATATGGGACTCGATCCCGGGACCCTGGGATCATGACCAGAGCCTAAGGCAGATGCTCAACCGACTGAGCCACCCAGGCATTCCCCAGTCCAAGTTTTTTGTTAATTTTTGAGAATGTAGAGATGTCCTGAGACTAAAACATTGGAAGATCGCTGCTCTAGATAATGAACTCTCAGACCCGGAGCCTCGTTGTTATACTTGACCCAACTTTGGCCAAAACAGGCAGCTCAAGGTCATTCAAGAACCAAAGACCCACTGTGCAAATGATCTATGTCCCCATATCTGGCAGAGTCTCAATACCCAACACACAAATACACACTTCTGATTTTCAGGTTTGTTAAAATTAAGTATAAATTTGAGTCAACAGGTTCTAAATGAAGAGAGAAAAGGGAGTAAAGACCCTCTTTTTTTTTTTTTTTTTGTCTTCTCACTTAGGCTCTCAAATTTATAACACCCATTTAGGAAACTCATAAGCCCTGGTTTAGTAATGTATAGATTCCTAGTGTTTTCTGGGAAAACGTTTTCTTTTTTTTTAATAAACACATATTTTTTAAAGATTTTATTTATCTGACAGAGAGAGAGAGATCACAAGTAGGCAGAGAGGCAGGCAGAGGGAGAGGGGGAAGCAGGCTCCCTGCTGAGCAGAGAGCCCGATGCGGGGCTCGCTCCCAGGACCCTGAGATCATGACCTGAGCCGAAGGCAGAGGCTTAACCCACTGAACCACCCAGGTGCCCCAAAATGTTTTCTTTTTTAAAAAAATTAAATTCAATAAATTAACATATAATGTATTATTAATTTCAGAGGTAGAATTCAGTGATTCATCAGTTGCATGTAACACCTCGTGCTCATTACATCACATGCCCTCCTTAAAGTCCATCCCCCAGTTACCCCATCCCCCCCACCTCCCCTCAAAGCAACCCTCAGTTTGTTTCCTAGGATTAAGAGTCTCTTACGGTTTGTCTCCCTCTCCAATTTCACCTTGTTTTATTTTTGGGAAAATATTTTCTATAGACTTGCTACCCAGAGTAGTAGTCCATGAACCAGAAGAGCAGCCTTGCCATTTTCTGTGGCTTGTTAAAGATGCAAATTCATGGCACCTACCCTAGACTACTAAATCAAAATATTCATTTTTGAGAAGATTCCTTAGTAATTCGTATGCACATTAAAGTTTGTGAAGCCCTGCTCTAGGATAAGCATTTTAAAATCAGAGTCTAAAATTCAAAAGGACTTCTAATTTCCAGTATGGTTGGCAAATTACTTAGATTAATTCTCCCGAGAGAAACTAAAATATGGGTAAGGTGTATCTTCATTAAAGCATTAAAAAGATTTCAAAATAGCAAAAAACTACCATACTCAAAATGAAGGGCACATTCATACAGAGAGGTGAGCTTGAACTAAAGAAGTTTTTGCCCCAAAGTGGTTTGCTAAACCCAGAAAATTAGAACTCAAGTTTTGCCAGATTCTCAGGATGAGAGATATAGAATTAAAACCTGGATTTAAAGCCTAAAACTTGAACTTGGTAATGTTTCCAGGTGCCTGGAAAACCAAATGGAAATCCTCTCCAAGGAATGTATCTTTAGCATGGGTGGCAAATTATTCCCACAGTGGTTTTTTTAAACACAATGATTGGAACAATCATAGATAGGCTCCCAAGGAAACTAGGCTCCATGAATAAGAACCAGATTGTAAGAGAACTATGCTATGTTTAACAAAATAAAGGCAGGTTTGGAAATGTCCTCAGAGGATAGAAATCTACCAAGAATCATAGAACCAATTTGAAAAAGAACCTAATAGAACTTGTAGAAATAAAAATTCGATAATTCAAATAGAAACTAAAAGGATATCCAAAGAATAAAAAAAATTAATTTAAAAAGATATATGCACCCTTATGTTTATTGCAGAATTATTTGCAATAGTCAAACTAGGAAGCAGCAGCCCAAGTGTCCATGGATAGATGAATGGATGAAGAAGATGTGGTATAGCTATACAATGGAATATTACTCAGCCATAAAAAAGGATGAAATCTTACCATTTACAACAACATGGCTGGATCTGGAGGGTATAATGCTAAGCGAAATAAATCAGCCAGAGGAAGAGAATTAGTGTATATTTTTGCTCATATGTGGAATTAAAGTAACAAAACACAGATAAAAAGAAACAAACAAAAAGCAGACTCTTAACTATAGAGAAAAATCTGGTAGTTACCTGAGGGGAGGTGGGTGGGGGGTGGTGGAAATAGATGAAGGGGATTAAGAGTACACTTATGGTGATGAGCCCTGAGTAACGTATAGAATTGTCGAATCACTGTATTGTACACGTGAAACAAACGTAACATTTATGTTAACATTTATATTGGAATTAAAAAAAGAAGAAAAGAACTAGAAGGATGGGCTCCACAGACTGCACATAGCTAAAGAGAATATTTGTGAATTGTAAGGTAAGTTAGAAGAAATCTTCTGGAGTACAACATGGAAAGACAAAAAGATGGAAATTTCAGGTTGAAAGGACAAGAGGCAAAGAGTGAAGAAGTCCAGTGTGTGTATAGATGTATATAATCGAGACCTAGAGAGAGAAGAGTAAGATAATGTGACAGCGATGAGATTTGAAGAGATAATGGTCGAAAATTTTCTGGAACAAATAAAAGATGCCGATCCACAAATTTTAGAATCGCAATAAATCCCATGCTGGATCTACTCTGAGATATATTGTAGTCAAGCTCCAGAAAAACCACCAAAAGTGATCATCCTAAAAGCAGCCAGAAGGAAAAGTCACATAAGCACCACTGAACTGAGAGTTGATGTCTCAAAGCAGCAATAGAAGCCAGAAGACAATTGAATTCCCATATGCTGAAAATAATTGCAACTTCGACTCCTACACTCAAACAGAAACATCTTTCAAGATCAAAGTCAAAATAAAGACAGGTTCACATCAAGGACAGTCGAGAGAATCTGTCACACAAAGCCCTCTACTAAAGGAAATTCTAAAAGATGTACTTCAGGTAGAAGAAGGAGAACCCCAATTAAAAAGACTGGGGCGCAAGAAGAAATGAGGAACAAAGAAACTGGTAAGTGTATGAATAAATTTAAATGTAACATGGACTATATTAAGCAATGTTAATAATGTCCTGTAGGGTTTGAAAAATAAGAATTAAAATAGGTGGGGCGCCTGGGTGGCTCAGTGGGTTAAAGCCTCTGTTTTTGGCTCAGGTCATGATCTCAGGGCCCTGGGATCGAGCCCCGCATTGGGCTCTCTGCTCAGTGGGGAGCCTGCTTCCTCCTCTCTCTGCCTGCTTCTCTGCCTACTTGTGATCTCTCTCTCTCTGTCAAATAAATAAATAAAATCTTCAAAAAAATGAATTAAAATAGGTGACAATTGGGGGTCCTGGCTAACTCAGTCAGAAGAGCAGGGGACTCTTGATCTTCGGGTCCTGAGTTCTAGCTCCATGTTGGGGGTAGAGACTATTAAAAAAATGAAAAAAAAAACCCTTAAAAAATAAAATAGGTGACAATTGCATATAAATTAAGGGTGGAGGCAATGGGCTTAAAGGAGAGAATATTCATTGAACTTAGACATGGTTAGGCTAAGAATGCATGTTGTAATTTCAAAGTAAACTCTGAATATATTCAAACAGAATATGTAACTCCTAAATGAATGGGGGGGATTGAATGCTAAAAGATAATCAGTCTAAAGGAAGGCGAGATACGAGAGAAGAAGAAACAAAATGGTTAGGACAATTAGAAAGTATAAAATAAGACGGCAGATTTTTAAAACTTAAAAAAACCTGGATTGATTATTTATTTATTTATTTATTTATTTATTTGAGAGAGAGAGCAGGGTGAGCAGGAGGGAATACGAGTCGGGGGGAGCATGAGAGGCAGAGGGAGAGGGAGAAGCATTCTCCCTGCTGAGCAGGGAGCCCACTGTGGGGCTCAATCTCAGGACCCCAGGATCATGACCCAAGCCAAGGTAAATGGTTAACTGAGTCACCCAGGCGCCCCTTAGAACTTTCTATTATAGAAATTTAGATACTGTACAAAAATGAACAGAATAGTATACTAGAACTCATGCCCCCATCATCCTAACACTTAGTCCTCTAGCTACATTTCCCTTTCTCATTCTTTTTCACCAGCACAATTTAAAACAGATCTTAGGGCAAGAGCCTTCGGGGACGTGGTTAGGCTATGCTGGCTCCTGATTGGCTCAGGCCCACTGGTGAGGGGTGGAGTCTGGACTCCAGGTCAGGGTCCCAACATCCAGATGAGTACCCGCTCCACAAGCCATGGTGCTTTACCAGGCCTGAGAAGGACAAGATGTGGGGTTCCTGGGGTGGGGGAGGGGGCTGGGAATCTACTGAGAAGGTGGACCTCTGGGCTCCAAGGACAGGTAGAGCTTGGCGGCAGGGGTGGGATGGGGTCTTTAAAGGGAAGGCCAAATAAAATTAAGTAAAATAAAATAAAAATAAAAATAAAAGGAAGGGAAGAGGGAGGGAGGCACCAGCTTGAGTCCCTTAGCAAAGACCACTGGGAGAGAGAACTAGGAAGACAGAATGGTTGTGTGGCCCCTTGGTGGCCCTTGGTGTCTTTTGAGCACTCGTGGCAGTGTCTTTCCCAGCTGGGGCCATAGCGGAGAGGAGTGTAAGCAGGTGAAGCTCAGACCCCGGCCACCTTCCAGGAAGAGCGCGCGGCCCGGTGGCTCCCCCCTGGGCACACAGCAGGCCCTGAGGTGACCTCGGGTCACCTCATTTCAGGAAGCTCCTACCCATGCAGCCTCCATCTGCTTTTCCTCCTCATTCCAGCAGACAGCAAGGAATTTCAAGAAGGAAAGGCGGCCCGCGGGGGATTCGGAGTTGGTGATTCATCCAGACCTGTCCAGACCCATCTGGGGGAGAGCGGGCGCAGCTTCCCCGCGGGTCCTGGCACGGTCCCAGCAGCGATCCCGCGGGGCTGCCCGCCCTGCCGGTGCCGCGGCCAGGGGCCGGCTGCTCCCGGACAGGGGCCTGGCGGAAACCTAGCCTCACGCCCACGCACAAAGACAGAAACACCGACACAAAGACAGAAACACGGACACGAACAAACTTAGGTGTCAAACGCGCCTGTGCGCGCGAGCACACACACACACACACACACACACACTGACACTCGGGACTTAACCACGTAAAAACACACACTCTCACCTTCTGGTTTCACCTCCCACCCAGTCAGGTGTTACCTACCTGCTGGCAGACAGACAGACACACAGGCATCCAGAGCGACGTACATCGACTTGAGCACACTCTTCTGCTCTTCTAGGCACCTGCCATCCCGGGTTTGATGGGGGACCGGCTAGGAACGAGCGCAGGCAGGCACGGGCTGGGGCTGGGGCCGGTGCTGGCCGAGAACAGAGGGAAGTCACATTCTTTCCCAATGCGTCCAGAAAAGCAGGAGCTCCGAGCAGCGGCCTGCAGCCTCGCTAGTCCTAGGGGACAGACCTCTGGAATAAGCACATTTATTTTTTCTAAAGAGCCAGGTGCAGTCCAATCTCTCTAGCAGGGGAGCTGTCGCTAAGCAGCCCCGCCATCTGTCCTGTCTGTCCTCGATGCGATATCCAGAGCCGTGGACGCTGTCGAAAGTACAGGCTTTGGAGCCACCCGGACCAGACTCCTGGGCTCGAGGCCGTGCTTTCCACCTTCTGAGCTCAGTCTCCTCATCTGTAGAATGGGGCCAGCAGCCTCCTTCGGTCGGGAGGACAAAGTGACGTACCACGCACAGAAGACAGTGCCCAGGACACAGTGGCTGTTCAGTAACCGTTGATTTTCTCCCTTCCTGGTTTCTCGTCTCCAAATGACACCACTCACCTGGGCTTTCAGAGTGGAGAATGGAGTCAGGGCTAGCAGGAACTGAGTCTTGTTACCGCTCTTACCCTCCCTGCCAGCGAGACCTCACGCTCCTGGGCCACGTACCCTCTTCATGGGGCTCTCTCCTGAGGTCCCCTGAATTTAACTCCCTGGTCCTGTTTGCAAGGGCAGAGGGCGGGGAGGCTGTTCGAGAGGCAAGAACAGGCCTGGCCTCCGCTGGGAGGGACAGACAAAGCAGGCTCTTCAAGGGAGGGTTGGTGATGTCCCCCAGAAGTGCCAGGGGCGGGGAGAGAATGAACGGGATGGAGCCCTGAAGCTCCTAGTACAGGGCCTGGCATTCAAGAGACTCTGACGAGTCCCTCCATTTATACTTTGATTCATTCCCCTGACCCTAGAGTCCTTCTGTGTGGGAATCTCTCAGAAGGGGGATTGCAAATTGATAGCCGGCAAACTGGATTTGCTTTCTTTGGCTTGTATCCCAACATTTCCAATAGATTTCCAGATTTCTGGCTCCTCTTAAAAAATCAGAACCTCTGAGAGCCCTGATATTGAATTCCCTCAAGGCAACAACTAAAACACAACAGGTCTTTTTGGAGGTACGTTCACATCCCACTTGGCCATAGTCCATACCAAGCCCTATCGCCTGCCCTGGGCCCCTTCCCTTGTTCCCATCGATGGATATTGGTGACCTGCCCCGTGGATATTTGTGTTGCAGACCCTGCCTGAACACTTCCCTGTTACCCACCGGGGGGGGAAGGAAAGGACATTAGATCTGGAAGGACCCTTAAAGGTCATCTTGTCCACTGGGTTTTAAACTTTTTGACCAGAAACAAGATCTAACCCAGAGGCAGAGCTAGGCAATGGCAGAACTGTTCTTGTTGAAGCAGGACTTGCTATAATCCGACCTTTGTTTAGGGAAGAAACTGAGGATCACATTGGAGACTTGGGCCTTCCCTAGGAGGTTTCTGGCAGTGCCCACCCAGAGTTTGATCCTGCTTACCATCTGAGGGCAGACACTAGGTGAGGAACAGAGGGAGGACGCAAGGAGGGTGTTGGACCCGCAGGGCGGAAGGGGAGCTCGGGAAGGGAAGGGTCTGGAGGGGACCTCGCAGGCAGGGACCCAGAAGACGGATCTGCCCCACCCTGTGAGTTGCCCTTGGACGTCGTGGTGCCCAGCTGCACCGAGGGTTAACAGCCGTGCTGGGTTAGCAGCCGCCACGCAAGCACCCGCCGTGGTGACCCCTGACCTCATGGCCCCTGACCCCTGACCTCATGATCTCGGCGTGACCCGCCTTGACCAGGACACGCAGGCCCTGGGAGCAGGCGAAGAGCTAAAGGGCTGTGTCAGGAAGTTCACACAGAAGAGGGAAATTCTGATGGATTAATGAGATTGCACGCCTTTTGAAAGGGCCTCGAGGAGAGTCAAGTCCTGAGTCAGGCTTGGCATTAAAAATAAAATTGCCATGTACTTCTGGCCGTGTACATCCACGGCAGGTGGAAGGACCTTCAAATATCAAAAGCCTCCAGGGTAAATGAATGCGTGAGTTCCCGCAGCAAGCAGTCAGAGGGCGGGCCCCTTATGGAGGACCCGGATTCTGTCCGTCCTTCTGCTCTGCTGTCCTTTGCCCTCAGGTAAAGCCCCGTTGATGGTAAAACTCACATAGACCCAGTTGTCACATTTCAGGACAGTGTCCAGTGACTTTCCTCATGTGTGCTTTCCCCCCCTTTTAATCAGGAAGGAACCTTCCCTGGCAACCCCAGCAGATTCCTTTTCAACTTGTGTTGGCCAGAACTCTGTCACAAGCCTGTGCCGAACACAACAGTTAGTGGCCAGGAGAATGAGGTCACTACAATTGTCCCGGTGCTGGGGGCTGCCCCCTCCCTGAAGTGCTTGGCCAGAGAGTGGGTACCAGACACGATGTGGTCCTTCTAGAAGGGAGGAAGGAGGGACGAGCTGCTGGGAAGCTGCCAACAGGGTCTCCCGCACCAGCTGCCCACCTCCTTCCTCCCAGAAACTCCCTGAAGCTGGTGGGGCAGGAAGTCACGTCCACATGCTGTCTCCTTGGACTTTCACAAAAAGCCGTAACATCCTGATTTGGGAAACGGGCACTCCCACAAAAGCAAGGCAGCAGATCTGTGGTCGCCAAGCTTGTAAGCGACGGGCTTGAATCAGAGCCCGGTGCTTTCTAACCCCCCGTGTGGAGCTCTGGTCTCCACGCCCGGCCTCACCCTGCACCCCGAGACAGGACGGCAGCTGGGGCGGGAGGCTGGCGGGTGAGGCGGCAGGGCGTGGGGGAAACGATGCGGCCAAGGGACCTGGATGGGCTCACGGCTCTGCCACTCGCTTCCATGCAACTTCCCTTCTCTTGGCCTCAGTTCCTCCACTAGTACAGAGAAGGATTAGCTCTTTAATCTTTAAGGTTGCTGCTAGCACACACAGCCTTTGACTTGAGAGAATCCAGGGCTCCCGAGGAAAGCAAGGAAGAAGCCGCAGCAATGCTGGGCAGCGACAGGCATCCGAGGGCTTTGGCTCCCCCTGTGCAGGGCTCATGAATTCATCCCGAGGCCCGTGCCAGCCCCTGTGGTTTCTCATCTTTCCATCCTGGTCTGAATGACACAATAGCTAAAAATACTGGGCTCCCGCGGGCCCGACACCCGGCTAACGCCCTGCCTTGAATCACTCCATTTTCCAGTTTTAGGTGCCACACAGGAGGGCCTGGGACAAGCCACACTTGGCCGTGTGGATTCCCAGCCACCCCACCTGCTTCATCAGTGTGGTCGGGGGGAGGGGGAGGGGCCCGCTCCTGCTCTGTCGCTTTTCCCAGGAGGTGAATTGGTCGTGTTGGGAGCCTCGGAGCCTCAGTCTCCTCATCTGGAAATTGGGGATAATTATTCCCAGGCATAACGTCATCGGGAGGAGTCGATGAGATTGCATAACCCAGACTAGGGGCTCGGGCTGTGTCTGTTCCTACCTCTCCAGACCCCTCCTCTCTGCTTGGAACTCCGTGGCGGGCTCTGGTGCGTGGTGGCTCAGACCCCGTGCTCCTGCTGCCCCCCCTTCCCCTCCGAATCCGATGAGGGCTGTGGTAAGGAAGCCCTTCCCTAATTTGCTGCCTGAGGTAGTCGTTAGTGACCCACGTCATTAACGGAGAAGAAGGCGCCCACGGGCAATCTGTCCAAATATTTCGCTGTTCTGCCCTAGGTCAGGGCCCTGGGGTGATTAGCTCCGGGCCTCCTGCCTCCCGCCTCCCTCTTTCCATGAGGCTGGCTGGAAGCAGAGGATGAAAGAGTAAAAACCCGACGCTCCATCCACAGGTAAGGGCCAGCCATCACCACAAGGAACCGCTTGACCTTGACCTGGTTTGACTTCCCAGACTCTCCGTTTTGTCTTCTGCCCAAAGAGAAAAATAAAAACGCCTCCCTTAGACATTCTCGGGGGATGTGAGCGTCAGAAGAGGTAAGTCTCTGAGAGCATAATATATATATGTACGCATTTGTTTTGTTTTTTATAGCCCGAAGACAGTCTTAAAAAGACTTGAGTGCGCACCCGCACCAGATTGGAGATCAAATTTAGCTCAATGTTTTGTCCATGACAAGAATTCCACGAACATCCGAGAGCCCACTGGATGCCCGGCTGCGGGAGGGGCGGAAGACAGAGCCGCGTTAGACGGTGCCTTGACCGCCTTCTGCCGCTGCTCAGCACTGAGACAGCTCGTCTCCTCTCGTGTTCCTCACGGTCAAGGGCTGGGCGTTCCCGGGCTGACTCAAGAGGCTTATGCCTCCTCGCTGGCTCCCGGCCTCTGCGCCGTAGGCTGGCTCCAGGAAGCTCCGGCTCCAAAAGGAGACTGTGTTACCCAAAGCCGTCTACACATTGAGTGCAGCCCCCCTCAAAACACCACCAGCATTTTTCACAGAGCTGCAACAGACAGTCCGAATATTTGAGGGGACCCACAAAAGACCCCGATAGCCAAAGCAATTCTGAAAAAGAGAAAACTGGTGGCATCACGAGTCCAGATTTCGAAGCTGTGGTCAGCAAGACGGCAGGGCACTGGCACAAAAACAGACATAGAGATCAGTGAAACAGAATAGAGAGCCCAGAAATGGACCCTCGACTCTATGGTCAACTAGTATTTGACAAAACAGGAAAGAATGTCCAGTGGAAAAGAGATAGCGTCTTCAACAAATGGTGTTCGGAGCACTGGACGGCACATGCCGGAGAATGAAACTGCATCATTTTCTCACACCCTACACAAAAATGGACTCAAAATGGATGAAAGACCTCAATGTAAAACAGGAAACCATCAAAATCCTAGAGGAGAACTCAGGCAGTATCCGCCGTGACCTCAGCCGCAGCGACTTCTTGCTAGACACGTCCCCAAAGGCAAGGGAGACAAAAGTGAAAATGAACTGTTGGGACTTCATCAAGATTAAAATCTTCTGCACAGCCAAGGAAACCATCGACAAAACTAAAAGGCAGCCTACAGAACGGGAGAAGATATTTGCAAATGACATATCTGATAAAGGGTTAGTATCCAGAATCTACAAAGAACTTATCAAACTCAACATCCACAAAACAAATAAACCAGTAAAGAAATGGGCAGAAGACATGAATAGACATTTTTCCAAAAGAGACATCTAGAGGGCTAACAGACTCTTGAAAAGATGCTCAACATCACTCATTAAAAGTGATCAGGTGGTATTTCATCAAAACCATGATGAGCTACCCCCTCACACCTGGCAGAATGGCTAAAATTAACCGCACGAGAAACAGCAGGTGTTGGCAAGGATGTGGAGAAAGGGGAACCTTCTTACACTGTTGGTGGGAACGCAAGCCAGTGCAGTCACTCCAGAGAACAGTATGGAGGTTCCTTAACATGTTAAAAATAGGGCCACCTGGGTGATGTAGTTGGTTGAGTGTCTGACTCTTGGTTTCGGCTCAGGTCATGTTCTCAGGGTCATGAGATCGAACCCTGCGCCAGGCTCCGTGCTCAGTGCAGTCTCCTTGAAATTCTCTTTCCCTTTCCCTCTGCCCCTTCTGCTTGTGCTCTCTCTCTCTAAAATAAATAAATAAATCTTAAAAAATGTTAAAAATAGAACTACCCTGCACTCCAGCAATTACACTACTGGGTATTTACCCAAAGGAGAGAAAAATAGTGATTCGAAGGAATACACGCACCCTGATGTTTATAGCATTATCTATAATAGCCAAACTGTGGCGAGAGCCCAGATGTCCATAAACTGAATGAATAAAGAAGATGTGATATAGACTCCTTTCTTCACTGTGGGTTTGAAATTTTCCTTTCTTGGGTCTTCTAAGTCTGTTACTCTTGCATCTGCTTTCCAGCTTCTAAAACACTGTTATGGTCTATTTTGCTGTGTGTGTGTGTGTGTGTGTGTGTGTACACATATGCACACACAGGAACCTCTTCACTATAGTTCCAGTTCCACCATCAAAAAGAATGAACTCTTGCCATTTGTAACAACGTGGACGGAGCTGGAGGGTATTATGCTAAGCGAAACAAGTTAGGGAAAGACAAATACCGTACAATCTCGCTCCTATGTGGAATTTAAGAAAGAAAACGGATGAAGGGGAGGAGAAGGGGGAAAAGAAAAAAAGGGGAGACAGAAACAAGCCATAAGAGACTCGTCGCGACAGAGAACAAACAGGGATGCTGGAGGGAGGTCGGAGAGGATGGGCTAGACGGGCGATGGGGATTAAGGAGGACACTTAAGATGAGCACTGGGCGTTGTACATAGATGGTGAATCACTGAATTCTACTCCAGAAACCAATATTGCACTGTATGTTAGCTACCTAAAATTTAAATTAAAAAAAGAAGCAGACTTCAGCCATAAACCCACTGCCCCTCAGTGCTGCCCCACGTTTCCACACGGGGACACCACTACCTGCTAGAGCAAAGACAGGAATAAGCCACACCACTCGTTTTTCTCCTTCGTTTTTAGTTTCATGGCCTAGGACCTATTAAGGAGTCAAATAGTTCTAGAAGCTCTGTGTGAAAGCACAATGGGACCCCCCTGCCCCTCCCACCCACCTTTCCCTCCCTGAGGTAGCCACTCTCACTTTCCCCCAATGACCTGGGGTGACCTCCACATCTCTAGAAAACACGCTTGCGTGGACACTCTTTAGTTTTCCGGTGTGGACGCTATCTACTGACTTCCCAATAGGAAGATGGAAATTGAGTGCATTTTCCATCCCTTCTCTTCCCAGACACAAGAAACCCTCCTTCTTCCCTATTGAATTAGGGTGCAACTTTGGTTAGATCAAGGAAGTCTATGATAGTAAGCCAGGAAAACACTTTCTACAGTTAAAAAAATATAGTGAGTTACAAATCCTTTTCCTGCTCTACAGACTTTTGTTAGCCCTGAAGTTAATTATCGCCTCAGTTTCATAGTCTGATTTTCTGTGTATTTACCACTAATTCCACTCCAGGCTTGCACTTGTCTAAAAGTCCTCTGAAGACCTTTGGAAGCATCAGGAGCTCTTTTGGTTTTGTCTTCCTGAAGTTCATCTGTCTGGCTCCTTCTTACCTTCTGGACCTGTCACTTTGTGTCCGGGGCTCAGCTGTCACCTGGTGTCTGTCTTTGCTTCATCTAGGGACCGTCCTCTGCTGTTCTTCTGTGTTGAGTCACAGAATATATGTATATGTTTTAAGTAGGCTCCACACCCAGCGTGGAGCCCAACACGGGGCTTGAACTCATGACCCTGAGACCAAGATCCGAGCTGAGATCAAGAAGCAGGTGCTTAACCAACGGAGCCACCCAGGTGCTCCCATGCCTAGCTTTTTGAATGTGACTTGTTTCCTGTCTCTGGAAGCTTATAGGACCCTCTCTTGGTCCATGGTATTCTGAAATACCACACACCAGGGCCCATTTCTCTAGTGGTCTCCTCCAGAGGGCAAAAACGTAGCTTTTAATCTTCCTTAATTGCCCCGAGTCCCAGAGCTTCCTGACCATTTGAGTTCCTTGAGAATGCTGAGGTGTCCATCTGGTTGGTTCTCACTTTTCTTCACTGTGGGTTTGAAATTTTCCTTTCTTGGGTCTTCTAAGTCTGTTACTCTTGCATCTGCTTTCCAGCTTCTAAAACACTGTTATGGTCTATTTTGCTGTGTGTGTGTGTGTGTGTGTGTGTGTACACATATGCACACACAGGAACCTCTTCACTATAGTTCCAGTAGGGTTTTGCAAGAGACTGAAACTAGATGTTCAATCTGCCGTGTTTCCTGGTTTAAATATCATGAGCAAAGTCCAGAGGCCTCCGAGCAGCAGTCCACAGCATCAATATACAGTGTTTTTCTTATTGCAGAGCTGGTGAGAACTTTTTCAGGCTGGGGGACAGTGTTTGGAGAGAAGCCGAGAAGAAAACAAGTGAAGTGCTATTGTAGGTCCTTGGGGAAATCCTGGGAAGGTGCAGATGGGAGTGGCAGAGAGCCCCAGATAAGTTGGGGACTCTTGTGGGGTTCCCCAGGGAACCCCCTGCCTGGGAAGGCCATGCTGGAAAATCAAACAGAGCGAACTCTGCCTTGGGCTGAGGCCCACAGGATGAGGACAGCCCGGGAGTCGCATGGGAGCGATGTAAGCTCCCTGAGAAAGAGATAACCCTCAGAGAGAGCAGAGAGGGTCCTGAAGTTGTCAGTCCGGCGGGAGATTGAAAAGCACCTCCTTCAATGTCCCCTTGTTAGGGGAGGGGATGCTGGGGCTCAAAGAGGTACAGGGGCTTGTCACAGGCCGGTCAGAGAAGGACACTGTTCCTTGGGAGTCCAGTCCTTGACCTCAACCATGCCCTCAGTCCTGATCTACTTGTCTAGGGTCCTCCAAGCCTTTTGGATAAGGCTTATCTTCTCCACTGGCGGCTCTGAGCTGACTTCGGGGCAGTCATGTGACCCTGCCGGGGGCTCTTGAAAGCAGATGCTGAGGCTGGGGGAGGGGCCAGAGGAGAGAGGACACTCCCAGCAGAGAGGGTACGAAGACGCTATGTGGAGGTTCATGCGTGGACGTCAGGAATGTGCTGGATGAGGGCATAAATCCCCGCAGAACCAACCGACAGAGGGCACCCCCTGGGAGGGGGTCGGGGCCTGAGGCTCCGAGGACGTCGGCTTCCGGCAGTAGCTGGGCAGACTCAGATCACAGACCTCAGTGCTCCCGGCTGCCCTGCGTGGCGCCCACTGGTGGTGTTTGTGGACCAGTCCCCCCTGTGTTGCCAGAGAAACGCGGCAGCCTGTCACCCCCACTCCCAGCGCTGGGCTGCCGACACCCACCCCACCCGGCGCAGAGGCTGCGGGCGGCCCTTTCTGCTGGAGTCACACGCTCGCCTGCTTTTCTGCCCTGAGTGGGGGTGCTGCTGGGGCCCGAGGGCCACCCACCCACGTGTCTCGGCGCTGGGCTCTGGGCATCCCTTTCCAGAGCAGATTCGGGTGGCTGATGGTCAGCACTCAGGTGTCAGGGTCCCCAAGCTCCCCTTCCTGCCCCTTGTTAGGACACAGACCACAGACTGCCTCCCCGGCTGGCACGTGTAAATAGCAGCTGACCCCCAGAGCTGGGTGCCGCCCAGGCTCCTCCACCCCCACTGGGCTCCGAGCACTGGACTTTCTGGGGCGACCACAGCTGCCCACAGTCAAGGCCAGAACAGCCAAAGGCGCCCAGCTGGGGAGCCCTGGGTCTGAGTCCTGGCCCACTGCCAACGGCCCTGGTGGCCTTGGGCTCATAGAGAGGCTCTTCCGAGTGTAATCCCCACACCTGCTTCCTTCCGGTTCTGAGAGCAAGTGAGGATCAGCCAAGCTGTGGACAGTGACAGCAAGGAGAGGGGCTCCCAGTCTTCGAGACAAACCCCCTGCCGGGGTCCCCTTTCCTGGGTAATGAATCCCCAATCCTGTCCCCTTTCCTCCCCGCTATTCAGTAGCCGCTTACTGACTCAGCGGCCAGGGGACAGATGCGGCTGCGTAGGGGACACAGGAGGAGACAGCCCCGACGCTGCGGGATGCAGACTGGGGAAGAGGGATGCGCAGCCACCGGCTGACTGAGGGACAGAAAGGGTGGCAGAGAGGAGGACATTTGCTCGGGGCCTGGAGTAGCAAGTGGGAGTTCGCCGGGCGGACAAGAAGCAGAGGAGAGGACAGAGTGACCAGAGCGGGAAAAGCGAGACACAGTTTGGGTGTCAGGCTCCCCCTTGGGGCTGCGCACGGAGGGGCAGCCAAGCTGTGCTGGGCGCTGTCCCCGGGGCCCACGGGGGGTCACCGAGGCGCTCCGGCAGCAGGAGACCAGGTTGAGGCTTGCTGTCTGGGACTTCAGACCGGGTCGGCTCTCCCTTCCTTGGGCCCCGTGAGTTCTGTTTCATCTCCTGCCGTCTCCCCGATGCCCAACCCAACGCCCCACTGACAGAAATACGAACAAGAGCCGCCTTCCTCTCAGAGCCTCCCCTGCCCGAGTTCATTTCATCCCCACAAACTGGGAGTGGAATTCCTGAATGACTCCCATTTTGCAGGCGGGAGGTGGAGGCCTGGGGCAGGAGCCAGGGGAGGCTGAAGCCCCTGAAGGCCTTGGAGGCGGGGGGAGGCTGCTGGCGGGGGCCCGGCCTGGAGGGGTGAGGCAGGGGGCACGGCAGGGGCTCACAGCATGATTCCCAATGATGGCCACCCTGTTGGCGGGGGGGGGCGCGTAGCATCGGGTCGGTCTTTGTGGAAGTGTTTTCAGGCGATGATTTTTTCTAGTTTATGCTTCCCTGACTTGCTTATAGATTTGACTACGTCATACCTTTCCTGCCTTCGAAACCGAGTCCTCCCTCATTCATTCATTCATCAAACATTTACTGAGCACCTGCTTTGTGATGGGCGCTGGGCGAGCTGTGGGGACGCCCGCGTGAGACGTGATTCCTCCTCTTGCTGAGCACAGAGCTTTGTGGGGTGTTAAGCACCCGCCCACGGAGAGACTCCCTCGGGCTGTCACCGTCTCTCTGGGCTGGACTCCGACGCTCCACTCACTGGGCAAGCGTCAGCTCCCCACCGTCCCTGCCTCACAGCCTCCTCCTCTGTGCGGTGGGTAATCGAAATCCTATGGGGAAGGATCCCTGAGGTCTAACGGTGCACGCACACACTATGTCTGCTCTCCCTTGGTGCGCACTGAAGGTAGCGGCTCTCCCTTTCCTTGTTTTCCTGCAGGAGCAGAAGCAAACTTTTCTGGAAGATCAGGCCTCCTGGAGCGTCTCCGCCTCATGGCGGACGTGTGGGAGGACAGTGAGCCTCACACCGCCGGGGGCACAGAGCACACGCGGGGGTAGCAGGCCAGCGGGACCTGGCTGTGCTGTTGCCAGAACCTCCCGAGGCGGCCTTGACCCTGGCCGTCCTTCAGCTGGTGGGCTGTATCCTGTAGGACAGGTCTTTAGGGAGGGCGCTGGAGGCGATCCGTGGGAACACAGCAGTGCCCTTCTTTCTGGGCAGGAAAGCCCTTGTGGAGAGCCTTGGGCGGAGAGCTCCAGTGACTATCATGGGCCCCCCACTTCCTCGGGCTGGCGGGTCCCCTGAGTCTTCCCTTAGCCCCGGTGTGTGTGTGTGTGTGTGTGTGTGTGTGTATGTGTCTATTTTTTCTCCTAAGGGTCTCCCTTTCTCTCCAGCCCCTTGTTTGGAGCTCCGTGTGGGGCCAGGAGGGTCTTGAGGGGGAGTCTTTCTCTGCCCAGAACCAGCCGCGTGTTGCAAGGCTTTCAATGGGAGACCCAAGCCTTGCCTGGAGCCCACGAGACAGCCTTGCTTGGGTGGCTGTCCAGCCTCCTCCCATCAAGTCTGCCGCGTCGGTCCCTCAGGGGTTGGCCATCCCTCCGTCTATTGGTCCGTCCATCACTGGGCCGTGTTGTGAGTCCAATCTCTGCCTTCAAGGAGCTGGGTTAAGTGGGTGTGGCCTCTTCATCCTTCGCCTGCCAGGAAACACCCCTGGGTCCTCCTCTCCGGTCCCAGTGTTAGTGTCCGTGAAACTGAGACCTCAAGGACTTCACCAGTGCCCAGGTTACTCCAGACCCCCAGAAGGCTCACCACCCAAGGACTGAAGACAGGGCAGGGCACTGCACTCACTTGGCTTAGCTGCCTGGCAGGTCCATTTTACAGATGGAGGAACGCGGGCACCCAGACGTTAAGCATCACAGGGATATTCATGGGTCCCAAAGCATGGCCAATGGCGTGGGAAGATGATTACGATGCCATGTTCAAAGGCAAAAATGGGATATGAAATTGTGTAACCAGCATGATCCATATAGAGAAAGACCATATAGAAAAAATTCAAGGGGAATATGTCGACACATTAATAGTGGTTTCATTTGGTGTTAGACTTTTGGGTGGATTTCTCCCGGACTTTCCTTCATTTTCTAGAGTAAACAAGAGGTTTTAAACATCTCTCCTACTTTGTCCAGTTTTCCAGTTTTCTGAGCACTCTCCTCACTGGGATGGACACACTAATCATTTCCCACCTCTGCTTAAGTAGAGCCAACAAAGCACCAATACTCCCATTTTCAAAGGCAGAGGGAAGTTAAGTGACTTGTCACAGAGACAGGGAGCTGGGACAATAATAGGGGTCCTCTGACTCTCAGTTCCTTGCCATTATGTGATTTTGCAGCTGCTCAGATCCTGATGGACACAGCGTCCAAAGGCACTTGGCTTTCAACATGGATTCGGAGATTGTGTTTCCGAATGGGGGTAAGCTGCGGTGGGTCCAGGCTTGGGAGGCCCAAAGTGTATACAGTTTGGAGTCCCTTTATGAAGAAAAGAACAAAAGAGGGATACAAAATTGGGCGTGAAAGTAATATTTAGAATTACAAAATGTTAAAAGCTGATAAATACTGCAAATAACACAAAATCCAGAAAAATAACGTATGTCATTAATTCCTTGCCTGATACATTTTCGTAATACTTTTTCTGCATCATTTTTAAGCCATGTGCTCTTTGAATGTCTTCTGTATTATTTTCTAGAGAGACGATGATGCATAATTGGTTTGCATTAAGCATGTGACTTCACACCAAGTCATACTCACTATTTATAGAACCACTAGTCTGTGCTCTACAAAGGCAGAAATTTGGATAAATTTTGTTTTGTGCAGTTCCCACCAAAAGAGGAAAAAAAATGGCGAACAGCGCATCACGGACTTTGTTCTCACTGGTGGAGAATTTCTGTTTTGACTAGGTTTTCACGAGAACAGAATTTCCCATTTCGGCATTTTACCCGTGAGATCATTGGAGGGCTTCCCTTCCTGCTCTGCACATTTCCAGTGTTGTTTCCCTTCCGCCACCGCCCACTTCCGGTGCCCAATAATCTTGTGAACCTCAGGATACGACCTCTGTCCTTCACTTCCGCCTTGCAAGCTGAGCGAGTTTGTACAATGGGATGTTATTCCCAAGCCTAAACTTTGTAAGGAAGCAGCTATGAATCACGTAAAGGTGACCCACTGAATCCGAGCTGAAAGTGTCCCCCACTCTACTTCCTCTTAGCTGGATCCCATGTGGCCGTTCGAACGCCACCCAATGCTGGGGCCGCCGTAACAAATTACCGCGAGCTGGGTGTCTTTGGATAACGACACTTATTTTCTCACGGTTTTGGAGGCTCGAAGTCTGAAATCAATGTGTCAGCAGGGCCACACTCCCTCTCTGAACGCTCCAAGGGAGGATCCTTCATTTCTTCTAACCTCCGATGTTCCCTGGCTTGCAGACCCATCCCTGTAATCTCTGCTTCTGACCCAGTTCGCTCCTGTGGCTCTGTGTCTCCTCTCTTCTTATGGGGACACCAGTCATCCTGGATTAAGGGTCCGCCTACTCCAGTGTGACCTCATCTTACCTTAGCTAGTTACATCTGCGAAGACCCTATTTCCAAATAAGGTCATATTCTGAAGTTCTAGGAAGAACATGAAATCCGGGAGGAGAAGGGGGCACCGGGATGCTTAATTTTATGTGTCAACTTCACAAGACTAAGGGATGCCCAGCTCTCTTGTAAAACATTGTTTCTGGGTTTGCCTATGAGGGTGTTTCCGGAAGAGATGAGCACTTGAATCAATACACTAAGAAGATGCTCTCTCCAATGTGGGTGGACAATATCCAATCCACCGAGAGTTTGAATAGAACCAAAAGACGGAGGAAGAGTGAACTCACGTCATGGACCTAATTACTTAGGGGGAAGAGACTGAAGAGCGAGTAAGGCTCTGGTGCGTCAGACAGTGAGCGGAAAAGGAAAGTCGGAGTGAGGGACTGGGGGTGAGGAGTGTGTGGAGCACGGACAAGATGGAGTAGGGGAGGACCTGGCCCAGAGTAGCAGGAAGTAGATAGCAGGCACGTTGGTCCCTCCTTTGAGACATTGAGACATATCAGCTAGTAATGTTTTGGTTTGGGAATACGTTTCTGAAAATGTTGGTCTGAATGCGTTCTTCAGCATCCACACGTGTATACGTTCAGTGAACTGGCAGTGGGGAACCAGGAAAGGCGGCTTCAGGGGGCTCGAGGTTTGGTAAGGGGGTAAGATGAGGAAAGTGCCTTCTGCCCAGCCCTCAGTGCTCCATGGTACAATAGTCCTGAAATGCCGATCTGACCCCACCACTCTGCTTTGTATTCTGAGTGGCTCCCCAGTGCCTCACCGGGAAGCCCTTGCTGACCTCAGGCCCTTGGTGCTGGCTCCATGGGCGCCGCAGACCACACCCTATGTCTGCTTCCTCCCGGCTGCCCACCCTCGGGCAGGGCCTTGCCTCTGGGACACGCCTTTGGTGTTTTCACAGCCTGTTGGCTCCGTCCCTACTGACCACTAGCTCTCTGACCACCCCGCTGGGACTCCTCTTCCCCTGTATGTCCCTGTCCCTTAGGCCCATCTTCACCAGGCACTGCTGTCCCATGTTTGTTGCTGCCCCTTGTCTTGCCCGGGGTGCCCTCTAGGGCGGGGCTCTGTTTTGCTCACCCTGATTCCCTGGGGCCAAGTCCAAAAGAACAAGCAAATGCTTCCCAAATATAGTTGAATTGGATATTTAAGAAACAGGCTGCTTATTTTTAAAGTGCCTTATTAGTCAGTAGTTTTGGAAAGGGAAACAATCCCGCAGAAGCATGTGACCCTTCCACCCAACTCGAGGCAGAAGGCAGCCCTTGGGAGGCCAGGCTGCTGCTCAGGACCACGGAGTCATGGAGCCACGGAGCCACGGGGCCACGGAACACATGGAGCACGCAGAGTCACAGGGATGGGGCCACCAGGCTGCCCAGAGCTCCTGCTAGCCGCTCCCCCCGCCGCCTCTTCCCTGCCCCGTGGCTCCCATTTCCAGGTCTGCTCTGTGCATCTTCCGCACGGGCCTTCCATGGCCTGTCATCTCGGTCATTTCAGAAAGGAGGGGGATGCTTCCTTGAAAGCTCTTGGCGACATTCCCAGCGGGCTGCGGGGAGCAAGTGCAGCAGCATTCCATGTCGCCTGAAACTTTCTAAGGCACAGCTCTTGCCCACATCTGCCCACGGCCCGGAAGCCTAGAATAAATAATTACAACGACATCATCACTGACAACGATCGTGGGAGCCTCCCGTGTGCCAGGCACGGGGATGAGCTTGTCACAGATTGGATCTCTCGTCCTCCTGCCCACCCCGAGTGAGAGCTCTTATCCCCATTTTAGAGTCGGGGACACGGGCATCTGCAGATTAAGCAGCTTGCCCAGAGGAACGTACTGGAGGGCCACGCCCCTGTACCTCTCCGCTCTCCGTCGCAGGGAAATTTGTACCTACAGCCAGCTGCCGCCCCTACGCCTGCTTCCGTGAGCCGGGCTGTCCGGGGGCTGCTTCCGACCAGCAGCTGAGCCGGGGTGGCAGAAGCAGGGAGAAGCAGGGAGAAGCAGGGAGAAGCAGGGAGAAGCAGGGAGAAGCAGGTTTCCTCTGCGGGGCGCCTCTGGCTCCAAATCCCTGACCCTCTGCTGGACTCTATCAGAATGCACCCAAGACTCTCCCTCCCCCACCAGCACCCCCTCCCCTCCCTCTCTCCTTCACCCCACTCAGACCTGCCTCATGGTCTGACAGCTCTCCCAGTCTCCCCTCATCCCGCTCCATTCTTCCTCACCAGCATCGCCCCGAGAAATCTCTAGCTGGTCTTGCATGGTGACCGCTGTTTGGAGGACTGGAATGAAGGCACACAGCTAAAAAAATGCCTGCTGGTTGACCCCGAGCATCAGCACTAGCCTTTCACGCTACCTAGCTGGCGTGCTAGCGTCAAGCCAGGATCTGGCCTCTAGGATCTGAATGCAGGTGGTCCGAGGGACATCTGCACTGTGTCCTTAAAGGGAAGTCCATCACAGGTCCTCTGAAGCAGCTGACACTTTAGGGAGAGCAGAGCAGTAGGACAGAGAGCCTGGACCCCGAAGGCTTTGCGGAGCCCAGCCGAGCAGCGCTTTCTGCTGGGGACTGGCACGTGGGAGGGGAGACTTGCTTCGTTTCATTCACTGCCGCTTTGGGCGCTGGCTGCCGCACTTACACAGTTGCCCAGCCAATTCGGATTCGAATCTGGGCTTAGCTGGCAAAACTCCACACTTTAAAGGGCCTCAAAAGCCACATCATTGTGAAGGTGTCCCAGCGTGGGGGGAGGTCGGGAAGAAGGGGATGGACAAGCAGGGAGCTTCATGGGCAAGGGCGCCAAGGGAAATGGGCTCTCTCTCTCCCTCTGCCCCTCCCTCTGTGTGCGCTCTCTCCCTCAGGGAAAAATAATAAAATTAAAAGTGTATATATATGTAAAGCTTTCATGAGTCATTAAGATTTCTCTCATATGCAGATTTTATTTTATATTTTCATCTGAGGGCTGCATATTAGATGAAAGATCAGGAAACCTAAAGTGTGCAACCAGTAAAGATATGACTTAAAAAGAAAAAACAGTTGGGGGAGAGCTTATAGGGGGGATAAACACCACTCTATGATTCAACCTAATAACTAGCATGCATGGGAGAGTGAGTTTTGGCTCATTTTGTATTTGCCTTTAAAAATAAGTTAAATCTAAAAAATAATAATAATAAAATAAAATCTATTTAATCTGACCTGATGACTGGAAGATGCCCCCCCCATTCCAGGGGAGTGGGTGCAAGCGTGTTATGTGGTTTATCTCCAGGTGGTGAGATTATGGGTGATTTTTGTGGGTTTTTCCCTTATCTTTATTTTTGTACTTTATCTGCATGAATGTACGTAAAATACATAAAATAAGTGAAAGTTTGCGAGTGCTTTCATTGGTGGAGTGGCCCCCCTCTGAAGACCCCCTTCTCTGATCCTCATTGAAGCAATGGAGAGGTCAGGTGACCCCAAGGGCGCCATGGCTGGGCTGCGCCCTCAGGCTCCTCTCTCCCAAAGCCAGTGCTGTTTGCACCCACTGTGTGTTCCTGAGTGGCTGGCGGGAGGGCAGCAAGCATCTGAGAACGGGGCATTCTCTCTGGTTCCCCAGAGAATGGAGCTTCTAGATGCTTCTCCCCCAGGCATGGAGTAAGTGGGAATGAAGGCCTTTGGTACGTCTCTGGCTCTCCATTTAAAAGCAGTTTCATCAGAACCCATTAGACACGATCCCCCTGTGGGAGCTCTGTGTGTCCCGGAGGCCTTCCTGGAGGAAGTAGCCTACCCTCCAACAATTCAGAGCTACCTAGGCCTTGGGAGCTGTAGTTTGGTACATGGGACTCTGAGGGGCCGTAGGTCCTCTGTGGGGCTGAGCTCTGGGTGGGGACCTTTGGCCTGCCCTGCCTGGGGCTATCACCAGTTGGGAGACCACCTGAGGACAAGCCTGTTTGTCTCGTTAAGTCTCAGTTTCTCTGGTTTCAGAATGGGGACAGTGTTTTCTATTCTGTGGAGGCCTTGAATGCCACACTAAGAAACTCCAGTTTACGCCAGTGGAGGTGATTCTGCCGAGCAGAATCCCAAGGGATTCAATTCCACCCACCAGGTTCACCGGGGCCTCAGCAGCAGGGGGCAAAGCAGCGCCTGAAGGATTTCAACCGGAGAGAGCGTGCTCCCAGCTCAGTTCAGTGACCGGGGAAGATGGGGTGAAGCCCACACTTGCATGGTTAGCAGCAGCCTTGCTGAGCCCTGCGGATCTGGGAGAGGGAAAGTTCTCTCTGGGAAAGGTTTTTTCCCAATGTTTCTGCAGAATTGGAGCCACTTTGGAAAGACAAGAGACTTCTCCATGAAACCCTTGGCGGGCTCCCGAGTGTTTTCTCTCCTACATGGTCTCACTGTCAGGAGAATTCCATTTAGTTATTTTAATCAGTGAGATAGGGAAGAGGGGCTTATTGCATTCGGTGTGTAGCAGCTGCAGGCTTGGGGAGGTCGATGACCCACCCGTGGTCACAGCTTGCTCGTGGTAGACCAGAACTCCAGTTCTGCCTTCTAAGCCGGGGCTTTTGCCCAGCCTGCTCATGCCCAAGATGGTATTTTTAAGCAAAGGCTTTAAGCTTTGGGTGAAAAGCCATCTTTTCCACTTACTGGTTGTGTGAGCTGGAACATTTATTATTATTTATTAATAGGGTGGCCAGATAAAATGTAGAATATCTAGTTAAATTTGAGTTTCAGATAAACAGGGTTTTTTTTTGTTTGTTTTTGTTTTTTAAGATTCTATCCATTTATTTGAGAGAGAGAGAAAATGCACACAAGAGAGCACAAGTGGCAGGGGAGGGGCAGAGGGAGAAGCAGACTCCCCACTGGGTGTGGGGACCCAGACAGGGGGCTCGATTCCAGGACCCTAAGATCATGACCTGAGCCCAAGGCAGACGCTTAACCGACTGAGCCCCCCAGGTGGTCTTGGGGTTCTCTATCTTGCTGCCCATTTGAATTACCCAGAGATTCCCCATGTGTGGGCCCCACTCCAGACCAGATAAATAAGAATTTCTGGGGAAGGTCAGGGCACTGAAATTCTTTTAAAGTTCCCCAAGTGACTCTAAAATGCAGCCCGGGCTGATACCCTCCGCTTTAGCCGGAGAGATGGGAAATGTCGGAGCTGCCGTGACATAGTTATTAAAACCAGAGTGGCCCTCACACCTGCATTCAGTGCTCTTTCTAATCCAATACCCTACTACACCCTGTGCCCTCCCCCCCCAGACCCTTTGAAAAGAGCCTTATATCTGGTCCACATCAAAGTAGAGCCAAGCCGGGCAGAGAATGCGTCAGCCCAGATACACCTGGAAAGCAATTCAGGACAAGTAATGAGCAGGTCTAAAATTCGGGTGTCACTATAGCAGATGTCACTGGTTTCCAGGCTTCGAGGGGTTTAGCCCCACTTTCCCCTAATCATGCTGTCCCCTCCCCTCCGGGGCAAGGTCTCTCTAATCTCCTTATTACAACATGCTTGTCGTATCCATGGTGAGTGCCCCTGAACAGGTGAGCTAAAAGAGGTCTCAGGGAGGATAAGTGACTTGTCCAGGGTCACACGCCAATCGTTCTTGCCTAGGTCTGCATACATGCAGAGAACATGCTCCCTCTCCTGTCTTTTGCCAACTCTGTTCAGCTCCTTCCTGGATAAGCTCAAAGCATCAGCCACTTCACTGCTGGTCACCGTGCCGCGCCGTGGCTCAGGGCACGTCCTCTGTGGCCCTCATCCTTCCTTGCCCAGAATCCACTGCCCCGGGTCATTGCAGGCACCCACGGAAGGGCTGGTGAGATCTAAGACAGAATCTGAGATTTGTTTCTGGTCCACAGCTGGCTCTGGCCCCCATAATCCACATCTTTATCTCCGCAAGGAGCTGGGATAGCCCGGAGGACCCTAGAAACCAGTGTTTCCAAAGAGAAACAATTCAATTAGACCCGAAATTCAGGGAAGTTTGTGTTAAATCGAAACCTGTCGTCCGGAGCCTGGGTTTTCCTGTTCATTTGAAATGAGTGTGCAGATTTGTCACAAAGGGTTAAAAAATCTGGACTTGCTCTGGAGCCGAACTCGGCTTCCCTAACTGGAGAGGGAATGACATGACGGTTAAAGCTCGCGACCAATGTTCTTTTCAAAATTGCATGTTTTACAAGAGCTGTGCTTGAAAACATATAATTCTGCTGTTGTGAAACCATCGCATCAAGATGAGGTTTGGAAACATGGAAAAGTTCCCTCCGGGAACCGAGGGGGTTGTTGCATTAGGTTGTGGCAGTATGGAACCCCGTCTGGGTACTGGGGAGAAGGCAACATAGGCATTTGCGGGTTGGTGTCCCAGTGATACAGGCAGGTCAGTAGTTTGGGGGTGGGACATAAGGAAGAAGAAAGGGAATCAGATTTGGAGACTGGGTCATACTCGCTCGGGCTGCTGAGTGGCTTCAAGCCAGTCTAGTAAGTTGGCTGGGCCTCAGTTTCCTTGATTGAGGATGAGAAGGTGGGGCTTGATGACCCCGAATGACTTGGGTTCACTGAGACACTTCCCTTCTCTCTTTGCCCGCGTGGTAGGCGAAGGTATCGAACTAGATGACTCAGGGAAACAGCATAGTCCGAAAATTCCAGAATCTCTGAAATTTTCTGATTGCCGCTGGGCGATTCCCCATCCACAGGAGGCACTCCTGGGCATTCACTTCCCTCAGGACGGTCTTCCCAAGGAAGTCAGAATATTTCCTCAACTCACTGCACTGGGTTTCAAGTCTTTGTTTGAGTCTTTGCAGTACCAGAAAGAAAGGATTTAGGGAAATTTTAATTTCTCTTTTGGGGGTTAGTCAGAGCTTTATTTTTTTTTTTTAAGATTTTGTTTATTATTTGACAGAGAGAGACACAGCGAGAGAGGGGACACAAGCAGGAGGAGTGGGAGAGGGAGAAGCAGACTTCCTGCCAAGCAGAAAGCCCGATGCGGGGCTCGATCCCAATGACCTGAGCCGAAGGCAGATGCTTGACAACTGAGTCACCCAGGCGCCTCACTATTTTTTTAATCAAAGATTTATTTGTTAATTTGAGGGGGGAAGAGCAGAGGAAGAGGGGGAGAGAATCTCAAGCAGACTCCACACTGAGTGCAGAGCCTGATGCGGGGCTCGATCCCATGACCCTGAGATCATGACCAGAGCTGAAATCAAGTAGCTGCTTAACCCACTATGCCACCCAGATGCCCCTAGAACTTTACTATTATTGTCCGTTACAAACCAACTGACCTAGGGGGAGTAAATGAGGGTGGAGAGCAGGGATGGGGTCCCATTCTTCTTCCTCCTTTGCTTTGAAAAGAAATGAAATTTGGGGACTCCATGGAGGGCCCAGAATGTGCCAAAACCTCTCTATGACTCTGGACGCTGGTGAGTTGGGAGTGCAAGACCGGCACCATCATTCCGATGGGCTGGGGAATGGCCAGGGCTGCCGCAGGAATTATCCAGCACACCGTCCTCCCCCTGGGGTCCTAGGAACCTTCCTCCAAGTCCAGGACAAGATGGCAGTCCCCACTGCAGGCTTCCCGGCTACTGGGACCCTACCCAAGAGGTCTGGTCCCTAAGAGTTTCTCACTCTTTGGATTCTTCTGATTCTGGCTCCCGGGATGGTTCAAACTTTTCCCTTGGCTCCCAGGAACCCTTCTGCTTCACGATGCCTCTGTTCTCGAACCCCAGTAACAGGATTTCCCTCGAGGCCCCTGGGACCCCAGGAAACAAAAGCTTTTTTGTTTGGCCCCCAACTCCCGGTTTTGGTTCCAACTCTACACTGGCTGTGGAAGCGGCTTGCTCCTGTCTGAACTTGCCCCTTCCAACAGGCGGCCCTCCAGCGTGCAGCCCGATCCTGGTGCCCTCACAGGACTGGTCTCTGCTACTCCTAACACGTGGCTCCCAGCAGTTCCTTACTCGACCCCCTGCCTTTCAACGCCCCGAGTAGGGCCCTGGGTTCCGAGATCCACTTCTGCTCTGCCTAGACTGGCAAACCTCTTGTTTGAATGGACACGCGGCCTTCTGTTGGGCACTTGGGTCTGGGGGGGTTCTTCCTTATGTAAGTATCCCTAAGGCTCCAGGCTAACGTCTCCCTCCTGCTGCCACCCGGGGTTCTCCGGCCCTGTCTGGGGAGGGGCGCCTGGCCGCCTCCCCGATACACGTTCAGAGGAAGCTCTGGGGATCGCCCCTCGGCTCCTGTACATCTTTTCTTGCCTGCAAGCCTTGGGAGTAAGTCCTCCACTTCAGACCCTCCAACCCCATTGTAACAAGCTTTTCTTTCTAAAGGTGAACAGAATCCGGATGTTTAGAATACAGGCAAATGCTCAATACCATTGCTGGATAAAATGCAGGGCCAAACTGGCAGAAAAATAGAAAAATTATAGCAAATCGAAAAGTCAAGAAAACACAGAGCCAGAGAGAAAGGGGTACTGAGGCTGGGGTGGCCCGGGCCCGCCTCTGCTGGCCGGGAGGGTTGGCTTTAACTGGGCCTGTAGGTGGGGCGCTGGCAACAAAGTCCCGGTCCCACTCAGGGAGGAAGGTGGAAAGAGGCCCGCTCAGGGGTAAAGCCAGGTGACCCCTCCCCCGCCGACCACCACTGCCACGGGGGAGGTTTGGGATTCCTGCCTGTCTAGGCCTGGGTGTGGGGGGAGAAAAACAAGAAGTCTCTGTTAAAAATTTGTAGTTAGAAGCTCCAGAGCTCAGTCGGGTTTGGGGCCAGAATTCTGCCACTTTTAGTCAATTTGGGGCTTTAGGATTTTCAGACCTCTCAGGTAGCACGAATTTAATGCCTGGTAGAAACACAAATCCCATCCAAGGCAGACCGGGCTAATTTCACTTTCCAGACCAGCCACTTAGCAGTCGGTGACTTGCCCCATTTCTTGTGGCTGGGAAGTGGCAGAGCCTGTTTCCTCCCTCCCTCCCTCCCTCCTTTCCTTCCTTCTTTTTTCTTCCTTCCTTCCTTCCTTTTAAAAAGATTTTTATTTACTTATTTGAGAGAGAGAGGAGGAGGAGGAGGAGGAGAAGGAGAGGGACAAGCAGACTCTCCATTGAACATAGAACCCAGCATGGGGCTCGACCCCAGGACCTGAGATCATGACCTGAGCCCAAATCAAGAGTCGGACGATTAGCCGACTGAGCCACCCGGGGGCCCCAGCAGAGTCCGTTCCCCATGAGGATCCCATGAGGTCTCCTGCACATGGCCGGTGAGTGTGAAACTGTCTAGGCACTCTGGGAAGGGAGAAAGGGACATGACCATGGGTCTCCCGATGGGGGTGAGTGACAATACCACTCTTTTCATCCCAAGTCTGGTATCTGTACAGACACAGGTAGGACGCTTCGTGCTCACGGGATAGCTGTGGGAATCAAAAGGGACTGAAGACTTGGCCCTGAGGTCGGTCTAGGAAGTTGAGGGGAAGGAATCACTTGGAGCAGCGTCATTCCTGGAGAGATCCCTGCTCCCCGTGAAGCCCCGGTCTGCGGGTGGGGAGTAGGCGTCAGGCCACTTGCCACTCGAGGGGCTCATTGATAATTTATGCCGTTTCTATACACACACAGCACACGTGCACACACTCCTTCAGTGTGATCGGTAGAGGACTTGGCTACTGCTGGGTGAGTTCCTGCTCCACGCTCAGGCTGCTGTATCTGGCTGCTTTCAGCTACAGCAGAAAGGGCTCAAAATAGCCTAATAACAGCTCCCACTTAAAGGGCACTACCGTGTGCCAGAGACTGAAGTACTTCCCACGCATCAACCCCTTTAATCCCAGCAACAATCTCATAAAGTAGGTGTAGGCGTTATCTCCATCCCCATTTTACAGATGAGGAGACTAAGAAGAGAGGTGTCGTGGTAGAGCATAAGTGGTGGAGGCTGGATTTGCCAGTCTCGCTCCAGACCCTTTGCTCTTGACTGCACTATACGATGCATTTAACCAGAGATTAGGATTCTCTCATTTAACAAGATGTCCCAAGGCGGGGACAGGCCAAGGACAATTACTTCATCACCAAGGATTGGGGTTCTTTTCACCTTTACGCTCTGCCCATCCTTAGCCTATTGGCTTTTGTGTTCAGCATTATCCCTCTATGTTACAACATGGCTGCAGCAGCTCCAAGTATCACATTGTCATCCAGCAACCCTGAAAGACCAGTAAAAAAGTCCCTTCCTTATGGTTCTTACTAAGATGAGGGAAGCCCCAAACTTCCCCAGAGACTTCCCCTTATGTCCCCTTAGTCAAAATGAAGCGACACACTTGTTCATAAACTGAGAAGAATGGGGTCATAATAACTGGCTTAGACCAGTCAAGACCTACCCCTGGGGGCCTGGGAAGGGACGCTGCTTCTCCTGAAGCCCAGGGCTGCCTGAGGACCTGAATAAAACCTGCTTCTAGCTTGTTGGCAGGGAAGGGCAGCCAGAAAGTGTGCGGGCCTGCCACCCTGCATGATTTCTCGTTCTCCCTATGACCTTCCAGGAGAGAGGCTATATCATTCCTTATATAAGAAAACTAAGACAGAGGACGAGTTGCTTGGCCAAGGTCAGCCACTAGCGATGGACGGGGCTGCATCCCCAGCCTCAGGCAGCCTGGCAAGTCTGGAAGTTAAGGCCTCCCTTTGCCGGTCTCAGGCTGACTGTGTTGGGAAGATTCACGGTCCTGTCGGATGGCTCTCACGGTCCCCTTCCGGCGACTATGTCTCCCGACAATGGTTTACTGGCCAGGGAGATGCTCGCACGGTGGTTCTTCTCCCTGTAAGGCAAGGGGAGGCCCCCAGCGGCGCGACGGGAGCAAGAGGGCTCTCTGGCCTCCCTTTCCAGGGGACTGTGGTCAGGAAGTCAGCGCCTCACGCAGGGTTTTCTCTTATTTCTGTTGATCAGAGGTGATTCTGTGCTGGGGTCCTGGGTCCCAATCCAGAATGCCCCTGTGGAGAGGTGGGTCCCACCGACCTGGGCTCCTCCTGCCTCTGTTTCTACTTCCCTTAGGAATGCCGGCCCCTTGGATTTTCTGAGCCCCCAGAAGGAATCAGCCCCCCTCCCAGACCTGGATGCCCCCTCCTCCTGAGAACGGTGGCCGCTCTCCCAGCAGGACCAGGGAAGGCATGACTTGGTGCCTCAGGTCTCTGGCTTCCTACCCCGTCTCCCGAGGCGCGGTGTGTTCGGGCGGCTGAGGCGGCCAGGAGCTCCCCCCGCCGACTTCTGAGCCGACCGGTGGGGTCAGGTGCCATAGAGAAGGTCCTGGGACCCCCGGCCTCGGCACAAACAGAGCAGTGGGTCAAGAACAACCTGCTTTTTCCCTGCAAACAGATAAGGACACAGACCTTGACTTTCCTCTTCCCTCTACTCGTGTGGTTTTCACGCTCGCACATCCCCGTGTTTATTCCTTCGTCCGTTTGTTGAAGCGCCCGGAGCCCCGGCTGTGGGGTGGGCACAGGAGCCCAGTACCAATGCCCATGTGTTCACGGCCCTCCAGACACCCCAAATCAATGCATGTTTAAGGTTCTAACCCCCTCCCCCGGGGCAGCTATCTGTGCTCAAGCTGGAGTCTCTGCAAAACAAATACACGAATGGGGGCAAGTTAGTGGGGGTCTCTCTGGCACCGTGCCAAAGAGATATGAGGGCATTATTTTTAAGAAGGGGCTCTGCCTTTCCAGCATTTCTTACGTCTTTCCAGGGCTGGTCAGATCACCTGTGGGCCTCGTGCACCTGCTTCTGAGCTCTCAGGAGAGGTCAGCGGGCCCAGCCCTGACAGGGGCCTCTGGAAAGTCCCGTGAGCCTCGGAAGAGGCCGCACGGCTGCCTGCCCCAGTAAATCGGAGTGTCAGGGCCACAGCCAGGGTTGGCCAGTCCCACGGGCCGTGGGCTTCTTTCCAGCCAGGCAGGCTGTATGGGGTATCCACAGGGGCCTGCGAGAGTTGGGGGCTCCCTGGGAACCTGAAACTTTCTACGGGATTAGTGCTCCGTGGAGAGACCCTTCAGCACCAGGAGAGGAACTGAAGCGGGTCTGGACCCGCCTCAATCCCCACAGGATGTGGACGCGGAGATATTTGACTTCTGGTCCCATGGTGCCCGGTCGGGGGGGGGGGGGGTTTGCCCCCAGGCCCTCAGCCCCACGGAGGGGCCAGCCTGTTTGCAAGCATTGCCCTACCCTTAGGATTCTTTTAAACACATCTGTAGATGTTGTGGTGTTTAATAAAATATTTCCTTTTAAAGGCATCACTAAATTTATAATGACTTTCCATCCTTGCCCATGTTCTCGGTTGAGGGATGCTAAAAGCAAAGCTACCAGCCTGCGGGGCTTTGCCATAAAGCAGTGTTCTAAAACGTGGTATAAGATACCCCCAAAATGTCGGGAGCCGGTCTTATGGGGGGGGGACGCCCCCCTCCCCCCAAGGCAGCCTCTGGGCAGTCAGCTCTGGCTAACGTTGGAAAGTCTGAAGTCACGTCACATCTGACTCTGACTCCTGTCACTCATACCCGAGGGTCCCACCCTCCCTCCTCGGTCCCACTCTTCTCCCTGCTGTGATCTTTACCGTTACTCCCTTAGCCCCACCGGGGACCAAGGAGAAGAAAGGCTTCAAGATGGAGCTAATCGATATCCTCATGAATCCAGAAACACCTCCCCCTCCTGACTGCTCACTGTCTCTCTGTCCCCCCTGCCCCGGGGAAGTAGCAGGTGCAGTAGAAAGACAGTAGGACTTAGAATCACAGGAAAAGGGAGGGGGTACATTTCCTCTTCTGCTGTCACTAGCTGTGGCAGTTGGGGCAAATTCCTTTACGTCTCACACTGTTTCATCCAAAAATAAGATGTGTAATTCTAGCTCACTGGGCTTTTAGCAGGATCAAGTGCATGGTATTTAGTAAGTGCTTCGTAAATGTTAGATCACCCTGGATTGTGTTAAAAGTTTATAATATTTACCTTTGGGAGGACTTACACTGAGAAGTGCACGCAGCGGACATGAAATTCATATATTCCTCATCCTGAGCACCTGAAGGAGAAGAAAATGATCACAGTCACCGCTCCTGGAGCAAATGGTATTCATCCGGAGGCCTTGGGACCCTTTAGGAACAGCCGTCCTCAAAGATTTACAGAAGTCCTTACACATGTCTGCGTATGCGAGGTGCAGTGGGGTGCAGACATGGAGGGTGCCTGGGCTCTCTGGGGTGCTCTGGGTCTCTGGGGGTGAGCAGTGAGAAATCGGAAGGTTGGGGTATTATCTATTGATCTACACCAAGTACCCCCAAACCTAGGAGCTTAAAACAACAAACATTTTTTCTCTCCCACAGTCTGAGGGCCGGGGGTCTGAGAGGGGCTAGCTGGGCGCGAGAGCAGGATTTCTCATGAGGTCACAGGCCAGCTGTTGGCCATGTGTGCATCATCGAGAGCTCAAAAGGGCTGGAGGGGTCATGTCCAAGAGCTCACCCACATGGCGATTGGCTGGAGTCTCTCGCTGCTCACTCGCTGCTGGCTGAGGGGCTCCAGGTTACTCTCTGGGCACCTGCAGACTCCACTTGGGTTCCTCCAGGGCAGCAGGCTCCCTCAGAGGGAGTCATCTGAGAGACAGAGATGGACATGGGTAGACAGAGAGACCGAGGGAGACAGACAGCACTGCCAAAATGGAAGCTACAATGTCTTTTACAATGTCATAACCTAACCGTGGAAGTGATAGAGCATCCCTTCTGCTGGACTCACTAAATCTAGTCCACTCTCAAGGAGAGGAGAGTTACATTAGGAGGCAAAATCACTGGGTGCCATCTTGGAGTCTGGCTCCTATGGCTCCTGAGCACGAAGGAGGACTTCGTCTGCCGCCATTTTGACCTCAAACGTTCTGGTTGGGTTCTTCTTTCCAGCTTGGCTCTTGGCTCAGGCAGAAGACCCTGAGGGCAAAGCATCCCCTGATGGGAACCAAAACTACCCTCTAACCAAAACTACCCCCTCAAGCAACAAGGACGGCCTTGAGCCAGCAAGATGGACTCAAAGACAAGGAAGGATTTAACCTTCACTGCCTACCTGCATGTACCCACCATCCTTCATCCCACATTTTCCTTATAAAAACCAGGAAGTGTATTCCGCATTTTGGAGACAGTCTTTGAGATGTTAGGCTGCTGCCTTCCTGGGGTTGGCCTCACTAAAATAAACTCTTCTTTTGTTGCATCACCACTCGTTTCTCTGCCTTTGAGTGTTGTCAGCAGTGAGTAGCCAGACCTGGTCTGTTTAGGGGTGCAAGGCATTCTTGTACCCCTTGCACCCCTGAACACTGACTACAAGCATAGAATCCCAGCAGAGGGGCTGGGCATTCTCTTTTTAAAAAAGATTTTATTTAAATTCGAGTTAGTTAATATGTAGCATATTATCAATTTCAGAGGTAGAATTTAGTGATTCATCAGTTGCATACAATACCCACTGCTCATTCCATCAAATCCCCTCCTTAATCCCCATCCCCCAGTTACCCCATCCCCCCCCACCTCCCCTCCAGCAACCCTCAGTTTATTCCCTATAGTTAAGAGTCTCTTATGGTTTGTCTCCTTCTCTGATTTTATCTTATTTCATTTTCCTTCCCTTCTCCTATGTTACCTATTTTGTTTCTTAAATTCTACATACATGTGAAATCATATGGTATTTATCTTTCTCTGACTTATTTCGCTTAGCATAAGATCCTCTAGTCCTATCCATGTCATTGCAAATGGCCTGGTTTCATTCTTTTTGATGGCTGAGTGATATTCCATTGTATATATTATATCACATCTTTATCCATGCATCTGCTGATGGACATCTAGGTTCTTTCCATAGTTTGGCTATTGTGGACACTGCTGCTATGGACATTGGGGTGCAGGTGTCTTTGAATCACTATGTTTGTATCCTTTGGATAAATACCCAGTAGTGCAATTACTGGGTCGTAGGGTAGTTCTATTTTTAACTTTTTGAGGAAGCTCCACACTATTTTCCAGAGTGGCCGCACCAGTTTGCATTCCCACCAACAGTGCGAGAGGGTTCCCCTTTCTCCACATCCTCACCAACATCTGTCATTTCCTGGGTTGTTAATTTCAGCCACGCTCACCGGTGCGAGGTGGTATCTCACTGTGGTTTTGATTTACATTTCCCTGATGAGTGATGTTGAGCATTTTTTTCTGTGTCTGTTGGGGCTGGGCATTCTCAAGTGACATTTCTCTCAATCTGCGGCAGCCTGGCGACTGGTCCTCCACTCTGGGCGCTCGTCTGCCCGGTAGCTGCCCATCCTTTGCCTTGGGCAGTGCCAAATAAATCCAGGCAGCCGTCCCTTGGTGCCTTTGTGGACTCCTGGTCTGGGAGGTGCGGCCGGTTACCCACCCTCGTGCCTACCTCCCCTGGGATTCCAGAAGGCACAGTATTCCTTGTGGGACCCACGGGGCAAACCTCCTGTCACGGCCTCAGGACCAGACTAAAGAATTTGAGGGCCCAGCAAATGAAATACAGGGCCCCTTGTTTAAAAGTTGTTAAGAATTTCAAGGTAGCAACAGCAGAAATTAACCCAAGGGCAAGACTCTTAGAAGCATGGGGCCCAGTGTGACTGTCCACAGCGGGCATGACACATGGGGCAGGCCTGTCACGGGAACAGTGCGGTAGAGTAGATTTGTGTCTCTGGTCCATGGTCCGAGTGCTTGCCTTGTGACGTCCTGTGACATCTGCTGCCCCCGGCCATTGTGAAGATGCTGCCGGTGGATCAAAGTGACTGCAAGGACACCTCCCCCTCTTCTCTTGTACACTCACTGCTGCGTGTGCCACACGGCAAGGCTCCCTCACGTCCTAGGGCCTCAGACTTTAATGAAACCGCTTGTTAATTTTTTTTTTTTAAGATCCGTTTATCTATTTTGGAGAGAGAGGGAGAGAGAGCACGAGCAGAGGGAGGGGCAGAGGGACAGAATCCCAAGCGGACGCCACACTGAGATCAGAGCCAGGAGTGGGGCTTGATCTCACGACTTTGAGGTCATGACCAGAGCCAAAACCAAGAGTCAGATGCTGGACTGACTGAGCCACTCCGGCGCCCCAGCACTTGTTAAATCTTTTTTTTTTTTTTTTAAGATTTTATTTATTTATTTGACAGAGAGAGCACAAGTAGGCAGTGAGGCAGGCAGAGAGAGAGGGAGAAGCAGGCTCCCCGCCGAGCAGAGAGCCCGATGCGGGGCTCGATCCCAGGACCCTGAGATCATGACCTGACCCGAAGGCAGAGGCTTTAACTCACTGAGCCACCCAGGCGCCCCTATTAACTCTTATTTAGTTTTAAATATGGCCTCTTGGGACGCCTGGGTGGCTCAGTCTGTTAAGCGGCTGCCTTTGGCTCAGGTCATGATCCTGGGGTCCTGGGATCAAGCCCCGCATCAGGCTCCTTGCTCAGCGGAGAGCCTGCTTCTCCCTCTCCCTCTGCTTGCTGCTCTGCCTACTTGGAATCTTTATCCTCTCTGTCAAATAAGTAAGTAAGTAAATAAATAAATAAAATCTTTAGAGAATATATATGGCCTCTCATTCTACGACTCAGAGAAAGATCCCTATTTCAGACAGAATACCAGCATCAGGCTTAAGGACAACCTGATTCCCTATTAATTTCAGTTCTTTCTTCCTGTAAATGAGTCTTTTCCAATAGACTCCTTGGATTTGTGTGTGTGTGTGTGTAAATAAGCCTCAGGGGCCCTTCTGGAGTCCTTTAGACAGCGATAAGTTAGGGTAAAGGCAGCTTATGTAGAATATCAAAGTCCTCCTCCCCAACTAAGGTTTTCCAGAAAAATTAGGGGTGACGGGGAACCCGGACACCCGAGCTGTAGTCCTCATTCTGCTGCCAAGTGTCTGGCCTTCGCGTTCACCCCACAAACATTTGCGAAGCGTCTCCTGGTGCCGAGTGCCGTGTTCGGTGCTGGGGGCTCAGCGGGGACGCGGAGAGCCACGGCCCTTGCCCACAGCAGCAGCTCTCCCCTCTGCGAAGGGAGAGAGGAACGTGATCAGCGGCCCAGGCCTTGCATGAGAAGCAACGACTGTGTCTTCCCTCATCTCAAACCAAAACAGGGCCTTCTTTTCCGTGATACGTGTAGGCGACCAACCAAAGAACTTGAGTGCGTGACCGGCGGCCGCATCACTGGGGCAGATTGCAGATATGATCACATCACATGACAGTCGTCACATCTCAAAATCTGCCGTAGTTTGTTGTTCCATAATTGCGAGCACCAAGGTCAGAGCCATGGCCGGCCTGGGTACATCTGACTCGGTCGTAGAGACACCCCTACGCTCCCACCCGGACTTTTTTACATCCGGCCATCTTCTCTCAGTCTCGTTGCTTTCCTCTGGGAGCCTATGTATTGTATTTTATTCCTTCGAGAATACCATTGGCCATCACCCCCTGAGGGGTTCGTGGCATGGGAAAGCCAAGAGGGCGGGACCAGAGAGGGGAGCCCCCCCATTGGCACCGGGTTACTCCTCCACGGCCAATGGGGACAGGATTGGGCTTGACTCTCAGCCCTGTTCATCTGGGAAATGGATTTGTTGTTTGCTTTTCTTTTACAGCGGGCAGGTGACAGCCTCAGGGGCTCAACGTGCCGGAGGTGGGTACCCCCACCTACCAAGAGGACGCTTCTGTACTAGGGGGAAGGACATTTGCTGAGCATGTACGTGCATCTCCCCATTTAGTCCTGGCAAGTCTGGGACGCGGCTTCTATCCCCATTTAACATTTGAGGAAGCTGAGGCTTGGGGCCGTGAAGGGACTGACGCCAAGTAATGCTGTTTGCAAGTGACAGAGCTAGGACTTGACCCCGAAGCAATACTGTCCTCACTGACTTTGTGCCAAGTGACCCTGGGTGTTGTCACCACTAGGGTGACCTTGGGTGGGATTCATGGCTGTTTGGGCGTCAGACGAGGCAGTGTATAGCAAGGGTGACCCGTTACGGTCATGGACAGAAGGAGCCTCAGAAATTCAAAGCAAATGACCGCTTTCCTCTAGAACGGTCTAGGAAGTCTCGAGACGGGCGGAGACAGATTCATACTCAGGGAGTTAGAAAGGAAGCTGGGGGGCTGGGCATCAGGGCTGGGGGCAGTGAGGCGGCCAGGCTGGACTGGTCAGGGGCGTGAAAGGGGCCTGTAAGAGAAGGCTGGTGGCCTGGAACGGAAGGGTGAGTGCCCCCTGGCCAGGCTGCACAGTTTATGCTCATCCCAGTAGGTTACTGGGGAGCCACGAAAGGTTCTAGAGGAGGGGAAGCACTATAATAAGAGTTTCACTTTAAGAAATGGATTGGGAAGTGGCAGAGGATTTACGTGGCAGCAGGCCGGGGGACAGGAAAGCTGGCTAGGCAGTGACTTGCTCGGCTCAGATGAGGAATGCCGGGGGCCTGCCTCACGCATGGGGAAGTGTCACACCCGTTTATGGCAGACAATAAACTAGCAGCGGGCACATTTTCTTCCTCCTTTCCAAGTGGCCAACGGCACTGAAGGTTCTAGAAAAGAAAGGGCAACGGCAGGTAAAGGTGCAGCTTCCAGGCTCTGGAGCCCAACTACATGGGCTCAAATCCCAGGTTTGCCGGTCACTTATCCCCCAGGAGACCTTGGGCAGCTTACCCACCCTGGCCTCTGCTTGCTCATCTGTAAAGTGGGGAGAGTACTGCGGCCCCCCAGCAAGGAGACATTGAGGTTGAGTGAGTGAAACGATGCGGCTAATGCCGCTCCTGCCTGTACGTATGTAGTCGGTGCTTAATAACTAGGTGTTGAATGGATGAGTGTTTTAGAAGGAAGAATTCCAAGAAAGAAAATCAGAGGTGCTTTGTTTTGTACACGAAATGGAAAGATCTAGATAAGAAAGACGACGATGGTTTTATTCTGGCTACTTCCTGATACAGTCCATACAGTGAGAGGAGGGGAGGCAGGAAGAAGAGGGAGGGGGGAGGTTCCCCCACCGCCCCAGCCGCCTCCCTACCCCTCGGGGTTCTGCCCCCATCATGCCCCCACCTTCAAAGAGCTGAGCGGGGCAGCGGGAGGGCTGTGTGGTTGAGGGTTTGGGTTCCCGACTTTGCGGCTGGGCGTGGCCTCAGTGCCCTGCTCTGGGGTGCGGTGGGGACAGGGGTGTCACTCTGCTTTTGGTCAAAGCAGTCACAGAATCCCTAGAGCAGGTCAGCTGTTTCAACATCTGGACACTTGCCTGAACGTTTCTGTGACTTATGGTTGTCAAGTAGCGGCCTGCTTCCCAGCCCCCACCCCTTCTAACAGGAGTAGAGGAGGGAGGGGACCCAGAACCCTCGGGGCTCAACTCCGCCCATTTATTCCAGCTTTGGCAGCCTGAAGTTGGGGCCCCCGGCATGGCATTGGAGCCCCCCCCACTATTTGAGGCTCACCCCAGCCACAGTTCCACGACCGCTGCCCTCAGCCCCCTTGTTGGCTCAGGACACTGCCTCTGCTGGGAATGACTTTTCCAGAACCGCACTGGGGTAGGGGTGGGACACAAGGAAGGGGGCCAAGTGGGAGACAAAATCTGTAGATAACTTCTTCTTGTAGGCTCAAGATAGGCTCTAAATATACTATTGCTCTTTGAATTTATTCATCAAGCCAGATTTTCAGGGAGGCTTTGTTAGGCCTGTTTTCCAGATGAACTGACTCATAGCATAGGTAACTGGCCAGGATCACACGGGGGAACAGGGTTCAAACCCAGAACTCGGGCCCCGCTGATTCCAAACCTCTTGGAAACATTCTTCCCTCCTCAACCTAGTGAGATGCGAACTAAAACGGAGAAAGACGTGGGGACACATCACTCAGGCAAGGGGATGGGAGGGGAATCTGAGAACCCCTCGCAGGGCTGGCCCTGGAACCTCGATTGCCAAGGGAGCAAAACTGACCATTGTTCGTTGATGGAGCTTTTCGCTGAAAAGGCGACTTAGGTAAGCTGAAGGCAAAAGCTCCAGGAGCCCGTGGTCTTCAGCATTTACTGAGCTCCAGCTGTGTTCTAGGCCCTGCGGGAACACACTCCAGGGTTCTCCTGCCAGGTGTAGACCTGTTCACGGCTGGCCTTGGCCTTGGACCTGGGTGGGGTGGTGAGTCGAGGACGGTAGGGAGGAAGAGGAGGTGGGTTCATGAAAGACGGTTGTTGGGACAGTCCCGTTGGTGGGCCTGGAAACTCCTTACATTAGATTTTGGCACCCATGACTTTTGGGGGGATAGCTTATCCCAGAGAAGGCAACTGTGCTCTGAAAAGACTAGTCTCATTGTGTGTGTGTGTGTGTGTGTGTGTGTGCACACGCACATGCGCTGTGGGGGCAGGTATCCAAGGGACTACTGGAGGCTGTCTCTCCTTTTGTCAACCCCCAATGGCCTCCCCCCGACTCAGAGGAGCTTTGTCCACCAGCTGAATTTGAGGTGTGTCTGAGGGGTACAAAGCCAGGCCTGGAGCGCCACCCCCAGGAGACCTGGCCCACCACCCCCCCAGACCTGGACCAGCCCCACCCCCAGCCCCCAGGAGACCCGGACCCCCCTGAGGGTTCAACAGGCCTGTTTGCCCACAGCCTCAGGAGAGTCTCCACAGCCTGAGGCAGCCAGCAGTGGAACTCCAGAAACCTGCCTCAGGGGTGGGGAGGGTGATCCTGAGGAGACTGGGGGCACAGAGATGAGGGAAAACCCCAGGCGGAGACAGCTCTCCCAGGGAGCGGCCAGAGGTGGGTCTGACATCATGACGGAGGCGGCCGCCAGGTGCTGTGCTAAGTGCTGACGTAGGTGTTGCCTTTGAAGACTGGGGCCTGTGGGATGGAGCTGAGAGGAAAGCCCCGGCTGACTTTTCTCCACCTCAGACACATCCCTTTCCAGAAGCTCGTGTGCTTTCAGTCCAAGTGAGGCCCAGCAGCCGCTCAGAGTTAATGGGGTCACCGAGCATTTGCCAGCTCCGGGAACAAGAACTTGGAGCTAGAGGGACAACTCTGGTTCTACTCCTCCCCAGCTGGGTGACCTCAGGCAAGTTCCTCGAGGGCTCTGATCCAAGTTCCTCTTTGCGAAACGGGGCTAATGCACCGACCTCACAGGGAAGCTGTGGGAACTCAGACCAGACAATAGAAGTGAAGCAAGACTTCTGAGTCACCAGGGAAATGCAAATTATGTGCGATGAGATAACCTCTGCACACTCACCAGGCTGGCTAACATTTAAGACCACAGCAAGTACGAACGAGGCTGTGGAGCAACTGGGAACCTCACACATCGCTGGTGGGAATGGAAAACGGTGCTGCCATTTTGGAAAACTGGCTGCTTCTTAAGTTGAATAGTGAACAGCACCTAAACATCGCCAGATAGAGGGAGAGGGCAAAGCTGCAGGAGCCCATTTCTAGAAGATTCTAGAAAATGCAAACTCGTGTATAGTGACAGAAAGATGGAGGGGTCTGCAGGGGCACGAGGGCCGAGAGTCACAAGGACATTTTGGTGGTGTGACAAGATTTGTGTCCCCTTAGCGCCCACGGTCCTTGGTCATGCCGCTTCCAAGAATGAAGAGGGGGACCAGGCGAAGAGCGGTGGGCAGCAAAGTGACGTTTATTGAGCGAGAGTAAAAGCTCCCGGAGTTTCTATGTTCAGGGGTTCTTACGAGCTCTTTTGTGGAATGATCTTAAGCAATTGGGTGTGCTGAGCCGTGCCAATCGGGGCTTTGGTCACGTAGCTTCGAGCTGTTAGGTTAATGTCTCTGGGCCGATAGCCTTTTTTTTTTTTTTTGCTGACATTTGGGGGCTTATGTCTTTTTTAAAATTTGTATTTATTTTTATTTTCTAGAGATTTTACTTATTTATTTGAGAGAGAAAGAGAGAGAGCATGAGCGGGGCCGGGGGACAGAGGGAGAAGCCGACTCCCGCCTGAGCAGGGAGCCCGATGCGGGACTTGATCCCAGGACCCTGAGATCATGAGCTGAAGGCAGACGCTTAACCGGCTGAGCCCCCCAGGCCCTGGGGGCTTCGGTCTCAACTGCCCCCTGCCTGTGATACTGACAAGTGCTTTGTGGTTAATTGTCTTACTTTAGGATGTTTTGCCACCATTGTTTCTGCAAAGGCTGCAAAGCAGACTGTCAGTGGGTCCCGCCCACGTTGCAGAAGGGATGTTAGTGCTGTTTGATCTTAGCCGTCCTGATTCTATTTGCTTGTTGGGGACCCTGGTCGTGACTCCCTGACTGTCCAGCTGACGCCTAACGGGGGGGAGGGGGTTTGGCCTCATGGGCGTTCGCATACATCCAACTCCTCAGACTGTCCGCTCTAAATATATGCAATTTATTCAAGGTCCGTTATAGCTCAATCAAGCTGTGAAAAATCTTTTTGCAGAGACAACAAAAAGCAGATATTACAGTGAAAACCAAAATCAAAAAAAGGTGTAGCAATCCGGTACTTAGTTATTTAGTCGATGCTGAGTAGTTGACACAATTCTTGCACCTCTGAACCCGGAGCGGCTTCCTCGCTCTGTCTGTCTGTGCGTTTATCCTTCGGGGGTAAACGCGGTAGAGAGAGGGGCTGAGCTCCACACCCGCGAGCCTTGATCCTGCCGCCAGGAGTGTCACCAAGAGGACATCGTTGCACCATCCCAGAAACGCGTCCCCTGTGCTAGGGACAATGCCAGGAGGGTGCCAAGGAAGGGGGTAGAAAGCAGGGCGCCCACTCCATCTGGCACAGGGGAACGGGGTCAAGTAAGGGTTCACAAAGCAAATGGTTTCGAGGTGACCTTGAAGGATGAACACTGCATGGACCGGGTCGCAGGGGAAAGGGACAAAGAGACAAAGCAAAATCCACGTCCATCCACGTGGATGGACCGACAGCCCCGCCTCACCGACCCTCCTCAAATGTGGTGGCTCTTCTAGGCCCGGATGCAGGGAGCGACAGTGAGGAGAATCCGAGGGTTGGTCTGTGGTGCCCCCCGTCCCCCACCGGCCACTGTGGGGCTCTGTCCCTGGTGGGTGGGTGGGAGGCTGGAGGGGCCCTAACCTCCACTCAGCAGGGCTTGGAGGCCCTGAGAGGATCTCTCAGCTCAGTGGGGGGCTGTTCCTGAGGTCTCAGGGAGCAGAGGAGACGCCTGGAAACAAGTCAGGCCTAGGGCAAGAACCCCTGTGTCGCGTATTTTGCGTTTCCTGTGGCTTTGGTAACAAATACCACAGACACGGTTTCTTAAAACAATGGAAAAAAGTTCTTGGACTGCTTTGGAGGCCAGAAGTCTGAAATTAAGGTGTCGGCAGGGCGGTGCTCCCTCCAGAACCTCCGAGGGGGAGGGCGGGAATCCTTCCGGGGCTCCTCCGGGTCCTGGTGGCTCCTGGGGTTCCTTGGCTCGTGGTGGCCTCACACCGGTCTCTGCTCCGTCTTCACATGGCCTTTTCCCTCCTTGTCTCTGCATCTCACACCTCCTCTCCCTTCTCTGAGCAGGACACCAGTCGCCCTACACCCAGGATGACCTCACCTCAAGATCCTGAGTCACATCTATGAAGACCCGGTCTCCGGGGGCTGGGGTTAGGACTCAGACATATCTTTACGGGGGACCATGTCCCTGACCGCTCCTTGGACTGAGTGTGAATCCAGAGGCAGACTGACCCTCTCCTCTGTCCACACTGTGCCCATGGAAGGGAGTCACTCTGTAGGCCACACTTCAGGAAGGAGGGGGACGTTGTTTTGTAAAGTCATCCCTGCGAGGCAGGCCTCTCTCCTCCCTCTCCTCTTACAGCCCCCAGATGGTTCAAATCCCAGCCTGGCCCCCTCTCAGACCAGTGGCCTCACACAGAGGCCCCGGCCTCTCCGGGTCTTAGCGAAACGGAAGGCACCTATTTCCTGGGTCCGCTGTGGGAGTGAACCAACCAATTCACACCTGCCTGACTCTCCGAAGAGGGCCCCCTCCCTCTTCTTCCAGAACCCTCTGAGGAGCCCTAGCGCCCCCACTTGGGTTGTCCACAGTGATGTTTACTGACAGGAGGCCTTCCTCTGTCTCCTCGGTGTGGGGGGCCTGGTCCCTGTCTCTGAGGCTCAGATTCCGACCCGCCCCTGCCAGGCTCCATCCCCCTGTGGACACTGTCTGTTGCGGGTGGGAGGGGTGTCCCTCCTGTTCTTCCGGCATTCTGCGGGGTACTGGCCCTTAGCGACCATGGCACCTTGGGGGCTTCCTTGCGGCAGCTCTCCCCTTGGGACTCAGACCTGAGTCCACAAAGACGGGGCTGGAGGACATGCCGATGGTTGTTCTGAGCTCAGGCTCCGTCCTGCCTCAGGGCCAGGTTCTGTTTCAGGCCAAGCCACCCTGGCTGGCTAGATTTTCCATCAGGATCCAGGGGGCTCCTCAGTCCTTCACGGAACACAGGTGCCCTTTGAGCCGCCCCTCTAGTCCCTGAAGTGAGCGCTGAGCATAGTAGGTGTACCCTTCTGGCTGAAGCTAGAACCTTCCCCTTGACATACACACAAACAGGGGGCAGAGGGCTTTGCTTGGCACCCGACGCATAGTAGGTGCTCAATAAACGCCAACCCTTCCCCCCCAACGTGTGCACAGGCGTGCGCACATAGACACAAAAAACGTGTTGCCCCATGGGCCCACGACTCTGCAAGGCCTGTGTGGTGAGGCCCCTCTGAGCTGTGGAAACTCTAGGGCCCAGACCCGAGTGCAGTATAATGGCCACAAATACGAATCCCTTTCCTCTGCTAGATGCCAGTTACCTCCGGAGGATAAAGGAAGAGGAAGAAGGAGTGGGCAGAGAGGAAGTTCTGGGGGTGCAGGGTGGAAGAACCTTCCGGAAAGGGGGAAGCCTGGCCAGGCCGGGGGGCCGGGGGCACATTGGAGGTGTCCGGTTGTGCCACGCACTCGGCCCAGAGAAAGACAGCCATGGGGACGAGAGATCAGGACAGGGTCCCGAAGGGAAAGAGCCAGAAGAGATGCTTTTGGCGGGAAGAACCCATCAGAGGCACCATCTGGGCCGAGGGAGCCCCCACGGGAACCCGCAGCCCGCTCAGCCTTGCTGCGCCGCGAGGATGAGGCCTGTGGGTGGGAGGGGGTCCGAGCGAAGGCGTGCTGGAGGGAGGAAGGAAAGACCTGGTTTCCTATTTGGGTTCTGCCACTTCCTAGCGAGGTGGCTTTGGACACAGTATTTAACCTTTCTGGCCTCTGGGGGACTGGGTATTGCTTGTTACTTGTTCTGAATTATCTATCGTGTCCAGCGCGGTGCACGAGCGTGACTAATGGAGTCGCTCCTTCCTCCGTTCATTCAAGCCCTCATCCATCACCCATCCCGCCTGACCAACTCACGGCCATGGCCACCGTCCTCCCAATGCCCCACATTTCCCTGTCCAGCCCCAACAGTGGGACCCCGCCTGGAACCTCCCCACACTCACGCCCGCGCTCTAGTCACATTGCCGCCTGCGCTGCCAGCACGTCCCGGGTCCCTGGCGCTCGTGAGCATCTGGGGGTCCAGCCCTGTTGGAAACGCAGCCCACCCAGCCATCCTCCCCTCCCCAGGCAGAGCGAGTTGGGCCCTTTCTCAGCTCTGGAAGCCCCTTACGCAAGGGGCCTCTAGTTTGACAGCGATCAGGATGGGCCTGCCTCCCCGGTGGCCTGGGGGCTCCCGGAAGCTTTGGTTCTTGGCTTCTCTCTGTGTCCCTCAGCCTCCGGCGCAGCGTGAGGGCGGAGAAAATGTTGAGGCCTGAAGAAAAAAAGAAACTATGCTACACAGTTACGAGTATGGGCTGAACCTCCCCCCAACCCTCAAAAGAAGTCTGTGATAAGCTGAATTGTGCCCCAAAATGTACATATTGAAGCCCTAGTCCCCAGTACTTAGGACCTCCTGTGACTGTGTTTGGAGATGGGGCCTTTGAAGAGCTGATTAGGTTAAAATGAAGCCTGGAGGGCAGCTCCCACTCCAGTCTGACTGCTGTCCTTCTGAGAGGAGGAGACTAGGACACACAAAGTCACACCGGAGAAGAGAGCCACGTGCGAGCTCGGGACAGAGGCCTCCGGGGAAACCAAACCTGCCAACACCTCCATCTGGGATCGCCAGCCCCCCGCCCGATGAGAGGAGCGGTGTGCCATGGTCTGTGGCGTTTGGTTCGGAGCCCAGGCCAGCTGATACCGAGTCCGAACCCCCAGCACCTCACAGTGTGGCCTTATTTGGAGCTGGGGTCCTGACAGCTGTAATTCGTTAACATGAGGTCATCAGGCTGGGCCCTCTTCCAGGCCGACTGGTGTCCTTATAAGAAAGGGGAATTTGGACAGAGACGGGTGCACAGGGAGAACACTGCGTGGGGGTGAAGAGGGCTCCCTCGGGGACTTCCGGCCTCCAGAGATGCGAGACAATGCGCTTCTGTTGTGTGAGGGCCCCCAGTTTGTGCGTTGTTACAGCAGCCCTAGGAGACTGATACAGGATGGGAGATTAAAAAAAAAAGGATTATGTTCTTATAAGTTCACGGAAGCCAGGGGTTTTCTGCCAACGGCAGCACAAAACTCTGGTGTCCACGCCAAATTTTTGGCGATGGGCTCCTGGGGCCCTCCTCTATATCGCTGCTTGTCCTTATCAACCCCTGTCTCCTCTCAGACATGTGACTCGGTGCCATATTCCTTCTCACTGGCCCGAGCTGGCATGCCCGAGAGCCACGCTCTGCCCCCGACGGGCCCAGGAAATCCTGTTGCCCTCTGAGCTCTGTCTGCCCTGGACTGGGCTAGCTCCCTCAATACGCCGTCCCCAGGAAACCTCCCCCGAGCCCACCCAGCCCTCAGCGGGTCCTTCGGAGCCCCGGATGCCAAATTTCTGAAGCTTCCTGGTAGTTCCCAACGTGGACATCCACAGCTGGTTTCTGTTCTTTCCCTTTGGTGTTTCCTGTCCGACTATGCACCTGTCCACACACAGCCCCCAGGAAAGGAGAGAGGGCAGGAGAGGAGGGAGCCCAGGCCTCCGGGCAGCCGTGGCAGAAGAGCCCGGGCAGTCCGCTCCGCCCGTCCTTCCCACCTGGGCCGGAGGACGCCCCCTACAGCTGGCTCTGTGGACTGCCCTCCGTGTCCCGCTGGAGCTCCAGCAGTATGTGGGCGCCGCACACCAGCCCTTCTGGCCCCAGGCTCACCCTCGCCAAGGTATCTGGTTATGAGCCTCTCAGCGTGGGGCTTACGCAGTCTCCGCACTTTGAACCCCCGTTGGCCCTTTCCCGGTGGTGCGTACGGGCATGATTCCACTGTCCTTCAGGCTTCCCCGAAGGGTGGGCCCCCTCCAGGAACCCCTGCATTTGGAGAAAGTGTGGGGGGCCCCAGTCTGTATTCAGCTCTGTGGTTCCTCCACGCTAGTGCCTGCTGCTCCTCCCTGAGCTCTTGGTCACGGTCAAGGTCAAGCCCGCCCGGCCCGCCCGGCCGCCCGGCCTGTGCCATCCTCCCTAATGGCCTCGGGGTTCACAGGCCAAACAGCCAATGCTCTGTCTTCATCGTCCACACCTGCACTCACAGATGTCTTTGCTCTGGGGAGACATTTCAGCGGAGGGGACCTCCTCTGTGCCCCTGCTGCCCATGCAGGGTCTCGGGAACCTCTGAGATGCCACAGGGGCTGTGACCCAGGAAAGGGCTTGGCTCCAAGCATCTGCCGGAACACAGACGAGGAGGAAGAAGGGAAGAAAAGGAAAGGAAGGGAGCAAGAAGGCCTGGGAGATCAGAAAAGGGGAGCAGTGGCACTTGCCTGGACCCTGGTGGGATTCATGAACTCGTTCTTTCAAGGGTGCCGGCACCTCCTCTGGGTGGGGGACCCCTGCAGGCAGAATCACAGCCCTCCCCTAGCACATGTGCAGAAGGTACTGAACCCCTGGGGGTTCCTGTGGCAACGGGGACCCCAACCTCTGCTCAGAGCCCCCTAACTCAGCCTGACCAGCCCGAAAATTCTGAGGAACCAGTCCCTGTTTCGGGCCCTGCTCCGGCTCCATTGGCGAGTCTGGGCACAGAACCCTTCCCAGAGCAGGGACCGTGCCGATGGGTGGTGTCGCCATGAGCCCGGCCCTCTGTGAGGAAATTCAGGAGCTACCACTGTTCCTGGACACGAAAAATCGCAGGCAGGAGTGGAAGCCAACGCTCAGATGAAAAGCAGGAGCAGGTCTGCTCCGTCAGTGTCTCTCCAGCCCTCCACAGCCTCGCACACCCCCTTCCCGGCCCAGTTCCCACTGTTCCCTCGTGTCATTCCTGTAACATGGGTGTGTGCACTGCCTCCTCTATGCGTCTTCCTCAGCTACACACATTTGTCCACATCTCCTTATAACCTCATATATCTCTTGGTGCCGAAATCCTATACAGCCTTCAAGAGTTGTCCTGTATGCGTCTTCCTCCAGGAAGCTCTCCTTGATAGCCTCAGCCAGAAACGCTTTCCACTCCTGTCTTTGCCACAGGAGGCATGTTTTGGTTCAGGCTCTGGGGAAAATGTGGATTAAGAGTGTAAGTCTTAAGTCAGGCTGACACAGACAAGTCCCAGCTCCACTCTGCTCACTTTTGGGGACCGGTTGCTGCAGGATCTCTTACTTCTCCGCCATCTTGCCCCCCCTCCTCCCAGCTCCACTCTGTACCAGTTAGGTGACCTTGAGCAAGTTTCTTCTCTGTCTGGCCTTCAGTTTTCCCATCTGTGAAACAGATTTCAATAAGGCTCAGGTTTCATGAGATAACAGGCGTCAAGCAGCCAGGAAGCAGGGAAGAAAGGCAGCCCTTCCACAAGGCCATTCCCGGAACCGGCCGTGGTCCCTTTCCACTTTCCTCAGGCTGGCATTCAACTGCCATGGCCTGCCCCTGCTGCTCACATTTCCCGTCCACCTGTCCTATGTCCACCCTCATCACTTCCCTCCCTCCAATGTCCCATCTGTGGTCTGTCCCTAATTTATTGTGGCCTGTGTCCTCCCTGAAGCGGCTGGCCTGAGAGCCGGGGGGTCCGTCTGATGTCAGCACGAAGGCATTAAGTGGGATCTGGTCCTGACAGGTGAGAAGGGCGATGGGGGACCCGTGAGAGGGACGCACTGGGCGGGCTGGGCGGGGGGGTGGTGAGCTCCCAGAGTTCTTCCTGTGAGCTTCTCCTGCTCCTAACACCGCCTCTGCCTCATTCTGTCTCCTCCCCTGGGACATAATGAAAAGAACTGTTCCTAAACCCAGTGCATTTGTTTTGTTGAGAGAGAAAATAAAGAAACCATAGCGACCAATTCTCAGCATCCCCTGAATCTGCCACATGAGACGTAGATGGGGGGGCGGCTACCCGAGAGAGCAGCGAAATCGCCCACCTGGACCTCAGGCTGCCCTGCCGGTAGCCCCACCCCGCTCTGTCCTCTTCTGGGGCGCTCCCAGTCCAGTACGTGTGTGGGGGGGGAGGCTGGGTGGCATCAGGCGCCATAGCAAAGCAGACATCTATGCTGTGATCGACAATGGAAGGCAGAAGGAGGTCTGGGAGCACAGAATAGAGACACCTAATCCAGGCTGGGCCTATCAGGGAAGGCTTCCTGGAGGCGGTGACATCTGAGAAAGACAGGTGAAGGAATGGAAATAAGTCCAGGCAGCAGAGTGAGGCTGGAGACATGAGAGCACTGTGTACTCGAGGGACCTGTGCGGTGAGATGGCCCTTACGGAGCACAGTGCCAGTGGGGACAATTGACCTTTAACCCTCAGCCTGGAGTCCTGGGACTCCAGGAACCACTGGGACATTTCCAGCAGGGGATACATTCTCATATTACCTTTGACTTCCTCCAGGTACGAATCACAGCTGTTATTAAGCAATTACTGGCATAGTTTGATAGTCAATATTTCCCTTGGGCAAATATGAATATAATCTCCGTGAGAACAGAGACGAACTCTCTAGACCTACAATTCTCCAGACCTAGAACAGCACTGGGTCATAGTGGATGCTTAGGAAATCGGGAGAGAAAGGGAGGGAGAGAAGGAAAGGCAGTGACGAGCTTTGTGAGCCATTTGAGAAAAATCGTTCTGGCCACAAAGGAGGGAAAGCCAGCTGAGGGTCTGGGGAGGGGGGGCAGTGAGAGTGCCTTTGTCATCACCTAGGCGACAGGTGCAGCGGTCTGAAGGCAGTGGCAGAGGTGGGGAGGAGGGGACGGCGAGCTGAGAAAAGCCGAGCAGGTGAGATCTATGTGAGCGAGTGAGTGAGGAGAAGCAGACAATCCCTCTAAGGGGATCCGAGGCCCAGACCCGACCCTCGGTCCCACTGAGTCGGTCTGGGGTGCAAGAGGGAGGCGTAGTTCTCACAAGGCCCAGGGGAACCCTCAGGAGCAGGTCAGGCTGGAGAACCCCTGTAGGGGAGCGAGGAGCTCCTGACCTCGAGGCTTTGGGAGGAACAACGCAGGGGGGAGAGAAGGTTCGGAAGAGTCAGCTCGGAGAGGGGGACCTAAGATGCTACTGGTCACGCTCGAGGCACGTGAATTAAGAAAGGAAGGTGTCAGCTTGTTCTTGTTTGTTGTTCGAGGAGCCAAGGTGAGGCAAACAGAAAGCACCCGGATGTTTACTCTGATCAGGAGCAGAGAAAAGGCCCTGAATCTCTTGCTTCTCAATGGGAAGGATTCTGTGCCACGGGTGCCCTTTGGAAATCCTGTGTGCGAGGTCATTGTTTTCCGGCTGAGCGCCGGGGGATGGGAAGGCGAGGGGCCCCAGCGGGGGCTCGCAGGAAACCACAGAGCCAGCCACGGGTCAGGTGCCGGGGACAGAAGCGCGGGTTTCCCTGCTCGGCTCTGCTCCAGCTTCGTCTCCGCACCGCGGAATGATGCACGCACTTTACTTCCCAATACATTTCTTAATGGGCTCCGGCAGCCCTGATGCAGCCTTCGGATTCCATTTGTTCCTTGGATAATGAGCTGAGCCTCAGAGCCACTGGAGAAAGACCTGATGCTTATTATACATACCGCCATGGGCTGTCTGCGCCCCCAAACCTCCAGGCAGGTGTGCTAAAGTCGTCCGGCTCAGTAAGGCCGTTTGGGTCCAGGCAAGTGGCCCCCGGTGACTAATAGAAACCTGACTTTATCTTGGCTGGAAAGACCTTTGGTAAGCTGCATTAATTTTGTTTGCACAGTGGAATGGAGCACATCTTCAGTTCCTTTTGGGGAGACGGGTCTGTGAGAGCACTTCCCAGGGGCTCCCAGACATCAGACTCACCAGCTGAAATTCAGCTCAGCGGCCCCCGGGGCCAGCTCCTGCATACGAGGCACATTCTGCCTTATTGTTGAGGCACATTCTGCCTTATTGTTTCATGGCCTCCCGGCTCAGAGACTGTGGCCATGATGGGGCCACCTGAATTGTAATAAAGCCTCAAGTAGTCATTTGGGCTGGAGGCATTCGGTCGGGCACCGGCAGCGGGGACCATTCTGTCTGGCTTCCCCCACCCCAGTGGTCTGGAAATTAAAGCTGTTATTTTCCATCTGGAGTCCTGGGAATTGGGTTATTATGGCCAAAGACGGAAGAATGAGTTTCTACAATTATCACCCAGGAGAACAACGCACCAGAGAGAAACCCTAGATGTTTCCAGAAAGGGAGACGGTGGGTATCTGGGCACCGTGTGAGCTAAACAGGAACCAGCTCTGCCAACCCCTTGGGAATGCCTTGTTGGGCGGAGTGGCCCTGGACGCGTCTCTACCAGGCTTTCAGTGATCTGGGGGCAGGAAGGACCACTTCCTTTAGGATTTTACCGCACCCTTCGGGGGGAAAATGCTCATGGCCGCTGGGGGTCCCCAGGACACCGAATCAGTGAGGATGTCTGGTCACAAACTTCCAGAATAAATTCAGTCTGATTCAAAGACAAGCGTTGAAGACCTCCTGGTGCCGGGTGGGAGTCGGGGCAGGGTGGGGACGGGGACAGAACGCACTGGGTCACGCCATCCCTGACTCCCGCGGTCCCGGACTGAGCACTGGCCACGTCCCAGCTAATCTGCTGGTACAAAGACGGAACACGAGGCGGCTCCTGCCCGCCAGGAGCTCTCGTATTCGGCCAGATAGACAGGGCGACCCGATGGAGCCATAGAGGGAGGGATGCTGTCCCAGCAGTTGTGAGAGAGACGCCCGAAAACAATGTAAAAGACACCCCAAAGACACAGGAATTGCCTTCGAGTGCAGAAACCAGGGAAGGCTGAAGAGAGGAGAGAATCTGGATTCGAACAAGGCATTTGACCAAGTTTCTCTTCTTCATCTGGTCGACCCCAGCAAGCGCTCAGGGGTCCACGGCACTGGCCGCGTTCTGGGAGCTGTTTCCGGAGCTTTACATATATTAATTCACTGAGTCCTTACAACAACCCCTTGAAGTAGTTACTATTATTATCATCCAGACAAGAGGCTGGATAACTTTCCTGGAAGATTACTGCTAAGAAGTGGCTGAACTAGGATTCGGTTCCAGGCAGTCTGACTGGACGTAACATCGCTATGTTAGGTAGATTTCCTTCTGCTTGAACACTCGACTGCAAGAGGTGTTTCTCTATTACTTGGTTTGATCTAGTCAATGCTAATTCACGTTGTAAGAGCAGTATGGCATTGTATAAACGAATGGGGGGAAATGAAGAAAGCGTCCCCCACGGCCCCCGCTCCCGATGGTGGGTGGGGTCATGTTGACAAGTGGGGGGTAGAATCCGGCCTGCCTCCCGCTCACCGCACGGTGCGCCGTGAGTCTGTCCAGAAGCATGTCCTTCCTTAATCCACACAAAAGGATCCTAGGGGCTCTCTGGGGCCATGACATAAGGAAAAGGAAACCCATGGAAAGGACCAGCAAAATGTAGGAGGGAAGATTAGGCTGCAGATAGAACAGAAGTTCTCTGCTTCACCTCACCGGCCCCGGTTGTCTGATTGTCTCCCAGGAAAAAGCAGCAATTATTAACAAAACTAGCTGTACTTTATATTCTTGATGTGTCGTATATATTCATGGTTAACGGGTGCGTAAATTCTACCTACGCCTCCTCCTGGAGTTTGCGTTCAGGCATTCCCTATGAATCCCCCTCCCGCAAGGGGTTGTTACAGAAAGGCCTCTTCACGGGCTGGTTCTTCCTGAGAGCTGGGATCAAGGTCACGGTGTGCAGACCAGCTGAAAGCAAGGGGCAGCCCTCTTCCAGAACCCTCCAGCCGTGCCACCCAAGTAGAGGCAAGGCTACCCTTTTAACTACCTTGCTTTCCTCTTGTTTTCTCCGTACGCGTGTTGACACAATGATTTCATCTCGCATGTCGCTTTTCTCACTTGACATATGCTAAGCATTTTCCATAATGCCACATAATTTCCACACCTGTCACTTGTAAAGCATGACTGTATAATATCCCACTGAGCAGTGCTCTGTAGTATGATTAATAATTATCAGATAGTTTACTTAGCAGAGAAATGCCAGCGATGAGGGACATACTGAACAGGGGTAGCTGGACACGGCCTTCCAGCCCCGTGATTCTAGGGTTGGTGAGAGAGTCGGGGACTTCCCCACATGCTCTAGACCCAGAAGTGACCTGCTAACACATGACTAACAAATCCCTGGGGGGCACCTGGGGCACTCAGTCAGTTAACGGACTGACTGTTGGTTTCAGCTCAGGTCTTGGTCTCAGGGTCCTGAGTTCAAACTCTGCATTGGGCTCCACGCTGGGCATGGAGACTACTTAAGAAAAAAAGAAAGGAAGGAAGGAAAGAAGGAAGGAAGGAAGGAAGGAATAAAAAGAAAGAGAAAGAAATCTCTGGAATAAAATGTTTGTCTTGGGCTCTTCCTTTGCAAACCGTTCTTTCTTTCTTTCTTTCTTTCTTTCTAAGAGAGAGAAAGAGAGAGAGAGAGAGAGAAAGAGAAAGCAGGAATGGGGCAGAGGCAGAGGGAGTCAACAGACTCCCCACTGAGCAGGGAGCCTAATTTGGGGCTTGATCCCAGGACCCTGGGACCCAGCCGAAGGCAGATGCTTAACTGACTGACCCACCCAGGCATCACCTGTCCCTCGATTAGAAAGTCATTCCAGGGATTGGGGAGGTCCTTAGGGGGTGGAGGCTCTCACCCCAACTGAAGCAGCAAAGGAGGCATTTTCTGAAGCGAGGGACTGTGCCCACTTGCACAGGGGCTCTCCTCTCCAGCAGGTGGGAGCAGAGTGCACAGGCCTCTGTGACTGTCCCCATCTTGGTGGAGGCCTGAGGAAGGCAGACATGCATCTCCCGGGTCCTCTCGGGGTGGGTATGTACGCCCCTCTGAAGAAGGACAGCGTGCCATTTTCCATATAATGGAAATGGGCTTGCTTCGTGAACTGGGTTCCCCTGGCTCAAAGTTCATACGGGCAGAGGGGGATAGAATTTTCTAGAAATTAAGTCTCCCCTAAACCCTCAATAGCAGGAGCATCTTCCAGGAGCCCATTAGAAATGTACTCTCAGTCCCTGCTTGAACCTGATAAACCAGAATCTGTATTTTAACAGAATCGCAGGGGGTCCATAGGTACAGGGAGATCTGAGAATCTGTGTTCTACGGCACTTTGTTGTGTGCCTGTGTGTGTGTGTGTGTGGTCTCCTCGCCCTACTGTGGGATCTTGTGGGGGAGCAGGGTCAAAGTTTCATTTGCCTGTGAATGAAGCATACAGTAGGTACTTGGGAAATTTTTAAGGAATAAGCTCATTCATGAAATCCCCTTATGGACAGAATGGATGTTCTTTTCTTTCCTTCCCTCTTCACCTGAGCAACGCAAGACCCCTTCCTTCTTCTCTCCTCTCCCAAACCACAGCACAGGGGCGGCCCCCTCTTGCAGGCACCCCATCCCGGTCCCACGCATATGCTCGCGGGCCGCACAAGCCCTCTCACCCACGCCTCCCGGAGCAGGCGGAGTTGGAGCCCCGGCAGGTGAGCCGAGTGGGGGGCCTGAGAACCTGGGGGGAGGTGAGGCTGAGGAGGGCGAGTGGTGGGCTGGGGGCACGTCAGGAGAGTCGAGCAGCGGCCCAGCAGGGTGGGAGCTCCCAGTCCGGCCCAGAAGCTTCCTCGCAGGGCCTGGGCACAGCCGCAGGGCAGCCTTGGCCTGACCCTGGGCCTTCGGGGCCAACTCCAGTTAGGTCTACTCAGAAATGTCCTCCCTGCCCCTGTCTCCTTCCATCCTGCGGCTGGTCCAGGCTCCCTTGCTGCCTCCTCTCTCCCCACTCCACCCCTCACCCCTGCCTGACTAACAGGCCTGACTCAGCTCTGTCCTGGGATTGCCCTCTGCCTCCCACTCGTTTCCCAACACTACCCAGAGAAAGTCTTTTAAACAAGACTTCGGTCAGGTCACTCCCCGCTTAAAACTCAACAGCAACCCAATATCCTCCGCAAAAAGCTCATGCTCAGCCCAGCATTCTAGACTAACCCTCTCACTAAGCACCATCTCCGGGCTTCCCTGTACGCTAACTTGGATTCACTTTTTAACTCCCACAACCACCTCCTCTAAGCGGCTACCAGAATTATCCCCATTTTATAGGTAAGGAAACTGAGGCACGGTGGGTTGGGACTCCCTTGCCCACTCACAGCCAATTAGAGGCAGATCTAAGTTCAAACCGAGAGTGGAGCCCTCACTCAGGGAATTCAAGGCGCGGCCCCAGACCGGTGAAGCAGCAGGACCCGGGAGATGGTTAGAAATGCAGAAGCTCAGGCCCCACCCCAGACCCACTGGACCAGGATGCGCACTCCCACGGGAGTCCCAGTGACCGCATGCGCGGGAAGTCCGAGCACCGCAGCTCCCCGCCCCTGCTCAGAGCCCAGGCGCCTCCCCCCTCCCCCAGCCCTGACCCAGCACCTGTCAGCCTCAGCACCCCCCACCCCTTCCCACCTCCTGATCCCGCTTCCTGCACTGCCCTGAGTCTGAGCCTTGCCTGCACCCCGCTCCCCAGTGAAGTCCTTGATCTCGCAACTCCATGTGTTATTACGCACCAGCCTGGGGGAGCATGACGACTCTGCCTTTTTTCTTTTCCGTCTGACATTTCCCTCTTTGATTTATGGGTGAGCGGGGGGCGGGGCCCAGCAGAGCTGACTGGTGCCCTTTGCCCCTCTCGCCCGGGCGTCTGCGGAGGGGGAGGCCGGTTTGGCCCTGGCGCGTGCGGGCAGAGCGCCACGGGGAGCAGGTGGGAGAAGGAAGCGAGGGCTCCGGGTCAGGCTGGCGGGGCTGACCCCTGGCTCCCAAGCCACCCGGGCGACTTCACTCCTTCTTGCTCCCATTTCCTCTTTATCCGCTGGAGAAAACAGACAAGCCAGAGGGCTGCTTCATGAAGAGGAGAGGAGATACCCCGTGTCAAGAGAACGGAGTATTTAAGGAATTGTCACTTGATGGAATTCTGGGTAGTCAGAACTAGAAGGTCCATGAGAAATCATTTACAGGGAAACTGAGGCTGGAGACACTGTGTCCGGTGCAAGGTCCCACAGCCAGTTGTCAACAAAGCCAAGAGGGCACGTCCCTTCTCTCCTGACGGGCGACCGTGGCTCTTTCCAAGGCTTCTATTCTTGGCCCTGGAAAATGGAATGGGGAGGTGGCTTAGGAGGAAATGGTGTGGAGTCTAAGGGCTGAAGATGAGCACCTGGTGTTTACGGATTGACTCCAGGCCCTGGGGGAGAGCACAGCAAAGACGGCCGGTGGCGCCCCTGCCGGCCCCCAGGGGCCCTGGACTCCCGAGCAAACCCGCCGCCCAGCCGCTGGGGAAGTGCGGTGAGGGGCGCTGCGGTCCCGAGTCTCTGGCACAGACACCCAGACAGGCAGACGGACCGGGCCCTCCCAGCCTCTGCCAGAGCCGCAGACCCACAGACCGCACCCAAACCCGGAGGGGCGCGGGCACGTTGTCAGATACAAACCCACAGGAAGGACACACACACAACACACAGTGAGGCACTGTCGGTGGGCCCCCGGCTCCACAGACAGGGTTGGATGACAAGACCCGCGCCCACAGGACACACACACACACACACACACACACACACACACTAGCACTCCCCATGGGGGAGGAGTAGGTGCACAAGTGAGCCCTGAGTCTTGGCCTGAGCAGGTGCGTGGGTGTCCCCTCCGCCCAAACAGGCAGCCAGAGAGGAGGGCACAGGCCTCCGGTTAGCACAGCGGTCCTGCGCGGGGGCGGGGAGTGTTGCCATGGAGATAAGAGCCAGAGATGCCCCGTTGGGAGGCAGGCTCTGTGTGGGTGGCAGAACGCTGGCAGATCCCCAGATCGTGGGGAGGGAGGGAGAGCATCAGAGGGGCTGGGCGGGGAGGGAGGTGGCGCCCTGGGGCCGGGTGGGGGGATTGAGGTGCTCTGGGATGCTGGGACCAGCTGCGTGAGTTGGAGGCTGGATAGAGCTTGTTAGCTTGTCTCTGGCTGGCTGCACAAACCCGGACTAGGGGGCCTCTGTCTTCCCATCAGTGCCATGCCAGCCCTGGCCCCATTCCCTCACGGCAATTGTGACGGGTCCAGTGCCAAGGCCAAGCCCAGAGCGAGAGCAGAGCAGGGCCTTGGAAGGGCAAGGTAGTAACCAGCTTTGGGAAAACAGCAATGCAGTGAGGGTCCGGCAGGCTCCCCAGCCTCTCTGTCCCTTTCCCTCCTGCAGAGCAGTGCAATGGAAACCACACGGGATCAGGAGTCAGGTAACAAATCAGCAGACTCTTGCTGCCAACCAATTCTGGGAGTAAGCAGCCTACCCAACGTTGCTGAACCTGAGTCTTCACGCTGTGAGATGGGGCGAAGAACACTGACCTCCCTACCTCCAGAGCTGCAGGGCCCATCAATGGCTCTGAGCAGAGCCTGTGGCTGATCCCCAGTAAATTCAACTTGACAGACATTGAGCACCTACTGTGTGCCGGCACGGCGTGGGGCTCCCAGGAGTCGGCACGGAAGAGTGAGCCAGGACTCTGCTCTCATCAAGCTCACCAGCGAGCCGGTGAGAGACCGGCACGTGAGTAGCAGAGTACCAGGCAGCTTAAATGCACGCCAGTCTCAGCCTATTTAAGCAGCTCCCCGCAAGCACCTACTTAGCGCCACGTGCATACAAAGAGGCAAGTGCAGCTGCAGATGCTCGGGTGCTCCATGGGAAGCAAAACACAGAGAGAAACAATGACAGTCTTCTGAGCCTCCCTCAAATGCATGCTGACCAGTTACACCAAGCCAGGAGGTTGCGAGCCCACGTTATCCTCGTTGCGCAGGTGAGAAAAACTGAGGTCAGGGAGAACCAGTAAATGACTGTCCCAAACTCAAATCCACCGCCGGTGAGGGTGCAGCTGGGATTTAGCTCCCCTCTGGTAGGGCCCTACAGTCCCTGCCCGTCAGCTTCTCCTGTCCTCACTGTCCCAGGGCCCCCCGCCCCTGCCTCCAGGAAGGAGCGTGCCTAGCCATCCGGGCCCTCCTGCCTGCATGAGAGGGGGTCTCCCGGCTGCTTGTCCCTGGCCTGGCCTGGGCTGGGCCCTTGCCCCAATCACCCCCCCCCCCACCTCCACTCACCCCATTCCCTCCCCCTTGATGGCCTCCGCCACGGTGGGAGAGGCTGGAGTCCGGGGATGCAGACAGATTGGCCCCCACTTGGGCGAAGTCACTTCACCTCTTTGCTGGTCTGAGAGTCCAGAGGGTTGACAAGCTCTTCAGTCCATATATGGGGAGTGCGGGCACCATGGGCTGTACCCTTGCCCCGGTCAGGTTCTCTGTCTGTGCTTCCTGACAGCGCCATCTGTCTCCCCTTTCTGTGCAGGGGACGGTGGAGTCCGGCCCGGCAGGGGAGTGGGTAGAGGCTGGGCCTTGTCCCCACACAGATCCTGTCTAGGCCGCTCCTTTACTGTGTGTCCTTGGGAAAGCCACCGGACCTCTCTGAGCTTCTGCCAGCAGATGCCTTTTCTCCCTCTTGTTCCTCCCTGGCTTGAGCCCTTGCCCTTTCCCAGGTGCCCCTCCCTGGCTTCTGTCACATGAGGCTCATGGGTCCCTGGGGGATGAGGGAAAAGGGAGGGGAAGCAAGGCACCAGGGTCTGGCAGGTGGCAGTGTGAAAGCAGCCTGGGCAGGGGGTGGGAGCCCTGCCGCTTCCCCTTTCTGGGCCAACTTTTCCTGGGAGGATGGCGGGCTTGACTCCCCAGTGCTGAGAGCCTGGGGCTGGGGTGCCCCTTGCGGATGCAGGGCGGGGTGAGGAGCGGGCTGGATGCGGCTTTGAACAGGGTGGCGTGGAGGAGCCCAGGGAAGGGCCATGGGGGGACAAGGGCTGGCTGGGGCTCGGGCGCTGGGGAAGGTGGGAGGAGGGGGCAGCGCGCTCGCAGACGTCCACTGGGGTTTCTGTGGAAGGGTGGCTGCGGTGGAAAAACATTCTGTCGCCATGGCGACCCAATGTCTTCTTTACCAAGCTCAGTCCCTTGGAGGGGGAATAATCTCAGAGATGCCAGGAACGGGTAACTTTAGGGGGCTTCCTGGGCACAGGCCCTAGAGCAACCAATAACATCCCCCCACCCGCATCCCTTCACTCACTCACTCGCTCACTCATTCACTCAACAACCACTAATTGGCCTATACCAGGCACCGTGCTAGGTCCTGGGGATGCGGAAATTCATCAAGGAGGTCACAGTCTGCTGAAAAGACAGGTGTGTAAATGATGAGGCTTTGGAGAGTCAAGACTTTCACAAGGAAGTGGGAGAATGCTGATGGAGAGGGGGAAGGCTTCCTGGAGGTGGTGACCTCACTTCAGGCAGAGGGAACAGCAAGTGCACAGGCAGAAAGGAAGGGGGCTCTGACAGCTCCAGGAAGTCGCATGGAGGGGGGCACAGGTGGGTCAGAGGCCCTTATGGCCAGAGGTCAGCTTGGGAGGCCGGCTGGCTGTGTGCACTTGAACTCCAGCTGGGTCACTCAACCTGGGCGACCCCGGGCGAGGCGCTTGGCTCCGTGGTGCCCAATTTCCTCATCTGTAAGATGAAAATCATAGCATTATTCACCATTCGGGATTGTTGGAAAAGTGGGACTGTGTCCACCGCTGTGCAGGGCCTGGCCCATGGTGACAGGATTATCGGTGAGCACTTGCCTCCTCCCTGTCGCCTGCGCTGCCCAGAGAAGATGTGAGCAGGAGGGAGAGTCTGGTCCTGAGGGCCAAGCGCGTGGGATGAAAAGAGGGCGGAGAGAACAGAGACGGAGGGGCCCCAGGAGGCTCCTCCAACATCTGGGAGCCGTGGAAGCCATCCAGCCCAGCCCCTGCCTGGTCCCCACCCACTCTACAGATGAGAACACTGGGGCCCAGACTTGCCAGGGTGCACAGCAAATTAGTGGCAGTGTGCTGGCGGGGTTGATGCTCAGGAAATCAAAGGAGGCTTTATATCTGACCCGAATAAATAATTTATTTCTGGATGTTAATAATTTAAAAGCCTTCATTTCATTGGTGCCTCACCAAAAGTAGAAACTTTCTTCTTTTTTGATTCAAGTTTTCTTATTAAAGTACATGCGGGAACAGGGGCCGAGGGAAGGGCCTTGAAAGACTTCGTGGCAGCAGTGCCCCACAGACAGTCCCTGAGCCCCAAACCTGGGGCTGGAAAAGTGTCAAGTGGCCCTCCCTTCGAGCCTCCGTCCTCCTTGGCTTTGGTCAGTCCCTACCTGTCCCAGGAGAGGCTGCGCGAGAGGACCGAAGCCTCAGAGAGCTGGGCAAGAGGCCCGGGGCCCTGGCGCTGTGGAGAGAGGCGATGGTCAGGCCCTCTGTCCCCTGACCTCCCCCAGCCTCCCTTTCCCTTTGGGCCCACGGGGGTCACCACATTGTCCTCTCAGAGTTTCCAGGATTGTTCCTTGGGTCCTCACCCATAGTGCTCCTGTCTCTGCCCAGACTTGACACACAGTAGGCCCACGGCCTACTGGAATGTTTGTCCCTCAGGGACAGGCCTTCGAGAAAAGGCAGGGGAGCAAAAGGCAGGCACAGGAGGGAAGGAAGTCTGCTTGAGGGAAGGCCCGCCGTCCTCCCCTGGGGCGATCTCGTGGCCCCCGGATCAGCTCCCTAAAACTCCACCAGCCAGGGGCTCTCTTCTCCCCCCACCACAGCCCCCAGCTGTTCCTTTGCCGTCTCCCAAAGCCACAGACTGGGAAGGACCAGGGTCTTCTCCAGGGGAAGCCAGCCAAGGAGGGGGCTCCGAACGTGGCCCCGGGAGCAGCCGGAGAGACAGTCTCTCCAAGGCGCTCACCACCCGCCTCGTGCACTTTCCCCACGTGCTCAGCGGACCTTTCCTGGTCTGGCCCCCTCCCTGGACCTTCCCCAGAGGGTACCCACAGCTCAGGTGTCGCTCCTGAGCCGGATCACCTGCATGCACCCCTCCCCCTTCCCTTACCTCCCACCCCAGACCCCCGTCTTGAGCGCCAGCATCTCCCTTGAAGAAGGTCATCAGGCCCTAAGCCTTTGGCCTTGAACCCGTCAGGCTGTTCTGGACATTCATTCCTTCCCTTGTTCACACATTTGGCTGCTAGGGTCTGTTGGTAACGATAACCCCTAACCCAGCACCCCCCACCCCGGAGAGCACTGCCGTCTTAAAATGCTTTCTATCAAATTAACCCCCCACCCCCACCCCCACTAATCCTGGGAGGTAAACAGTATTGCTGAGTAACTTGTATGAGGACACCGAGCTGGTAAGTGGCAGAACCAGGGCAGAAATCAAGGTCTGCCTCCCCACCTGAACTCCACGCCCTTCCCACTCTCTCCTGGCCTTCTTTAACCAGCTGGACCTGGACAGCCCCGGGCAGAGGTTGTCACCCCACCTTTGTAGATAAAGAAGCCTAGCAACTTCAAGTATGTGCCCGAGCTTCTGGGGAAACTAGGGACCAGTAGCTGGGGGCAAGTCTCTTCTCCACCCAGAGAAGCCACTGCTGGGGTCATGAGTCTGGCCCCAAGCACTTCCTTCCCCAAGAATGCCTCTGTGCTGGGTTTAGCTTCTTTGGGTTAAAAAAACAAAAAACAAAAAACAACTCCCCTGAAAATGAGGTCAGGTTGTAAGTTAGCCTGAGTTTTCATCCCTGGGATAGATGGCGGTGTGGGAACCCACAGCTGGTCCCCAAAACAGGGCAATTCCCTACAGAGACGCTGTGTATTGGCCCCAACATAAATGCAGTGTTTAGAAAAGAGGAAGAGGGAAGTCTTTTCGATGTATTTAGGGGGTGCCCCTTTGCCTTTTCCCTGGGGGACAGGGTGGCATTTCAGGAGAGCTCAGAGATGGACCAGCAACCCCAGCATGTTCAGTCACCATTCTGCCCGTGGTCCCACGCGTCAGGTGTGCGGAGGGAGAGCTCGGATTCCGAACTTAGTGACTTCGGGCAACGACGTGTGCTCTCCAACCCTAACGACACACACCAGTGGGGGTTGAAGATTGCTTCTACTTCCCCAAGAAGTTAAGCAGGGTTTGGGGTAGATCTTGCAAGAGTTCTCCTTCCTTATCCCAGAGGCCGCCATGCCATCCTGTCCCCCAGGGCTTGGCCAATGACATCCCCTCAGCTGGTTTCCCTTCCCTACTCCCCTGCCTGGGGAAGTCCTCTCCACCTGCAGCCTGCCCATGGCCTCCTGCTCCAGGAAGTCTGTCTTGACTGCCCAGGTGGAAATATGTGTGCCTTCCTCTCCCTGCCATGAAGCATGGAGCTGTGGGAAGAGTGAGACCCAGCCGTGGAAGCCTGGCTTCACCTCTCATGTCACTACTTATTAACAGTGAAATTGCGGGCAAGTCAATTGGTCCCCCGGGCCTGTTTTCTTATCTATAAATTAAGGATAATGATACTTATTCTGGTGGTTGCTGGAGGAGGGGGAATAAATTCCTAAGCCGAAATGCTCCTGAGCATCTATTAAGTGCCAGGCTCGATTTTAGACATTTAGGATGCAGTGGTGAACAAGACAGTCTTCATGGAATTAATATTCTAGTGTGGGAGGAAGACAATGAACAAATGGACAAAGGCATGAATAATAACAGAACAGGGTAGGAGCATTGAAAGTTGCTCATGGGGGTTAGTGTGCACTCTTTTAGACATAGTGGGGACTTAATAAATGCTGACTGGATGGATGGATGGATGGATGGATGGATGGATGGAAATAAGTATGAATAGATGGAAGGATGGATAGAAACATGGATGGATCGAAGGAAGGATGAATGGGTAGATGAATGGATGATGATGGATGGATGGATGGATGGGTGGGTGGATGGATGGATGATGGTAGATGGATAAATGGATGGATGCAAGGATGGAAGTATGGATAAATAGATGGAAGATGGATGGATGATGCAAGGATGGATGAATAGATGATGGATGGATGGATGATGAATGAATGGATGATGGGCAGACGGATGGATGGATGGATGGAAGGAAGTATGAATAGATGGAAGAATGGATGAAAGTATGGATGGATGGAAGGAAGGGAGGATGGAAGGAAGGATGAATGGATAGATGAATGGATGATGGATGGAAAAATGGATGGATGGCAGGATGGAAAGATGGATGGATGAATGGATGATGAATGAATGAATGATGGGTGGATGGATGAATGGATGGATGATGGATGGATGGATGGATGGGATGAATGGATGGATAGAAGGATGGATTGATAGAAAAAGGATGGATAGATGAATGGATGATGAATGGGTAGATGGTGAAGGGATGGATGATGGGTGGATGGATAAATGGATGGATGGATGGATGGATGGATGGATAGATGGATGGATAAATGGATGCTAGATCATGTTACCCCTGCCTTTCATAACCAATAGTGCCCACAGTTGTAGCCCATTTTGTCTCTTTTTTAGAGATGTTCTTGAACCACTGGGACTGGCTCAGGAGAGGCCAGGAGGGACCTGTGGAGTAGAAGCTGCCCTTCCACACTGCCTCCTTGTCTCATTACCATCTCGGAGCGGCCCCACTTGCATGGAGACTCTTGTCACATGGAGAGCCAGGGCGGCCTGACGGGGCAGAGAGGACCACACACAGCCGTGGAAAGAGCCACTAGCAGCAGAGAGCAGGAGTGCCAAGGGCTTTTCCTGCTTCCCTGACTGGCCCTCACAACAACATCTCAAGGGGGCCTCATCCCCAGAATAGGATGCTGAGTGGAGAGCTGAGGGGAGAGGAACAAAGACCAGCTCATGGGGTCCTGGGCCTTCAGAGTCCACGAGACCTTTAAAATCCTCTGACCTGGCCTTCTCGTTCCTACACGGAGAAATGGAGCCCTAGCAAGGGAGAGGCCTGGCCTAAAGCGCACAGGGAGCTGAGGATGACAATGGGGTCACGGCAGACAAGACATCTTTCCACATCAGACGCTGTTGCCCACCACCCGAGTCCCGGCCCAGTTTACCTGCGGGAGACCCAGCACTCTCAACATAGCTGTGCCTGGTCCTTGGCCCTGTCCCCTGGCGTCCCCCTCATTCATCTCCCTACATCGCCTCTTACCTAAGTCACAGGTCACCCTGCTTGTGCCCTATGTCCTAAGGCCTACTGTCAACCATGGTGACAGCTGTCAATGGGTGACTCCTCCTCCTAAGATCAGGCACAACCCCACCCCAAATGCTGTTCTCTAGAGGGCTCCTGTCGGGAACCCGGGTCCCAGGAGTGCAGCTGGGGGCGGTGGGCTGGGCGTGGATGGAGAGGACAGTGTGCCTGGGGACAGGCAGCACATCTCACTGCTCCCTGAAGGTGGGGCTCTGCTCTTGCCTCAGCGATGCGGGGAACAGGGAATTCCCAACACACTGTCTCCCCCTCTCCGCCACCTCGCAGGGAAGTGACACCTGCCTGACTGAATAGAAGAACCACAAACCAAGCCTTCCCTCCGTTCCTGGGAGAAGTCACCGGCCAGGGGTTGGCAAGAACCCAAAGGGCTGATTCAGCACAGCATGAACCAGAGAATTCTGGAATCACCGACTGGGGCATCCTCCAGATCACAGAGCTCTAGAGACGCGGGCATTTCACGTCACAGGATCACGGAATTACGAATCCTTGGAATCAGCGCATCGGAGGTTTCAGGGATCCTTTGGACGAAGAAGTTTGGGAGTAAGAGAACATCTGAGCATGTCACAGCTCAGCGAAGGGGTACGTTTGTCCCTGCGTCCTCCCCATGGATGTCTCCCCACCCAATGTTCTGATGCCCAGAAGTCAGCCTCACACACCTTCTGGTCCATTGCTGCCTGCCAGCCGGTGACCTTCCCACTCAGCCACAGAGACGGCCCCTCCTGCTCAGAAACCTTGGCGGGCTTATTCGCGGGCTTCACTCTAGATCTTAGACTCTGGAAGGCGGATGTGAGAACATCTGTCAGGATCCCGGTTCTCGGCTCAAGGAGTCACGGCCACTGTTTCTGGTAGAAGCATCACGGTGCCCTTCTTCACATCAGAGAAGGCCAGAGCGCAGGGTCTCCGAGCTCAGGTGAGATTCTCCAAACTTCGCAGCTCTTGGCTGCAAAACCAGAAACCAATGCCGGCTATCTACAGCTGAGGCGGAGAGGGTTGGGGGAGGTTTGTTTTGGTTTTTGGCTTCCTTGTTGTTGCTGCTGCCATGTAGGACTGCAGAGGGCTCGCAGAAGAGACAGGAAGCTCACAGACAGAGGCAGAAATCGAGGGAGCCCCAGGGAGATTGGCCAGAGGCAGCTGCTGTCACACCCTGGTCTCCTCTGGGTCATGGTCACGGCCACCACCGATGGCGGTGTCAGGGCCTGGGCCACACTGTGGGTCCTCCAGCGGCCGGAGGAAGGAGGGGGGACTTCTGCCTCCCTGTGCCTGTAGCGGGAGGCAGGCAGATGCTGGGGCCTGCCACTGTGCACGGGGAGCAGTGATGGAAAGCCCGGAGGGAGACATCTGTCCAGGGCTGGACCCTGACTCTATTTGGTAGGACAGTTTTTTGAGAAATGGCTCTTCAGTGACCAGTTGCGGGAGAATAAATACAATTTTTCCAGGAGAAGGAGGAGGAAAGGTGCTCAGACAGTCCTTATAAAGTGATAGGAGTGAGCCTCTCTGCATGGCCCGAAGGAGGGGGCTGGATGGGATCTGAGGTGCGGCTCTGGTTTGCCAGCCGCCGCCTCTGGAAGCTCGTCTCCCCCCTCAGAGCAAGGCCGCCGCAGGGGACACCATGGCTCAGCTGCTTCTTTAAAGACACCAAGACAGCATGGTACTGGCACAAAAACAGACACATAGACCAGTGGAACAGAATAGAGAGCCCAGAGATGGACCCGCAACTCTATGGTCAAATTATCTTTGACAAAACAGGCAAAAATATCCCGTGGAAAAAAGACAGTCTCT